>JADLZK010007787.1:0-421156 GCA_015847255.1 Hyparrhenia diplandra | reverse complement strand
ATCTCGTCAGATTTCAGTGGCTAGCTTGTGCAAAAACATAACAGCATGTCCCTGACAATATACTCTGGTAGTAAGGTTTGTCTCCAAAATCCAAATGACAGAGAAGTCCCCGAGCACACATGCAAGTTCCACTTCATCTAGCAGCACTAGTGATCCTTTTCAGGGGAACTCAATGAGTCCGGGAGTGGGCACAATTGCAGCTGCGTGATGATTTACGGGATGAGCTTCTTTCAGTTGGGCGATATCTCGAGACATCAACATTGCACATTTGCACTTCTTTAGTTCCAATGGATGGCTGGCAACTAGATTTATTAGGTCTACTTAGTCCGAACTTTACATCCATTTTGTTTTTCCATGTATTTGGTGTTAAGTTGGAACTTTCTTTTTAGTTTGTGTGCTAATAATTCGCTTGATTCTATCGGTTGATAGATAAAGCATTAAAGCCAGATATAAACTATATTTTATTTTATTTATTTATTTTTTTTAAAAAAAACAGCACAGTGATCGCATGAATAATTTTTTCTTTCTCTCTTCGTCCAATGGCTGTTTCAGGGAGGCAGCGTTCAGGTGTTCCATTTCAGTGGGCAGTGGCCATTACCAAAAAGGAGGCAAAAGCTATCAAAGCCGAATCCATCCATCTCTGAGACTGAGGTCTGTCTTATCTGAGCCGAGAAGAGCCGCTCCGGAGTGCTCGATGATGTCCATGATGGCTTTGCTGTTGGCTGCCATATTCCCTGCCATCCACGGGCAACCACTGAAACACTGCGGATATGTAGTAGATCCTCTTGTCGCGTGGGACAAACAATTGGCACTAGTAGACCGGACCAGGGTGCGTCGGATTCGTCTGTGCTGTGCTGATCGATTCAAGTGCCTGGGGGTTTTTCCATTGGACCTCTATCCGGCGGAAGCCTAAAAAATCAAAAGTAATGGAACAAATTTCTCCAGCGCATTTGCAAGTCGTAGCTGATCAATTAGTCGCCATGCCTCTTTGACGTGTTGGCGAATGAAGTAGCTTCAGGAGTCTAGGAGGCCTCATGGACAATCTACAGTCACTGGGACATGCTTGGCAACCAGTAAATGGGAGCTAAGGTGTTTGCACTGGGGCATGCTTTGCTTACTAGTATCAATCAGAATTACCTCTCGGTGGACCTTGGTGATAGACAAATAATAACTGCCTTTCCGTGGATTGATGGAGTGTTTGAGCATACCGAAAAGATGTAGGAACCTGAAGAACCTGCACAGCTCCAAGGCCACACGCTCCCAAACAAAATGGAGATCGATTTCCACGTGTTTGGTCCTTTGGTGATGAACTGGATTTATTGACAAACACACGGCATTGATGTTGTCACAATATATAAGAGTAGCATGTGCTAAAGGGCAACGAAGCTCGCCCAAGACTTGAGGAATCCAACAAACCTCAGCCACGACATTAGCAACACACCTCGTATTCGGCCTCAGGACACCGTGAGACACTGTGTTGGTGCTTGAACGACCGTGATATAAGATTATCACCAAGAAACACACAATACACAGAAGTAGAGCGGCGGGTGTCGGCGTAGCCTACCCAATCGATATCTGAGTAGATGATTGTGAGACCCGGCCCATGGGCCAAGTTGGGCCAGACCAAATTCACGTTATACTGTAGTGCAATTGGAGCAACCAAACTTTAGTACCACATTGGAAGTTTTGGAAGAGAGCTTAAAAGCCCAAGCTTTGGGGCCTATTAACTCTGGATCGATCCTTTTGCGCGAAGCGAGGACGAAAAGTGCAAGAGTTAATTAGCAGGTGTGGTCCATTCAACGTCTTGGCGAGTGGATCTTAGCCGTCATCCCGGATTAGGGCGTTACAAATGGTATTTAGACCAGACATGACCTAGATGACGACTTTCTTGTGAACAAAAAGAAGCGGTAGCTGATTTTGCTAGGGCAATGCAAGTCGCAAGGTGGTCTTCTTCCACAAGAAGGGACACGGCGGCCTTCTTGTTGACTAGCTAGCTGTGCGTACGGTATGTGTTATGCTCGATCGTACGATGAGCAGCACAATCACATTGTTAACAAGTAACACAAGCATGCATCCCTATTAATTTGCTAAGCTGAGCTGTGCACAGAAAGTTCATCTGAGACTGGTCTCTGATCGGATTGCTTGTTTAACTGGACCACCCCAACGCGGAGACATTATGAATTGATTGATAGCAGGCAACCAATTAGCCACATGCGTGCGTCATGATGCATACGTCAAACTTCATGCCTAACTCTCGCGGTTTCACAGGCGTATGGATCGGGAGCTCGGAAAAGTTGCGTATGGCTTCATAGAGGGCATGGCAAATAGGCCGAGGAGCTGGTAAATACGTACGTGAGCCAAGAGAGTTGATCGCAGGGGATCGGGAGCTCGGAAAAGTTGCGTATGGCTTCATAGAGGGCATGGCAAATAGGCCGAGGAGCTGGTAAATACGTACGTGAGCCAAGAGAGTTGATCGCAGGTGTCCTATATGGGTAAGTTGGTTCGACGAGGACGTCGAGTGGATAAGCAAGAGAGTACGTACGTGAGCCAAGAGAGTTGATCGCAGGGATCGGGAGCTCGGAAAAGTTGCGTATGGCTTCATAGAGGGCATGGCAAATAGGCCGAGGAGCTGGTAAATACGTACGTGAGCCAAGAGTTGATCGCAGGTGTCCTGTATGGGTAAGTTGGTTCGACGAGGACGTCGAGTGGATAAGCAAGAGAGTTTAATTAGCAGGTGTCTGTATGGGTAAGTTGGTTCGACGAGGACATCGAGTCCTTTGAGGGTGGGGTGGATGTGAGACCAAAGCGCAAGAGACCTGAGTGGATCTTAGCCGTCGTCCCCGGTTAGGGCGTTACAAAGATCAACCGTTGGTCAGTCTTGAGCGGACAATTTGGAATGAATCTCAATTCGAGTTTGCAAGGACTGCAAAATGATATATTGCACGATGACATATTATTCATCGAGTTGTCACATTGAGAAGCCCGAAAAACAATCGAACACCTGAAAGCGGTATGAAGATCGCGGGGTCTGTTTGAGACCATAGAGAGATTTTGTTGAGCTTATACACATAATTAGGACGAGCCGGATCAACAAACCAGGAGGTTGTTGGCAATAAACAGTTTCATTTAGAGAGACGCAAAAATGCATTTTTGACGTCAATAGATAAATAGGCCAATCACCGGAGACAGTGAGCGACAATACCGTGTGAATGGTGGCGGGCTTGACAAGGTTTCATCATAATCAAGTGTTGAGAAATCCATGTAGACCAAAGGTTTCATCATGTACCACAGGACCGAAGATTTCATCATATTCAAGACCGCTGAAACATTCATTGTCTATAGGTTAGGTTGTTTTATGATCTCATCAAAATTTCATGTCCACAACAGAGTCCATTTGGTTTTGGAGGAAAAAAACGAACATATCCAAAAAAAGGATAGAATACATCTGAGGACACGTTTCCAGGTATATGCATCTAGAAATTGTCAATTGTTTTATCTCCCAAATGAGATACTCCCTCTCTCCTGTATCCAACCACTCAAAATCTGTTCCAATTATAAGGGTCTATAGATAAATCCTAGACAAATTACAAATCAGTTAAAAAGATAGCATCGAAATGCATGCCTACCATTAATGTTAATCACCATATGTCCTAGAATTCCTAGGATACTTTTTCTAGACTTTAAACTGTGTGTGGATGTGTGGAACCATAATACAAGCTCATCTATTTATGGTGAATGTTTCAAATATTTTTCAGAACTCCTATATATTATGAGTTTAAGTTTTCAGGTTATGGTGAGTCGATTTCTAGCATCTGAAAAAACAGATTGGTTTGTTCCGTTAAGTGACCCAAAACTGCAGGTGGATTCTAGACAGTTGCTGCATGAAACAAAAAGTGAAAAAGGATATAGAATTTGCTACCACCAGACCTGCATGCAAGTGAACAAAGATTATTAACACATTCTTCTCAGAGTGTACATTATCGGTAAATAAAATCTTTTGGAGGTCAGGATAAACGAGGTATATCTGAAATATCAGACCAAATTCAAACAAACTGTATATAAATCTCAAGTTCAAACAAAACTTAAACATGAGTTTATATACACTCTGAAATATTGGCATGTTTGGACCAAAAGAAAAGAAAAATCCCTGATTCTTAATGAAAACAAGAAAGAATATGCAGCTAGAGGTCAAAAGCAACATGAACCAATTTCCCCATAAGAAAAAAGAAATGGTGCTCCAACACTTCAATTTCCAACATTCACTCTTGTATGCTTATGAAAAAATCTGGGTAAGACAGCGCTGAAAAGCCATTTCTGTTTAGTATCCATATGTGAAGACTGACGAGAGTCAAGAACCATTTTATTTCCTGAAAACCTGAACTATGTTCATTTCTCTTCTAATCCAGTACAATGTATCCCAAAGGAAGGGCATTGTTTTGTAACGCTAAAAGGATTGAATCTTACGGCCCACCACCATCATGAAGAGAACAAATAGACAAACAAAAGAATAGAGGAAAAGAAAAAAATGCCCCCATTCTCATCAGGAATTTGCAACCATCTAGCTGCCGAGAGCACCTCCTACTATGAAAGGCAATTAAGCAGCCCATCTTGAACCTTTGCCTCACTACTTGCTAAGCCCAAATGGCCAGAGACGCCATGGACATGGCACCTAGGAACAAGGCAATGTATGAGCCGACTTGAAGCCTCAGGTTACAGCTCATCCTCTTACTGAGGAAATCAGCTGCAATGAGGTCCACCAAAGCCATGTAGATCAGAATACCAGCCGATATGGAATCCAGAATGCCCTCTACCACAAGTGCCCTCGGGCTGTTGGGGTTGTAGAACGACGCGATACCTGCCCCCACGGTGATCCCAGCAGGCGTTGTGATAGCGAAGAAGAAGGCCATAAGGAGTTGAGAGAAACTCTTGAACTGAGCCTGCATTTTGTTGGGCAATGAACAGAGCACCACAAACACAATCATATCTGCTTCAAATGTTGCGCTCAAAAAAAAATCCTTGCTTCAAATGAACATTTGTTGATCCAAATCAAAAAAGGAAGTAATAGATATTAACCTCAGAAATGCAGCCACCCAATGCAAAGCCCTCAAAAAACTGGTGGAAGGAGAGGGCAGCGACTAGAGGCTTGATGGTGCAAGGGTTCTGTGAGACGCCCAAAGATAGCCCGATGATCACCGAGTGCGATACAATCCCAAGCTCAAGAATCTAGTAGAGAAAATAGCATATGGTTATTCACCATCTTGTGGATATGAAGCAAGCTACCACATTTCATATCTACGGTCGCCATACTAGTTACAAGAAACCTAAAAGAAATCAGCTAAGGAATAGCTGGACACCTTGCATGAGAGTGATTTCACAGTATTTACTGATACAATATCATTACTTGGGGGCAAGAAGCTAGAACACCTTAAGAGCATGAATGAATGCAGTTTCATAATACTCTTGGCAACATGGATTGATTAATTAGTTATTACCAATTTACCATTAGCTGAGCAATAGGTAATTGAACATTGCTTGGTGTTATAAATCCTGATTGTGTCTTTTGGGTCGTCGTTGTACTAATTAACTTGTGGTGTTCCCTTCAATGACCATGCTACAGATTCTTTTTAGAAAAAATAGCGGTGCCTGCTGATCATACAGTAGGACTGATAATGCTGTTTTTGACTCTCTAGTAACAAAATGTAACATGCCTTTTTTGAAGTCAGTCAGGCATTGAGCATGTATAATCATTTGATCGCGCAATTGGAATATGTATTTCTGTTGTGTGTTTTCGAGAAGCGAGTTGATTTTGTTAGATTAGAAACGTACCTGTGAGACAACCACATGACGAGCTTGGGACGGCTCCTCGTCTTGCCCATCGCTACCATCATGGCATGAGCCGATGCCATGGGCGAGGCTATGCCTGTGTGACGCGGCGTGCGCGCGCATCCCGACGATGTGCATGGGGTCCTTGTGGCCTCCCCTATGCCGCTGCCCACGCTCCCCATGAGCGCGCTGTACCCGATGCCGCTGCCAATGCTCCCCATGAGCGCGCTGCCTTCTCTCCCTATGCCGCTGGCAACGCTGCCCACGAGCGCGCCACCGTCTCTCCCTATGCCGCTGGCAACGCTGCCCCCGAGCGCGCCGCCATCCTCCAGCAGCGCCGCGGTCACGTCGTGGCCGCTGGCATTGGCGTCGGCGTCGGCGTCGGCGTCGGCGGAGTGCTGCTTGCTCTCGTACATGTGCGTGCCGACGAAGTCGAAGACGAGCGTGGCGAGCGCGGCGAGCATGGCGACGAAGCCCGGGAACGGGAAGCGTCGCCACGGCGTGGCGGGGAGGCAGGGGTCCGTGAGCGCCTCGTCCGCGTCGTGCAGCATGTGGACGAAGCCCGTGGCCAGGATCACCCCGGCCGCGAACGCCTTGACGAGCACGAACGCACCGTCGGCGTAGTCGGAGGGCCCCGCCCGCGGCGGCAGCGGCGGCCGACGAGCGGGATCGCGACGCCGGTCGCGCCGGAGACGAGTATGGCCGCCACGGCCACCATCTTGAGCCCCAGCGCTGCCGCCTCGTCGCGGCACTCCGCGTCATCGGCGCCGCCCGACGCGCCGCAGCTCGCCGTGGAGACCGACGCTGCCGCCGCCACCAACAGAGAGAGACATGCACGCACGCAACCGCATGCCGCGTCAAAATCACACAACGACGACCACGAGAGAGAGAGGATTCAGAAGTTCCTTACCTGCGGCTATCTGCTGCAGGTGCGTGCAGATGTAGGACGTTTCCTCCATCACCATTTCCTACGATTCATAGCAACGCAACAACAACAACCGAATTCTCAACAAAATCCGAGATTCCGCCTCCTCGCGAATTCAGGCGAAGAAGGGAAGGAAACTGACGACCACCAGAGAAGAGAGAGACAGCCTAAATTTGTCACAAAACAGAGAGGGGAGAAGAATAGCAGCAGCAATGTGGCTGTGGCCCAGGAAAGCGCGGCGGTGCAGAGCACACGCGGCAAACCAAAGTCCGCGCCACGATGGAGGTTGGTAGAGGATGAGATGAGGGGAGCAGGTGGCACCTCGACGAACGGGATCGCCGCCGCTGCTCCTGCTGATGATGATGATGCAAACACGGATATCCCTCTCCCGAACAATCGATGGATTGGATTCTTCGAGCGGGCCTCAGTCAATCAATCGTTTTATACGCGGGAGCAGAGGCAGAGGGAGGCGGGCACGCGCCCTCTTTACACCCACCCCTACCTGTTACGTCGACGCACGGCGGGCGCGGGCGGCTGCCGCACGACGAGGATGTCGTCATCCCTCGCGGCCCGCCGTCCGATCGGATCATACGTCGGAGTGGGCACGGGGCGGGGGCATGCTGGGCCACACGAGTCAGTGGCTGGCAGGGGAACGGACAAGGAACCAACGGACGGTCTCTGCAGACCAGGCGCGGCGCCGTGGGTGCGACTCCGGGCATGGAGCAACCATGTCGACACCATGTCGACGGACTGGACCGCCGGAAGGACGAGCGAAAGTAGACTGGTTGCGTTTGGACTTTGCAACGCCGATCCTCCCATGTGCGTGTACTGGCATTGCAAGCCTTCCTCCTAAATCCTTGCATATAAAACTCGAACATACATCCGAACCAGTCATACTCGAATTTCATCATTTCATATATCGCTATCATGCAGATTACCACATGACGGGTCCTTGCCAATCACCCTTTTATTGAACCGTGATAGATTAACCAGTGACAATCACTTCAGCGATAGAAATTAAATGTTCTGTTTTTTGCTCCTTCAACAGAGGTCCAATTGGAACACCCACGCATAGCTCCAGCTATCCGAAAATGGATAGCAGCCCACACAATTTAGAAACGATATATAACATGCGTTCATAGCAGTCACGGTAACGATAGTAACCCACACAATTTAATAGTATCATCAGTCCAATCCTTTGCCAAGCCTCTCTCCACACATAAGCAGAGATATCAAGTCACTGGTCAGTGAGCGAATGTTACATTAAAA
Organism: Hyparrhenia diplandra; assembly: GCA_015847255.1. Classification (NCBI taxonomy): domain Eukaryota; kingdom Viridiplantae; phylum Streptophyta; class Magnoliopsida; order Poales; family Poaceae; genus Hyparrhenia; species Hyparrhenia diplandra. The sequence continues at coordinate 413,139 of JADLZK010007787.1, read as the reverse complement.
TACATCTGTTCCATGACACCATATTGTTACTACCACAAAGCTTATAGTTTCATCAAGGGCCTTCTAAGGCTCATGCCAGACTACGGTAACTTTAGCTGCAGCTTCTACAGAAAGCTCAGGGGGGTGGGGGTGGGGTAGTTCAGGGTTCAGCGACTAGACTAGAATATTTGTTGTGCAATGAAAAGTTTCAGAGAAAAAATGTTCAGATGCCACTGATTCGACAAGGTGGATGGAATGTTCCATTTTCTCAGTAGAAGAAACGAGGGAAGGTATAGCTTTATTATCAGATCCTGGAGAAACTGGATGATCATTTTCCATAAGGGTGGTATCTGCTGGAGCCCCGACCACCAGCGCTGCCACCACCGCCCATGCCTCCAGCCCCACCATAGCTGCCATATCCTCCCGCACCATATCCTCCTGGAGCACCATATGCACCACCACCATAGGCACCACCATACGCACCACCTCCATAGGCACCACCATATGCCCCATAGGCACCATATGGACCTCCATACATGGAGCCACCATATGCAGAGCCATAACCAGAGCCATAGCCAGCAGTACCACCATATCCATACCCTCTGCCGTATGCACCATATGCTGTGCTGGCATAATATGCTGCAGCATTTGATCGGTAGCCACCACCACTGCTGTTCCCAGAAACTCCACTGCCACCACCACTGCCACGGTATGAATCACGGTGACCACCACCACGACTGTGTCTTCCGTTTGAGCTTGAATCACCACCGCCAGGTTTCTTTGGTTCAGCTTTCTTAATTTCAACCTGCAAAATTATAGAACAATTGGAGAATTTGGTTAAGCAATCTTCAAAATGACTCCTGCTGCAATGATTAATCAAATATAGCAACAGAAATTATAAGATGTAGGTGACTTCTAACAAAGAGAAATATTGCACCTCTACTATTAATAAGTCTATACCTAAGGGAGAATTGTTGCATGCAGATAAGTCCTGGCATGAACAATGTTAAGTGATAAAGTCCCAGCACAGAATGCAGATTGCTAAGCCTTCCAACAAAATGCTACAAAATGCTATATCTTCTAATTTGTTGGGACATTCTGATTTATTTTGCTTTCCAGCCATATGCAGCCTAAATTATTTAATTTCCTACAATACGAGGTCTAGTTTATTTAATTTTCTTCCATGTGTGATCTAATTTATTCAATTTCCGCCACATGGAGCATTGTTTTCTATTCTTATTACCGTCACATCATGTGTCCCGGTTCATTTATCTTAATCTCAGATCACAAAAGCTCACCCACTATTTAAAGGATATTGGCATAGAAGAAATTTACAGAAATATACCAACTCGCCATACGTGTTTCCTACAAACACTAAAACTATTTATAACCCTAATTGGTCCTAAAGGCATAAACCCTAAAAAACAAAAACTTACAAGATATACAAGTGTACTATGGCTGAAAATTCTACACAAAGGGTTATGCAAGGAGTACAGAGCAGTGCTCTAAAAGATGTGGATCAAAGTCATGTGCTTGAACTCTGAGACATTGAGGGAAAAAACTGTCACAAACCCAAATTGAAATCACTCACAAATCAAATCGCAGCAACAATCAAACTAGTTTGTAGTTGTTTTTAGAAGGTGCCGGATACGACTATGAAGTATAGAGAGGAGGAAGGAAAGGTAAATCGAGTCCAGAGACTAGCCTCAAGCAGAACACGGCGCCAGTTCTGTGGTCTGTTCTTCGACGAGTATCCCATAGCTGTTGCTGCTGCCCTTGTACTCTGCATCTGATGCCTCCGTGGGCCAATGCAAACACAGTCCAACTCTTCTTCTGTCCATTACTCAGCATAAGGCCAATCAAATTCTTCTCCTGTCAACGGCCCAATTGCAAGTTATATTGAGATTTACTGACATTCTTCCCCCCATGAGACATAGCTTGTCCGTAGTTGCTGCGATGAACATGCTTCTCTCTGATATCTAATGATATCTGGAAGGCACCATCTTTGGTCAGTGGTAATCCATGCTAGTATGGTATGCTCAGAAAGGTTGCTACATGCACATGGGTCTCGAACACCAACTCAGCACAGGTGGATGTTGCACTAATTAATGTGCATTGCCACTTGACCATAACAATCCACCATGTTCCCATAACCACCACAAAATCATTATGGAGTTAAAGAAATGTATGCTCCATCAGTTGTGCTCGCAGAAACATTGATGCTGCCAAGATGAAATCGAGGCCACTGACATTCTTGCGTTTTCAACACTTGACAAGAAGCTTGAAGTGGATCTTGTGCAGGCCACAATTGAAAGTGAAACCAATCCAGACTAAAGCTGTGACCGTTTGCACCTGTCCAGTACTTTCAGCATCATCCTCTCAATATCCTCAATATACTGATGTCTCCGTATGCAAACTGAAATTTTTAATCAGTTCATATTAATTCAACTCATCAGCACAACTTTAGCTTGACAACAACTGACAGATGGCCAATGCTGAGGCCACACCTCCACGTTCTTGTGCCCAGACAGTAACTACGTTTGCAAGTATAAACCCAGGTTATCATTTTTCCATTACTTATGATCAAGTATCATTTCCTGCTGCATGTGACACCTCTTCCTTCACTTTCCAAATACTAGTGAGGTTGCACAGATTCATAAATTCAGCTCTGGGTGTGAAAATTTCAATTCTAGCCTTGCTTTGCCACCTCTCGACTAGCACCGACTTATAGCTGAAAGAAGCCCAATTATGATTGTTGTCTTGAGCACATGGATGTTGTCCCAATTTGTTATGGTCTCCAATAACAGAGGGCTTGGATCTGATCATGACTTGCCTGAACAGTGGTGGCTGGCAGCCAGGGTTGGAGCTGATCCCAGCTTCTCGACAGAGGCACCAAGAGTCCAAAATGTGGTGAATGACAATCTTTGGACCACTGTTTTCTCTCCTTGAGTGTAAGTGTAACAGAAATGACATTGTGTATGTGCTTTTTTAGTGGTTTGGCCACCACATCAATCACTGCTAACCAGTGGTGTTTTAACAATGTTTCAACTAGGTAGTGGTTGAAACTGAGATGGCCACGGTGCCTGACCTTATCAACCATAGTATTCAATAGGGGTGACCATGGTTGCTGCAGCTCAAGATTGGTTATGTAAGTGTTGCACAGGATAACAAACTGAGTACAATACTTTCTCGTCCGAATAACACATATCATCAATGGAGAAAGCAGATGAACGGTATTACCTGGACCAATTCATATGCACTGCAGGAACAGGTCTTGACACAGGACAGGACTATGCCCACTGCTGGAATCAGAACATAGTTGAAGTTGGTGAAGAAGTTGTGGCCCTTATTGCCAAGTGAGAAGGAGCTGAGAGTGAAGCCATTGGTGGGTATGCTCAGTGCTGCTGGAACGCAGACTGCATCTGTGACTCGTCGTCAACCACCTGGTAGGCATCACTTGAGAAGCGTGGTGCAGGCATCAACGTCGGCAAGGGTGATGTGCTGGGAGGGAGCAGAGACTGAGAGGCGTCATGGACTGTGTCGAGCCAACCTGGTCGAGTCCCGGTGTCAAACACTAAGTTGGAGAATTGGACGGTAAGGTCTCAACACAAGACAGATCAGAGATCAAGGAAGATGTGGGCGGTGTTGCAGAAATTGTGGCAGGCATGCTGTTGGTTGAGAGGCCAATCTCATGCTCGCAGTTGTCAGGCTTGGCGATGAGGATGGTGGAGGCGATGTCCTCTGGTGCAGATCATGCCATCATCACGTTGGAGGAGGTGAATCCGTTACCGGCAGGCTAAGCGTTGCCGTTGGAGGAAGTGGAGTCGTTGTTGCTGGTGATGAGGGCAGATAGGCAGCTCAAAAGGATCGTTCCTTGCCTCCAAATCTGATGCCATCTTAGTCACCATGACCAAAATCCAGTCTAGCATTTCCTTGCACACCGCCTCTTGTGCAGTGTCCATGGTGGAACCAGAGCACTGTGCACCTCCTGTGCAGAATCCATGGCTAAACTGGAGAGCCCACGGATCAACAGCTCCAATACCAGTCATCACGAACCCAAATTGAATTCACTAACAAATCAAATCAGAGCAACAATCAAACTAGTTTGTGATAGTTTCTAGAACGTGCTGGATAAAACTATGAAGTAATCGGGAGGAAGGAAAGGCAAATTGAGTCCAGAGACTAGCCTCGAGCAGAACTCGCCACCAGTTCTGTGGTCGGTTCTTCAACGAGTTTGCCAAAGCTGCAGCTGATGCCCTTGTACTATGTTATCTGATGCCTCCACGGGCCAATGCAAACCCAGTCCAACTCTTCTTCCGTCCATTGCCCAGTATAAGCCCAATTGAAAGCTACATTGAGAGTTCCAAACAAAACCGCCCCCAGTTTGTTTGGAAGAAACCACATTACTTAACAGAGAAACCACCCAAAACCCTGATAGTGCAGACCTATACTGCTGCACCATAACCTAGGCCAGTGGCCACAGGAACAGAGCCCCAGTTCAGCACCCCATGACTACCCTCAAGGTAGGACCGCACCACTCAGTCACACAGGCCAACTTCAAACGTTACCATAGGACCACTATTTCATAGGTTGCCAGCGAGGGAGGTTTTTAACCATCCCTGAAATTAAACTTCCACGGGCAATTGAACCCAGGCACTGGATGTGCTTCAGCTATTGGATGCTGTTTTATGTAATCCAAGGCAATGCATTTCAGGTAACTATCTCCACAATACAAATATAATATCTCGTAAAAAGAATGACATGATGTCATCTATTTCAATAATACAGCGTACATCACACCCCTATATGCAGAGCTAGTACCATAGACCATACTAAAACAAGTGCCAGGTTGATTAAAAGTTCAATCTTTTCACTGCCTAGCATGTTGATATGTTCTCCATTCCAAATTGTAAAACATTTTGGCTTTTCTAGATATGTAGCTTTTGCTATGTATTTAGATATACACTACGTCCAGATATATAGTAAAATAAACATATCTAGAAAAACCAAAACATCTTATAATTTGGAATGAAGTACTAAACAGACAACGATCAATGTTCAAAAACTCCCAAACACAACTATTGTACAGAGACAGAACTGCATCCTCATGATTACTAACCAAATTAAGTCAACAAGACAACAACAACAACGAAGTACAGCATGCCAAGTTAGAGCATTTGCTGATTGAACCTTTACATGCCAATGATATTTACTATCACTAATAAACACAATGAAAGATAAAGAAGTGACCTGTTTCCCTCAAGATCATGCATTCTCCCCTCTGACATAACCCTTTCAACAGCATCCTCACTTTCAAATGTGACAAATCCAAAGCCACGTGAGCGTCCAGTGCTATGGTCAAGCATAATCTGATGCTCAACCACATTCCCATCTGACGAGAAGTGCTCCTTTAATTTATCTGCAAGGTCCATTTTAAGCATGCTTGTAATTGAAATGAATGTTTCAAGGACCAACAACTATAACTGGTGGCTAATCAAAGTTATTATAATTTGTGAGTTCAATACAATATTCAAATATCTTTGCTTGAAAAGAAAAAATGTTTTAGCATCGCTTTTACCTTGGTAAGAGATGGTGGGATACCACCCACAAAGATCTTTTTGTCTTAGGTCCATCTTGCGATGACATTTCCTCTTTTGGAACAGTCCTTTTGACTTCAACCTTGAAGCATAAAACACAGTTGAGAATATAGTCCAAATTAAGATCATGGTTTTGGATAGTGAACATAGAAGCCTTACTGTTCTTCCATCTATGACATGATCATCCTCTAGAACCCTGTCAATCACAGATGGATCGGAAAATGTAACAAATCCAAATCCACGAGGCTTCCTAGTATGCTTGTCCTTCATGATCACAGAATCAGTGATAGCTCCATACTTCTGAAAATGCTTTGTGAATTTTTCTGCACATGCAAATGGAGCATATAGCAAAAGATAAGTGAAATAAGCAAGTTCTAGCAAAAACTTATTGCTCTATGAGATCAGCAATCTATATACTAATGTTTCTTTTGTAGCTGTAGATACTTGGCACTCCTGATCACTAAAAAAAGTAGAGCAACATCACACTCCTAAAAGGTTCACATACAGTTTTGGAGTGGATTTGGAGGATCATTAATGGGAAAGATTCATCTTGAAGACAACTATAGTTAAGCCAGAGCAATACCCACATGAGATTGCAAACTAATAATGTGACATTAAAGACCATGACACTCCTATGATTTGATGTTAGGAACACAAAACTGACAAATAATTCTAAAACATCAATGCAAACAGACAATCTCATATTCTCAAATAAAAGACTTCTCCTATTTTCCAATTCAAACACATATCTATGCACACTGAGTCACACTTATTATTTCTAAGTTATTGAACAGATCAAAGCAGAATCACACCTACCAATACACAGAATTGCCCAATCTGTACTGATCAAATGGTATGCAGTTCCAGAATAATTACACGAAATAAAGCATATAGATTAATAGTTTATTTAACATGACTGGTATTAATATGATTGCCGCAGCACAATAGGTAGCTGATCAACATGACAAAAGAATGGAGCAGACAAACATGGAACAGTATCTCATAACCATAGTAACTAGACAAAGATGCATAGAAACTATCCTTAAAATCCTAAATGCCATAATGGCTATATTTCTGAAATCCATTAAGAAAGCTGGCACAAATCACCAGATAGCAATGTTTATTTATATTATTATTTAAGAACACACCAACAAGAAAACAAAGTATGCCTTGCTTCCATCAATATACTGGAGGTAGCAGTAGCTCCAATTCTAAGCTTTAGCCTACCGAACCAAAATCATAGTGCATCAGTGACTCATCCAACCAATGCAGAACTTGATCAGTAACAAATGAAAACGGAAACAGCTATATCTTTTTCAGTGTATTTTTCTTTTATGCTAATAAAGACACGGCTAATAACTAATTTGCCTTTGTACCATGTTGTTTTCCCAGAATATATCATGCGTTATACAACATCCCCCACATTTTACTTAATACAAACTAAAATAGCCTCATAGTTAGATCCCAAAAGAATTGCTCACTACCTTCTGTTGTCTCCCAGGCTACACCCCCTACGAAAATCTTCCTGCAAAATCACATACGAGGATGCACCAAACCAAAACTATCAGCCACACCTAATCCAATACAACAGACCGGACCATACACGAAAAACCTAGATACCAAGGAACTCACCCCGAAGCACCACCACCACCAGAATCTGCATCCCTCCCATCCTCGCCACCAGCATCAACATTCCCAGCGGCCTCGGGCTCCCTCTCCGCTAGGCCCTGGGCCCCAACGACGCTTCTCGTCTCTGCCGCCATCGCCGCTGCCTCGGCGGCGGCAGCAGCCCTCTCGTCCGCTTCCGCTTCCGCTTCCCCGTCCCCGTCCCCCTCCTCCTCCTCTTCGTACACCTCCTCGACCTCTTCAACCTCCTCTTCCTCCTCTTCCTCCTCGTACCCGTTCATGGCGTTCTGGTTCTCCTCCCCGTAACCCGCCATGCCGCGCCGCCGCGACCTCGAAGCTGAGCTCGGAGACGAGCTAAACCCTAGCTCTCAATCGGGCGGGGGCTAAGCGTAGCAGCTAGGTTAGTGAATGGCAGCCGGCGCTGTGGGAGGGGGTCTAGGTTTCGCGGCTCTCGGAGCAAACCCTAGCGGCGGCGCTTCGGGTGTATGCTGGACTGCTGGTGCGGGGGAGAGAGAGAGGTGGGAGATGGCGGCGAGGGTGGGATTGGTGTGGCTCGGCTGGGTGCATAGGACACGTTGGGTTCGCTGGCTCCGCTGGATGCGCGCTGGGATTCGTGCCATTGAGCAAGGTGTTGCTAGCCGCTGGCCCCGCTGCCTTCACAGTTCACACCTCGCGGAATTGTGGAAAATGTTTCACTTCTGTGTTTTGGTTGGCCGCCAGAAAGTTATTACAGATTTCACGTCATATTTGTGTTGTGTGTTTAGTTAGTGCCAAGGTTTGATGTCGTCGGCGCTTGGGCGCTTAAGCGTGTGTTTGGTTGGTAGCCAGAAAGTTATTATAGATTTCGCGCCATATTTGTGTAGCGTGTTTAGTTAGCTGAAGGTTTGGTGCCACCAAACGCTTTGCCAATCATGGCCTTTTGACGCCAAAAGCACGTTAAATATGTGGTGGGCCCGAATCGTCTACCGCATTAAATAGCATATGTACGTTCATGGTGTGGCGGCGCATAGATAAGAACAAACGTATCTTAAAATTTAAAATTCATCGTTAGAATTCTGAATTAAATAAAATTATGCCTTAAATGTTTATTTTAAAAATATTGTGCTTAACAATTATTAGCTAAAATATGTTAATTGAAATTCCTTTTCTTAGTAATTATAAATAGGGCCACCATCTACTCCCTCTATTCTAAAATAACTGAACATCTTGTTCTTTGAGGAGTCAAAAGGTTTTAGTTTGATCAAATATATAACAAAAAAAAGTACTAATAATTATTAGGATTTTTAGTACTAAAATTATCAGGATTATTATACATAATAAGTACTATTACTAGATTATGCAATATATTTTAATATTATTTTATGATACAGATATTGATAATATTTTCTATAAAGTTAGTTTTCTCAAAAGGTGGGATGAAGCACTTATTTTTGAGACCGTGAAGTACCCATCTAACAAGTACAGTAGAAGCATGTTTGTAGGGTTTTTTTCATAGACATTTATATTCATATTCTCTGTTCAAAATACTTCTCTAATGAACCAAAATCATTATATGGAAAATTTTGACTAGTTAGCTGGACTCGTGGAAACTATAACCGTGGGATTAGGTGAGACTAGGTTGCATTGTTTCTCACTAGGTCCCCCTTTGAACACAAAAGCAAAACACACACAAATAGGGGAAACTTAGTAATTGCATAGAAATGCAGTTGCAAAATAGAGGATTGGAAAACGCAAGAATTTGAAATGAACGGACATTTGGATAGACCATAGGAGAAACATAGGATTTTTTTCCAAGAGGTTTGTATTGATTCTAAAGCTTACCCCCTATTAGATGTCGCTATGGGGATGCGTCTTGGGTCAAACTTTCTCAACTTTGACTAGGTTTGTAGAAAATACGTGCAACATTTATATTTTTAAATAAATTTGTTAAAAAACTAGACTTAAAGATCTTTCCGATGATACTAATTACTTAGCATAAATATTTATATATTTTGAAAAAATAATTACCGGCAGTTTGAAAACGTGGATTTCTCGGGAAGCGAGAATGACATCTATTTAGGGACGAGAGGGAGTATGTAGTTTTCCTCCAAAACAACATGCAAAGGAAGAAATTCCTACAGTACTCACTCCAATCCTGTGAACCAAAGGCATGAATACTAAAAATTCATATATGATTGTCAATCCTATGTTTTTTTTCTTCCAGTTTTCCTATGAACCAAAGGAGGTCCTAATAGTTAAAACAAATAGAATTGGTTCTAATAGTTTCTTCGCTGATATAGTTCTTTTTTGCTGGTAATTCTAGTATCACAACAAAAAAGCAAAGCACGACTTAATTCTCACCCCACCAATATGGAACATTGTAGAATGAGTAGTCATCTTTTCCAAATATGTCTCCTTTTTACATTCAAGTATTGTGTTAAAGTATGAGTGTAAATAAATAATAGAATGGAATAAAGTGTCTTTTGCATTGATGTGATGATTAAATATATACGTGAAGGGTAGTACAGTGAAATAAATCTTTTCCTAAAAAGAAAAGGTCAACCATTCTCACTCTAAGGATAGGCTCCTAAATTAGGCACTTTGTATGCTATGAAAACCCATGGAAACCACACAAAAAAGTGTCATCTAAATTCACCAAAAAATTCACACATGTATATGATATGATGGTACATAACCTTGTAAAATATCTTATCCAAACTCGACTTCGTTTGTGAGATATAAAAATAACAAATTTAAGCCAGAAAGTTGTCCGATGATTTGTTAGAAATTTGTTATTTTTATATCTCACAAACTAAAATGGAGTTTGGACAAGATATTTTACAGGGTTGTGTATCATCATATCATGTACATATTTGATTTTTGGTGAATTTAGACAACTTTTTTACCATGGTTTCCACGGGTTTTCACAGCAAGTTGGCTTCCATAGCATACGTTGCCCCTAAATTAATGACCATGTTATATGTCTAAGATAGTTACTAATTGAAAGGATCTAGGAACCGGCTAGGCTAGAGGGGGTGAATAGATGGTGATCACTAAAAATCAAAGACACTAGACAATTATGATTAGAAAGTAGAAATATAGATAGTCATAAATAAAGCTCAAAGTTTCACAAAGCAAATAATTCGGTTTTTACTAAAATTTTTCCCCTTCTCCATAAATAAAGCCTAATGTGACTAAAGCAGATAATTCGGTTTCAAGAATGTAGACCGCTCAAAGTAAGTATCAAAATTGGATTGGGCACAACAGATACCACAGAAGAAGACACATGTTTTTTGACGCAAAAGAAGAAGACACATGTTGAGGTAAATGTGACTTTTCGAACATGGGCCATTTTGTATGTGGTGAATTATTTTTTATTTGCAAATTGAGCATAACTTAGTAGATTTCATTGATTTCGAAGATAGAAGTTAACCTAGTAATGACACTAATGAACTGAACATTTCTTATAACTCACTTTTATATTTGAACTTCGAATTGGGAAGTGTCAAATTGTTCTTGAAAAGCAAAATTGCCGAACTATGAAATTGTATCAATTCCTTATAAAGAAGGATGTTAGAAGACATAAAATAAAGGACTTGAGTAACCCTCAAAAGCACTCCACTCCATCAATCCCAGAAAAATACAATTCTCGTTTCTCGTGATGTTTGACCAAAACAATACAAAATTACTAACAATTATAATAAAAAAATAGATATCATAATTTTTATGAAATATATTTTTATAATAAGCTTAGTTGAAGACATAAATGTTAATATTCACTAAACTCGGTCAAAGTTTTGGCTTGCACGCATCACATAGTTGTATATTCTTTTATGGACAGATGGTGTATTGAACAATACTCAAAGTAAAAGAAGTCGCTTAGGACAGAGACACGGTCTCCAAAATACAACTTTGACTTCTCTTTTTCTATAAAAAATATTTATTAAAAAGTCATATATGTATATTTTATGAAAGTATTTATCAAGACAAATCTATTAATATAATTTCACATTTCCAAATTCAATGACTTAAGTTATTTATGATTTATATTTTCAATGTTTGACCCAAACTTTCTCCGAAACGACTTCGTTTTTCCTATACGGAGGAGAATAAAAAGTGTCAAAATTGCAGTGCCTTTTTTAACATTTTTTTTGAATGGTATAGAGGTAATATCTTTCGTTTGCAGACCTACACAAACAGATTGCTTGGCTGCTCTACTCGTAGCCCTGCGACTGCAGCCCGAAATCGTCGGACGTTTTTAAAGAAAACTTATGAGAGATTTCTTGGTGTTGGCCTGTGGAAACGCCGTATGAGGAATGTAGGTGTAACACCCGGTTTTAAGAACAAAACCAGATGAAGCCATATGTGAGCCCCGGAAGTAAAATCTCACATAAAGTTTACAAATAAATGGTAATCAATTCACAATGCTTAAAATATAACGAGCATAGAATAAAAGTATAAACCTCAGCTAGCAACAAATGAAAGACTCTTCAATCTTCTGTGTAGGCTCCACAGGGACATCTGACTGGTTGATCACAAGCCTATCTTCCTCCTGAGGTGGGGTGAAATAGCAAGGGTGAGTCCATGTCGAACTCCGCAAGCATAGCCAGGGGTTTATGAGGCTCAGAGGCTGACACTGTCTTAACTGCGGTTGCTTTTAGTGTTGGTCAAGTTTTAAGCTTAAGCATAAAGGAATCCCATTAACCCATTACTCACAAGTGTGAACAGATATCAACATCAATTTAATAGCAACATCATAATAAGCATGCAATTCTATTCATTAATGTCTCCAAGGCCGTTCATGACCGCGAACACGGCTGACATGTCAGTTTAATTAACTCTGCGCAGAGGTGTACACTTTCACTACAGGTCATGGTTTCCACCAGAGTAGGTTCATAACTCCCTAACCAAATGAAAACCATATAAAGTCGTTCAAAGGCCTTCCTAAAAATATTAAGTGGCCAACAGAGCTACAACCCCGTTTCTCCCAATTCTGGCAAACCACCAACAAAGTTAGGTAAAACCCTTGAACAACTAGAGTCAGAGCCATGTGACCCCCATAGCTGTACTGTATATCCCGGATGATCACGAATGAATAAGTCCTTATGGAGAGCTAAGAGCTTCATAAATAAACAACCCCAAGCTCTTTCGCCCTATGTACCATGGCATCATCAACTACTTATATCATGATTTAATCCATAAAGCAAAAATAAAGATTTGTTGGTTGAGCGCTAGCAATTACTACCCAATGCATAACCCATAGGAGACAAGGATCAAGTATTCAAGACTAGGTAAATCCTTAATGGCAATCAAGGAGGACACATGCATCATGATTCATTAATTAATGGTGAACAGGACATCAAGGATGATCCCAAGCTATACTTGCCTCAAATATAGATCCTTCTTCAAGTCCAAGCTTTCAAAGAAATCCTTCTTGATCATCAACCTCTTCTAGATCAACAACGCAAAGCTCACCGTCTACTCGGTTCCAACCAAAGAACACACAAACATATAGGGCCAATCATGCATAACAAACAAGGCTACAATTAGAACAGTACATCAACAACATCGATAAAATGAGTTGAAAAACTTGTAAAACAAATCTACACGTCGCTACGATCACACAGAGGCGTAAAGACCACCGAAAAACGGAGCTAGAACGGAGAAGTTGTAAGCATTTGAAATTGGATGGCAGTTCTGTAAATAACAGGAATTTGATTTTCGAGATAAAATAAATGAAGGTGGTTTTTGAGTGCTGAACGGACTATGTGCTTTGGATATAAGAGGATCTCGAGGGTCTCTTTAGAAAAAATCTAGCAAATGGGTACCTTCTAATCTGGATGTGTTGATCAAACAACGGATGGCTCGAGGATGATGGTGTACATATGTATTTCCATGGTATTTGCGGGTTTATTTTTCTAAAGGAATTCGGCCCGAGAAAACATGTTGATGTCATACTATGATGTCATCAAGCTGGCAAATGCAAAAGCTACTAAGGCACGTGCAAGAATACTATACAAGAATTAGGATGTGTTGATCGTGCACATACGTAATGGATTACGAGCATGCATGGAGCTACAAGAGCATGCCTGTGTTTTGCAAGGCAACGTTACGGCGAGTTGGGCTCGATGAACAACTAACTTGCACTTGGTATAGACACCGAATTTAGCCAAGGCAAGATGGATTAGCTAGCTTGACGGAGGGATGATTGTATGTATACGCGTATTAGCAATTTAGCATGTTATCTCTAGATTGACTTTTTTTAAGAAAAACGGCCACAAAACCTATGCATGACTATCACGTGATGTCATCAAGCCGAGGATTCGTAATAGCTAGGAGCCGGATGCAGCGCGCCGCGCCGGGTGCCTGGCGCATGGCTGGTATACTTCGATCGACGCGGTCGTGTTTCTTCTACAAGTGTGCTTTGAGGGAGAGCAGGGGGCAGGGGAGCAGAGAGCGAGGAGCCGACGCTCATCTCGGTTGTTGGTGGGGGCACGCGGTGCCTCTAGAGCAACTGGCACGGTGAATGCTTGCATGGCGGTTGAACATGGCTAGTGGCGAGCTTCTTGCTAGCAAACTTGAAACGGGCTCTAGGGTTCATCAAACGACGGTACCAAAAGGAAGAGTAACTCAACGCGAACTCACCTAGATAGAAACCGGTAGGGGACGTGACGAGGACGGGCGGATGGCTCGGAATAGCGGCGGCTTTGATGGCCGGCGGAACGGCGAATTCGAACTCGAAAGCACGGCGTCTGCTAGGGTTATGTAAAAGGATACGATCGGACAGCTGCTGCGGCTTGGATTATATAGGAGAGAGGCACGGTGCGCGTAGTAATCGTGGGCGGGGTGGTATTATATATATGTATATATATGTATACAACAGAGTCATAAGGCAAACGTGTTTGATGGGGATGAGTTCAACTTGGATTTGATCTGGTTGCCATGGCCTGGACGTGTGAGAAGCCAAAAGAGAGAGAGTGGGCCTGCACGAGAGGTGTCTTTGGGCTGCCGCAAGCAAGGGGCCAGGCCGGAAATAGACAGGGAAAGGCTTCGGCCGAAAATAAAAATGGAAAGAGAGGAAGGAAAAGGAAAATAGATTATCTTTTTATTTCAAAGCACTTTCAAAAACATTTTCAAAACTTTTTAATCCATTTCGAAAATATACGAGAACCACTCAGCATAAAACATATGCACCAGCATGAATGCATCATCAAACAGGTTACTAAACTCTATATTAAATTTTAATTCAATAAAAATGTTCTTTTTCCTATGTTTCATGTGCACAAAAATTTCATAATAAAGTCAATTTAAAACTATTTCAAAAGAGCCAAAATTTGGGGTGTTACAAAGTAGGCACGTATAGAAACGTCATATATGAGAAATGTTTCCGCAACATACGTGTCGATCGTGTGATGCAAACCAAACGTCTCGCCAAGGTTGGATTTTGATGATTCCGCACAACTTCGTGACACAAATCAAATGTCCCGTAGAACTTCGTCAAGGTGAGACAACATCATGACTAACCCGGGTAAAATAAATTCAAATCTATACCTATTAATAAAGTGAGAAATTTCTGGTTCACCTTTTTATTTAGGAGAATTGCCTATTTGGCCTCCAAAAAACTCCCTCTTGCTTTTTTTGGCCCTTTTTTCTTTGAACTTTTCTATTTGGCCTCCAAATGAAACTTTCTTTCTCCTTTGGCCTTCCGTCGCTTGTCACTTAACGGTGTTAAGTGACACCTAAAAAGACCATTTTACCCTTGTCTAAAAAATAAAAAAAACATAGTTGTATTTGTTTTGGTATATTTTTTTGAGTGGATATATAAACATTTTAAGCACGCTCATAAGCACATATATTTAAACCACACAGCCACAACACATATATATTTAAGAGATAAAGTCAACCACATAGCCACACACGATGGTCACAAATGTACCATATTTTGTCTCACATAAATAAGAGGGACCCTAAATAAGATCACACGATATGTCCACAAATCCACCATAGTTCTAGTCTCACATAAATAAGATGACACAATAGTTTTCTCACATATCACACAATATATCACAAATCAAAGGCTCAACCGCCTTTTGCTTCAGCGTGCTCATTGCGGGGCTGCTAGGTACGGCCTTCTTACTTCTTGTACCCATTGATGGGCTGTCAGCTGGCACCTTCGGATTGTGTTCCACTTTCTTCTTCTTTGGAACACCTAGCTTTTTGTTGTTGGCTGGCCGCTTTTTTTTACTTGAGCAAGTCGATCTTCAATACGAGCGACGGTTTGTGCATCGAGGGTCATTTGACCCACTTCTTGACCTACAAATAATATAGGCAATCATATTTATTGACAATAGTTTGGACAAGAGCCAAAAAATCGGATGAAAGTCTAGAATTAGTGAACATACAATTTGGAACCTCCAGAGGTGGAGTTGGTTTTGTTTCTCTTTTTCTTACTTGAAGCCTCCATGAGGTTGTGGCTGTAACAATAATATTTTTTTTAGAATGCAAAATATGGGTAGAGAGATTGCAGCAAATATATGGAATACCTTTTTGAGATTTCCGGTGTGCAATCATCACCGATGGATGGAAATGTCATGGTTGCCGATGGTGCTTCTTCCTCCAAAGGCATAATGGAACTTTGTGCTTCTTTTGTGCTCCTTGCCCTCTTCTCCTTCTTTTGTGTTGCCCTGAAATAAGAATGAATCAAATGAATAACATGTATTTTGAATGGAAAAAATTAATTGGATCAAATGAGTACGCAAATTATTACTTGATGGCTTTCATAGCTTCAATATCTTCAAGTCTGCCCCTCTTGCAAGTCTGCCAATGATGACCATAGTCCAAGCACATGATGCACTGGTGCTGTCCTTTTTTCTTTTTGTCACCTGTACCCTTGTGTCGTTCAGTTTTAGGCCTACCAGCTACTGGTAGGACTAGAGGTGGGTGCATGAAAAATCCATGGTTCGATTCAGGCCACTGTGACTTGTCTGGCATAGCTGGAATGAGCTGGCTATATGCAAGTCTAAACTTCTCAACCGAGTAATACAAGTCAACATAACTCTCTATTGATGCATCAAGGGAGGTGATGAATGCTAGTGCATGGCTGCAAGGAATCCTAGAGACATCCCATTTTCTGCAAGTACATGTCCTCTCTTTTAGGTCCACAAGAAAGCGAAAGGCACTTCCTCCCATTACAGTAACTTCAGCTATCTCCTCTGAGCATTCTTCAACTTCAAAGTTTCCCTCTTTACTTTCCTTATTCAACTGTTCAATGATGTGGGGTAGAATCAAGCCCTCAAGTTTCTTCCCTACTTTCCTTCTTTTGTTCCACTTGGACATGAGCATTTGTCTTAGCTTGTCCATGAAATCATCCAAATTCATGGACTTGTGAGGCTTGATCCAGTTGTTAAAGCTCTCTGCAAGGTTGTTTGTGACATAGTCCACCTTACAAATGGTTTTGAAATGGCTCCTTGACCATAATTTTTATGTGTGCTACTTAGCCAATCCGTTGCGGTTGGCTTTATGCGTGCCCATAGCATTCCAATGTTTTCCAAACAGATACATGTTCCATGAATAAGCTGTTGCCCACAGATGATCATCAAACACTTTACCATGGTACCGTTTCTTGAAGTTTGTCACCAAGTGGTGCATGCATTCTCTATGTTCAACAAATGGAAATATCTTACCCACCCCTGCCATCACTTTGCAAGTCGAAGATCAGTGCATATGGCTAAGCCTCTCAGTGATCAATGGCTTGTCTAAGCATAGTCATGAACCATTCCCAGGTTGTCGAACTTTCTCGAATCAAAAATTCGAAGCAAATAGGATACAACCACTTATGCCCATCAACAGCAATTGCACTAGCCAATTGCCCCTTATACCTACCAGTCAAGAATGTACTGTCTATTGCAAGGTATGGCCTACAAGCAGCAAGGACCCATCTATGCATGGCTTGAATGCTAAAAAAATCTTCTAAATCTGATCTTCTCATCTACTTTATGATGGTCAATAATGACTATGCTACCAGGGCAACATTTCTCAACTTGGGCTTTAAACTTGAACAAATTATCAAAGCTAGAATCCCAGTCACCATAAAGGTGTTTCAATGCTAATCTCTTACCTTTGAACACTCTATTGTATGGTACAAAGACCCCATGGTGTTCTTTCAATTTCTTCACCAATTACATTTGCACCCAAAGTTGCATCCACTATGAGGAAGTCCTTCACATTTTCACATATCCAAAATCTTGTTGCATTTTTAAGCCTTCTTTGATAGTCTTCGGCTAGAGCACTTATGACCAGAAGGGTTCCTTTTGACCTAACCAAAGAGAAACAATTAGTGACCAAGTAGAAACAATTAGTGACCAAGTACAAACAATTAGTGACCAAGAAGATATAGGACTTACCATTACAGTGGTGTCATCCTTAGTTGTAGAAGCAAATATCCACCACGGACATTTCTCTTTGTCCTTCATTGAACAATGTGCCACGTACCTCTTCTTTCCACTCTTTGAAATATCGAACTCAAAGCGGTTTTTGATTGCATGTTGACTAAGTGACACTTTGAAGGTGTACATATTTGCATAGGTAGAGCCTACTTCCATTGGTGGATTTTTAGGATCATGTTCTACACTGGGAGCATAGCTTTTCTCATTGCATTCCTCCTCTTCCTCATTGTCATCCTCACCATCACCCTCACCCTCACCCTCATCCTCACACCTCACCCTCACCCTCATCTTCATTGTCATGTGCACCTTCACCCACATTTTCAACGGCCTATGAACCACTTGAAGAGCCATGGGCTGAACATTGTCAAGGTAAAGGACCTCATCATCGACACCTACATGTTCATTCTCTGGTTCTGGATTCCTAAGATACTCATCATCCTCATCATTACCATCCTCTTTCTCATCATTACCATCCTCTCCAAGATGCTAGACTTCATCATCAAATTCCCACTCTGTGACAAAGCTCATATGGATCGAAGGACCCTCGGTACAACAAAAGTATGATGAACTTCTTCTTCGAATGTCTCTCAAACATAGCCAAACATAGCCATCAAATCTTGATTGGTTCTTATTTACGGGAATGATTTCAATGCTTCATCATAGTATCTTGAAAATGAGCTACATCCAAATATGCAAAGGGTACTTATCTACCACTGAAGTTGTGAAGGTCCATAAAATTTGCTTTGTCTGAATCAACAACCATGTTAAAACACCAACACTTGCAATCTGATCTACGTGTCTTGCGGTTGCCCAACAATTTGACCTCTACCTTGAAACTAGTATCCATGTCCATGCTGTATTCAAGTTAAAAATATGGATTTAGAATGGCATACATCTACTTCGTGTGGGGGCCAGGAACAAAAAAAAAGAGAACTCACCCTTGACAGCTATGGGGGTCGACCTCCTCCGTGGTTTCCTTCTGGGCGCTAGAATGGGGGCGCTGGGCGTCGGGATGGGCAGCCTTGGATGCCGGGATCGGGACGGGCCGCCCGGGATCGGCGCATGGGGCATCTGGGCCGCCGGGTCGGAGGGGACAATTGGCGCGCGCTGCCAAGCGTGGCTAACGCCGGGCCTTCTCCTCGCCGGGCAACAGGCCGCTGGCCTCCTCGCCGGGACCCCGGCTGGCGCCGGTTAGGGGCGCGGGTGCCCTTGGCGGCGGCGGCGGATCTCCATGGGGCGTCGACGGAGGACCATGGGGCGGCCCGCGGATCTGTGGGAGGGCGCCGGCGCAGCGTGCTCTCAAGCCGGCAAGGCCGCCGGCGGCTCAAATTTTTCCTCCGAGGGGGGCGTGGGCGTCGATGTATAACCGAACCGGGGACAGGGCGTCGGGGAGGGTATCAGCCGTTTTTTTTTTTTTTGGCGGCTCGGCAATTAGAGAGAGCAAGGGTAATTGTGTCATTTCGCGTGAGCCATACTCCATGACCTAACAGAGTTAGCCAGAAAAACTTGCCAAGGCTAAGAGGAAAGAAAATTTTACTGTGGAGGCCAAATAAAGCAAGTTCGGGAAAAAAAAGGCCAAATAAGCAAGATGGAGTTTTTCCAGGCCATAGAAGCAATTCTCCCTTTTATTTTAGTCTGCTTCTACCTGGCCTTAGTTGGGCTTGTTATTAGTCCCTTTATTCAATTGGAATCGAATCGAACGAGCTAACAGCGCGCCAGCACATGATCCGGACATCTCTGGACCTTGTTTAGTTGGGCAAAAAAACTTGCAAATAACACTGCTACAACTCCCCGTAGCACTCCCCGTAGCATTTTCGTTTGTATTTGGTAAACATTGTCCAATCATGGACTAACTAGGCTCAAAAGATTCGGCTCGTGATGTATAAATGAACTATGTAATTAGTTATTTTTTTACATACCTTTAACGCTCCAACATATGTCTTTTTTTCCCGTTGTATTTAATGTGATGTGATGGAGAGAGAGTCTAAAAACTTGGAATTTGGCTGCCAAAAACTTGCCAACAATGCCAGCAACGAGGCCCTCGCCCCTGGTCCGTTCGAAAGCAATACGGGGGTGAGCAAACCTGGCTCGACTGGACTCTCGCCCCAAGCTAGCCCAATTGTAGGGCTTCCATGCTGTTGACACAAGCTAGCCCCAGACTCTCAGCCCCAGCACAAGTCAGCCCAAGCTCAGAACAAAACTAGAGATAAAAAGATCTGCTTTTTTGCTTAAAAAAAAGAAGATAAAAGACCTGCTAGGGGGGATGAAGCCGGCTGGGTCGGCTCCGTCCGCCGTTTTTCGGGGATCGCTCCAACCCGCATCTTTGCGGTATATTCCCCGGCTGAGGTCGGCTCCAACCCCACCCCAACCCCCATCAAAACAGACGAAAGTGGGTCGAACCCCAACCAACCAAAAACACACGGTAAGAGTTCACCATGATAGATCTCTCATTAAACGATAAAACGATTGGTCCGAAATTCGATGTGAAAGGGTTTTAAAGGTCCATGATTTAGATGTTCGGATGTGAAATGAAACAACTTGCAATTTCTACTGAAAATTTTAAAACAGCATCCATTTAACTCGTCAGACATGTAGATTTATATCTTCAAATAAATTTATTAAAAAACTAGGAAAAGAAATGAAACAGTATTAAAGTGAATTTCTACTGTGTCTATGGTTTGTTAGATATCTTTTTTGAGCACATGCACACATACAAACTGAACATACTACCTGGAAATCAGACAATGGTGTGGAGTCTGGCTCTAAGATGTATCGATACCCGTAGCAACACAAAGGTATGACTCTAGATAAAAATATATCTTTGATTTGATTTACCCGTGGCAATACACGAGCATATTTGCTAGTATAGATAAAAAAAGAAAAAAGAGCTACTATTAACAACACCATTGTAAACATCGAGGTCAATCGATTACAATACATCAATAGGCAACAATCAAAATTGCAGATATACATATGTTGTCACTTGTCAGCTATCTCAATAGGTTGTTTTCCCAACTGAAAGGTGCTATACTTTTTACACGGCTGCCTTTGGAGCTTCTACTAGGGTGAACAACAACAATTACACCCCCTCAACATTTCTTACACAAATGGAGAGAAGAAGAAAAAAAAAAAGGATCCCAGGGAAAAAAATAAAGAAATAGGAAAAAAAAAAAAGAATTTTGCTATATTGCTCAGAGAAGCTAAAACCACTGCCTTGCAGGAGCAAACAAAGTGGCATCTACTGTTGAAGAGCCTGTCAGGTGACCGAGATTCCTAAGATACCGTATGGATTGTTAAGGATGGGCCTTTCTTATGCAATTTCCCCCTGATCTGCTTGATCTTTGCATCAACCCTCGCAGTGAAACCAATCTTTGTCTTCTGCCTGGCCTTCGACCGCTCCCTCTTCCACATTGTCTGGTCTTCGACATCTTTCTTTAGGTACTTGATCTCTTGAATCACATGGTGATCAAGTGGATTGCATGATCTCTGGTAGGATATGTGTATCAGGTAGGGGATATTGCAAGCAGTAGTCACCAGAAGCGCCGCTGCCCAGTATATGGGAGCTGGCCCAAGGACTTCTAACAGGATCTGGTAGTTGTCGCGGGACCTCAATGTCATCCCGTAGGCGAGGATGAAGAGATACCAAGTTGAAATGCTGCCCCATACAAAGAGATGATGTTGAATCCATGTGAAATGGCTCATTGTTAGGGCAATCTGAATGTTGACAGCCCAGATGATGCAGGTGAACATGGCAGTTCCCACCGCAGCCATGTCCGCAGTCTGCCCTTCAGCACGGATTGCCTGATCATAGAATATGCAAATATTGAGGAAGAATATGGCCAGAGAGGAGTAGAGGCCATTCCCCATCCATCCAAGGATCCGTACCAATCAAAGAAAAGATTCTTTGGTCCTTGCTGGTATAGTGCTGGGAACTGCAACATGCAAGCCATGCCATGTCAATATAGATATATGAAAGGTTAGAAGCAAATAATGCAGATGATCAGAGAAGATTGCCCAGCTCCTACAGTACAAAGTGAGAAGGGCCTGATGCATGAGTCTTCTAGTATCACCAAAGATAACAGGAAAATAACTAGCATAAAAGTTTACTTGGCAACATGTATTTTTTTACAGACGTATTTGATCCACAGATGGGGGCCACACAAACATAATGTTGTCGCAAACTTCTGTGTGTTTGCATTTCCTTGAAACTTCGGTCAGCTTTAAATATGACACTAATACCAAGTGACTTCAATCTGCTTAAACGGTTCCTCAAACCATGTGCCTTAATTATTTTCTAGATGCTATGCAAGTCAAACTATTTCAAGGAAGACATTAAACCAGATGAATTGGCCCTACATTATTTAATTTGATAAACTAAATTTATGGGATAATATGTGTTGAAAACCCGCCAGTCATGTTTCCCAACATAATATCACAAATGAGATAACTAACACCGATATCTTTCCCAATACCCATTGTGTATTTCAAACCACTGTATTTTTACATAGTATCCACATAAAAGCTTTGCACATTGCACATTTCATTTCAGTGAATGAATACCTGAAGCAGATAACCTAGAGACTGAATAGCATTCTACTGGAACTTTAAAGTATCCACATAATAGTGACTTGCATATTTCATTTCAGGGAATGAATACCTGAAGCAGATAACTTGAGACCGATTAGAATTCTAATGGAACATGGAATGGAGAAGTAAGACACAACAAATCATTCCTAATTCTGAAATGATCATATCATTTTCCTAATTCTGAAACGATCATTTCAGTTCTAAACATGCCTAGTTTATCATAAGCAGTATGGTTAAACTAAGTTAGATGTTCTATGGTTAAACATATGTTCTATCATATACTGTAAGCAGATTTCAGAGGAAACATCTTGCTCAAATACTCCGAAAGTGATATAACAGGAAGCGAGGTAAGAACAACATTGAAAAGTAGCATAAACCAATCATCATAGACAGATTGCCCAGAAAACCCAGCTTAACGCCTTCAAAGTAAAAATATTGTAAGCCCAAAAGCAATATTCTTGTAAAAGAAGTAGCAAATCTGCAATTAAATAAAATAAGATTTAGTAAAGTTAAAACATAACAGAATCAAATGCAATATAATGAATAAAAAAGAAGTGTTTCAAGTAGCACCATTTGGGCGATTCTCTTGTAACACCAATGTCCATGGACTACAAGAAGTCGCTCAAGGAACCGAAATTGAGAAATGGAAAAATCACTAGCCATCACTGCCTGGTAAAAAAAAAGAAAAATAGTCATACCTAATCACCAATCCTTGATGTTATATGAAAGTAGAACTACGCTAGATAGGGATTGATCATGATAACTGAACAGCTCACCTGCATGCCCTCTACCCCACTTATGCCAACTCCAATATCAGCTTCTTGAATCATGCCCACATCATTTGCACCATCACCTACTGCTAAAGTGGTTTGTCCTATACCTTCTTTGACAAGTCGAGTCACCTACAGAGTGAAGGAGAGCAAACTCAACATTGCTTTATATAGAAACTAAATATAGTCCAATGGAGAGAGGCAAAGCTACCAGTGCTTTCTGCTTTGGAGACACACGACAACATATGACAGAAGCACACTTTCGATTGCCAGGTTCAAGAACATATGCTTCATGTCATCCTCCAAAGCAAATGCCAGAGCTTTTCCATCAATAACTAGAGCAAATGCTGCATCTGGATCCTTCTCGAGTTTGACCATTTGTGACCCATTGGCGATTTGCGACAGGAGACTCTCCCTTTGCAGCCTGCTCAGTTGTCAAAGATGAAAGTAAAGCCTACCATAAAGAGAATTACTTCCTATACAGTAAAAGAGAAGAAGAAAAAAGTTAAGGTACCTTCTTTGCATCCTGGGCTACCTGCTCACCAGTGGGTATGGACAAACATATTTGTTTCATGCCTTGCCTCAGTAAACTGCATGCATATCTGCAAAAGAAATAGAAACATCACACGATATTGATGGATGTGATGTGCTAACGAGGTACAAAAAAGTTTCTTGTACATGTTAAGAATTTCTATTTGGCAACAGCATACCCGATGTTAATTGCAGTTTCCATCTTATCACCTGTCAGAACCCAGATTTTGAGACCTGCTTGCGCCAAACGATCTATGCACTGAGGAACCTGATAGAGCACAAAGCATAACTTATAAGTCAGAACAACTAGAAACAGTTACTAGCATAATATTTGGAACCAAGAAAGATATCTTAACAATACAAAAAGTCAGTCACTGTATTTTACCCCTTTTTGTAATTTGTCCTCTACAGCAGTTGCACCAACAAGGATCAGCTCTCTTTCAATCAACTCAGAAACCCGCTCAAGTTGCAACTCTCTATCAGGCCCAATAGAGGTCTTTGCTTTAAGAAACTCAGCATTCCAAGAAGAATATTCTGATTCATCAAGCACCCTGTACGATAGTGCCAATGTTCGCAAGCCTGCCTCGCCATATTCATTCAAATGCCTAGTTGTATCAACTTCATACACCCTTCCATTTTTTGCCAGTCTATCAAATATGATGCTGCTCGGTTTGGAACAAAGAACAATAAAGGATAGTCAAGCTGAAGCCAAAAAAAAAATGGTGGCATTGAAAAAGATAGAACAAACAGGCCAAGCATGTTGACAGCACCAAGCAATCAGGTGTAAAATTTGTTTCTTCACATTTTTAAGCTAGTAACCTGAATGGATATGGCTTGATGTACAGGCTTAGCCAAAAACAAATTCAAGAGCATCACCAAATTTTAAAAATGGTACAAAACCCACCTGTCTGCTCCTTTGCAAAAAAAGAAGAATTTGACCATCTTCATCCTGTAGAATTACAGTCATTCGTTTTTCTTTTGCTATTGAATTCCAATAGATTGAGAATCTTGAACTCCCTGAAACCATACTCACATATTAAGACAAAATAATAACAATAATAAGGCTAAGGAACAATTATGTGCAAATGGAGTAACAAATACTGATATGCAACCTCTCAATTGTGCCTTTCGAAGAAGTGTGTTTCTCCCTGACAAAGACACTTGATTGTGTTCGCTTGAAAAATTCGAATCCAAATTCCCTGGCTGCCACAAGAAAAGCCCCCTCATCAGGCGATTCTGCTTCATATGCAATAGAACCAGTTGCTTCATTTATCTCCGGTATTGCTGTGTGGCACAGAGCAAGTATCCTGAAGAAGAGTAGAAGTGTGGAAGAATTTGGCTCCTTGTTCCAGTCCCCTTGCATGAGACGGTCATCAGCAAAACTGAAGCCTTTTATGGAGGGCTTTCGGTCGTTCCCAACACTAAAGTTGACTCCTTCTACCAACTCGATTTCATCCTCATTGTTCTCCTCCCATATATCTTGTAAAGGGGATATCGTGGTCATCAGCACCTGACGCCATCTGCTTTGCAGCAGCACGTTCAACTTCACTTGAACCCACACCATACGATACTCCAGCAATTGAACACTTCAGAAAATCCATCTGATTGCAGGTCAGTGTACCAGTTTTATCCGACAAGATTGTATGAACCTGGCCAAGTTCCTCATTCAAGTTTGATGTACGTGCCTGAGCAGTATTGCCAGTCTCCTCATCAAACATATGAATGTCCTGGTTAATGAAATGTGCTTGCAATACCTTCACAAGTTCAATCGAGACATACAGCGAGATTGGAATCAGATACCCGTAAAGAATGAGAGCTGTGATTAGATGGAATATCCCAGAAAGAGCAGGGCGTGATGGATCATCTAACTTATTGCTTTTCTCTGGCTGCAAGTACCACCAACGGGGCAGATCAAACTTGATCCTCACAGCGAATCCAACTGAACTAATGATGGATATCAACACGAGCACAGTAAACAGGATGTATATGATAAAATCCATCTTCTTCTCAATCCTGCTCCTCTTTGATGGCGACTCGGTTGAGTTCTGCATGACTTTACTGTCATGGCCAGTAAAGATAACCACTCCATAGATGAAGGATGTATTCCTTAGCTTTGAGTCCCTCAGAAGTATCTGAGACGGATCAAGGGCGTACACCTGTCTCTCATACTCAAAGTTACCAGTGAATGTGTACAAGCTCGGGTTGGGATCCTCGCAGCGTATCACTGCCTGGAAATCCTTAAACGACTCGTCTTCTTCCAGCGTCAGCGTAACCTCAAGTGACCTCTTCACCTTGAGGTTGGTCTCCTCATCGAGGTTCATGGTCTCGACATAGCAAATGCCATCCTCATAGCTCGAGGACAGCAGCAGCAAATCAGCGGGGAAGAACTGGTCCTTCTCCACCCCTGACGACATCGCCGACACAGAGGTCCTCCCAGTGCCGGTAGTCGAATTCGCCATCACCCTTGTGCACGCTGACCTTGCGGTTGTTGACCTTCATGTCCTGGATGAATCGGCGCCAGTCCTCCAGCCCCTCCTTCATCATGCTGAGTCCGACAACAAAGGCCAGCGGCGCAATCATGCTGACTGGCGAGAAGGGGCACACCGGGGTGAGCGAGAGGATGGCGGTGAGGAGGAAGTAGAGGTTGGCGACGCGGCGGAACTGCTCGAAGATGGCCTTGGGGAAGAAGGTGAGGACGTTGTACTTGGTGGTGGTGATGTAGTTGGTGACGTACTTGGCGGCTTCTGCAGCGCGCCGTTGTTGCAGTAGACGACGCGCGAGAAGCCCGGCCCGCCGACAGCGCCGGCCCCGTCGGAGGACGGGCCCGCGTCGCCGGCGTTCCCGTGCTGGGCGCGGAAGCAGGAGAAGGTGTAGAGATTGGTCCACCGCACGCGGTCCGCCGGCGGCGGCCGCCGGAACGGCCCATCTCGGCGCCCGCCCGGTGTCCGTCAGCGCCCGATTTCCTTCCAGCTATGCGGATGCCGGCATTGCAGCGCGCTCGATCGAATCTAGTAGAATGGGATTCCTACGCGGCGGGGCGAATTGGACCTGCAACTTGGGGAATCAGTTCGTGATCTCGTGCGTCGTCAGCGAATTCAAAAAAAAATAAGAGAGAAGGCAGAGAAATCGAACAAAACGCACGGAGAAATCTCACGCCGTGCAAACCCGAATCCGCTAAAATAACGCGCAAATTACACCCGCGTGTATTGCAGGCACATTCACCACCTCCAAATTCATTCATCACCCATGTGAATGAAAAGACAAAACAGCACAAAAACGGACGAACGAACCGACTGCCCAAAAAACTCCGCCACGGGTTCAAACGAGGAGCAACAAACAAAACAAAAACAGAGAGAGACGGGGGCGAGGGAAACTCGCAGGACCAGGAACCGAGGCGGCAGCATCCAGCTGGAGAGATTGAGGCTAGGGAAGGCGCACCAACCTGTTTGGTGCACAAGAGGCAGAGTAAGGCGCGAAGAGGAACGAGGCAGTCCGGCGAGCAGGCAGGCGGGGGATGGATCCCGGCCTGGGGATTCACGCGCGGCGGCCGGCGACGGACGGACGCTTTGGTGGGTGGTGGTGCGGGTGGGGGGGCGGAGCGAGAAGGGTGGGGGAACGAGGCGAGGCGAGGTGTGGGAGCGACTAGCGAGGAGAGGGAGGAGGAGGTGGTGGTGAGGTGACACGGACCAGGAGAGAAAAGATTAGTCCATTAATTAATTCCAAATATTATTTTATTTATACTATTATTATTTAATTAACCGTGATAATTACTCGTCGAGGCTCCCCACGCGTCCACAACAACATGGCCGTCCGCAGTTTTGCTGTTTGCTTCCCCAATTTTCCTCCTTTAAAAATAAGCTAATTAAAAAATGATGAATAATCGTTCGCATATAGGAGTAGTATAGCATGCCTAATAAATGGAATTTATTTGGATATTTACGCTGCAAGATATACACGATGGCGCTCGCTCGTCGAGTTGCACGACGCGTACGTGCAGTCGTGGTCGTGCGCAACAACCAAGTCGTGGGTTGCTGGGGAGGACGGCAAAGCTTCGTCTCCATTCTTTCTTTCTTTCTTTTTTTCGTCAAGAAGGAAAAGAAAAAGGAAATGAAAAACGCTTGGCTGTATTATAGTTATTATAGCACCACGTCGGTGGTGTGATTCGTGTCGTCCGCGGAAATGGAGAAAAAGAGGCGTGGGCAGGTGGAAGGAACCACCGGGCGGGTAGCTGCGGCCGGCGGCGACCGGGGACACACACAAATGTGACGGGAAACTGCTTCAACGGCATTGCACGTGAGGGCGCACGCGCACTCCTCTATAGCAGTACTCCTCTGTCCTCCAAGTTTCCGTGTCCAAAGTTGAAATTTGTTTTACGGAAAACAAAAATGACATATATTTAAAGATAGAGGGAGTAGGCCTCAATTAGGTGTGCAATGTTAAAATTTATTTTTAAAAAATAAAAAACAATATATATATTTAAAGACGGAGGAAGTAAGTCGTCAACATCGAAAGGATCTGAGTTGGACATGAAAGTAATAACACATGGAAAACATTTGAGAGGTGCTTGATTTTGAAGATGATATAGTTGGATACAACGTATTTTGGGAAGTACTGTATATATCACGCATCAGAAAGCTTGTTTGGCACGAGTAAAAAAGATAGTTTTATATATAAAAAAATGATAAAAGATACTAAGAAGCCAATTTAACTGGAGCTCTACTCAATGATGAGGCCAGAGTTGGTGAAAAGTAGTCTTTTTTCTAGACAAACCAGACTGGTAGAGAAAGAAGTGGCACACATCTTGTATTAGAATTTCTTGGATCAATTCAATTTATATAAACACATAAAAAGTTAGGAAAATTCCTTAAATAGTTATTTTGTTGTACTTTCAACGCTCAATATATAGTAATGCATTCCAAATTATAAGTCATTCTATATTTTCTAGTTATATATCTAAAAATACATTATGTCGAGATACATATAAGTAAATAATATATGTAGAAAAACCCCAACGACTTATAGTTTGGAATACAATGATTAGTTGAATAAGGCCCTGAAACATACTTTTGCTACCGTACTTCTATGTCCATCACGATATAAATATGTTTTCTTTTTTTTTATATCCCAAAACACAAACATTGAACATGATTCACCTTCATGTGGAATTTAGAGACATGAAACATGTTTGAAGTAGAAAGATGTTTGAATGAAACATGACATGCATGGTCCAAAATGTTAGGGCCCCTTTGGCACACAGGGTAGGCATAGGATAGGAATAGGAAAATGGCAGGAATCAAGATACATCACCTCTCTATCCCATAGAAACAGTAAAACACAGGAATGATGTTTTCTTTCATGTGTTCTTGTGAGCAGCGATCCTATCCTGTGGAGATCCTCTAGAATTGATCCTACGATTTTCCTTCGTTACCAAAGGACAGTGACGTCAGCACAACCGCAGAAATCAATTCCTACATTTCACCCTTTGTTTCACCGGTGATCCAAAGGAGGCCTTAGCTTCGTTCTAGGTCCTCAAGTACTCAAGACCAGCCCAAATGGTAGATTGGTAGTATGGTACCCAACGCCCCGTTCCCCGTACGTACGTACTCTGGTCCAGGAACATGGTGTTTTTCAAAAAAAAAAATCATTGAACCTCTCCATCTTGTCCACATGACCACATCATTAGCACGAGAGAATGGAAGATACTCCTTTCTTTTATGGATATTGTTTCACTATTACACATCGCTCATACATTAATAATGTTGTGATACTGCTATAATTTCTACCTTGAGGACTTGTTTGGATGCATATCTATCTATTTCAAACAACATGTGTGGAGTGAAATTTTGTTCAAATATACCCCAACCCACTTGAAACACATGTGGATTGAGATAAAAATATGGACATCCAAATAAGACCTGAACAAAACGGTTAAGTGCACCAATCCAATAATGTCAGCTTTTACCTTCTTTTAGCCGTGTGCAGACATAGCCTGCTTACTTTCGGCTTGGGCATCATCTTTGAAACCAGGGAAGTTTCTTCCATTCGAATCAATATAAAAGGTGACAGGAAACTTCCTAACCACACGGTTTCAGCAAGGAATACCACTGCAGTGCCGCGCATTACTTTCACTTTGCGCCTTTGTTATCTTCTTCCAGGGACATACACGGTATATTATGATGCTGGGACGATATCAGGTTCTAGTGAAATAAGGGATAAAATAAGGATCGCATTGCCAAAAAAAAAAAAAAAAAAAAAACTTGTTTATTTCGATCTATTCACTAGATAGAGTATCCACTCAGATTGCTTGGTTTGGAAGAGAATGTTTGCTTAATGTTTAATAATGATAAGTACAAGTGTAGGGCCATTTGTCAGGCCAGAATTAGGTATTGTTGGCAGATTAGCACCAACAAATTAAAGTACGGACTGCAAAGGATGAGTCCTAAACTAACCCCCTCTAAAAAAAAAGACAATGCAATTTGGTGGTGAGCTGGAGCTCAGATCGCTGTTCTCACTTGTTTTATTCGGGCCATCGACTCATGACTCGTCGTGGGTTTCCACATGCCAGCTTGGTTGCTTGGCATAGCTTGAAAACTGTGGAGCTGACGAGGATCGACGAGGAGTAATATACAGGCACACATGTTTATCAAAAAAATTGAAGTCGTAATGCGAGTTGCTAATATATATCCAGAAATTTTAATTGCCTAGTTTTCTTTCTCAATATAATGTTTGACTTCCAACAAACTGGATCACTGATTGAACAGCTCTAGTACTGGTTGGATAGTACAGCTCTAGCTAATTCTTCAAGTAAAGGTTTACACAAGCTGATGCTTTCTGTTTTTAATATACCAGTACTGGTACCACTTGGATATAGGTCAATCAGTGAAATAGAATACATAATGTTTGGTTAGGGCTTAATTAATTACTACTGTGTGCTCATGCTTGACACCATAAATTTTGAACATTGTTTGAGCTGTGGACCACTGATGAAACCATCAAACGAGCTAGGACAATAATTGGAAGGTCCCTGATGGTTGGTCTGCTTGCACAGTAGGATTAGGTTTTTGTCGATCTGTAATTTTGTAAATAAAGCTGAACGAAGAACTTCGAGGCTCGTTAGCTCGCCGCTCGTGGCTAATTCGCCTCGGCTCGTTAGGATAACGAGCCGAGCCGAAGATTTTTTAAATTCGTTAGCTATAACGAGCCAACTCGAGCCAGCTCGTGATGGCTCGCGAGCCAAACGAACTACACATTCATGAAAAAAAAAAACAAAATCTATATTAGTTTTGTATTACTTTATGTTGTGCAATATATATGTTAGCACATATTATTTTTTTCATTTTAAGGTGTCTAGATGTATTACTTTTTATATTAATAGTATTTTTAAACTTTAGAAAAATATAAATATTATATTTTATATATATTTCATACCGCTTCAAGAAGTTTAACGAGCGACTCGAAGCTTTTAACGAGCCGAACCAAGCTGGACTTTTGGCTCGTTAAGATAACGAGCCGAGCCGAGCTAGCTCGTTTTCCTAACGAGCGAACGAGCGAGCCGAAATCGAAGCCGAAATGAGCTCGTTATCCAGCTTTATCTGTAAATATGCATGGCCTTGCTGCTTCTGCTCTAGTAACATTATATTATCAGCAGAAACACATTAATGCACTGGAAACATTAACATAGTTACTGCATGCATTTGCAATGATCAACATCTAGATTTATAAAGGGATCAGCTGATAAGCGTATTTTTTTAAGTATAGAACCATATACATGCGTTGATTGTTTCGAAACATATATATGTGCGTTGTAACTTGTAAGTAAGCCTGTGGCCATTTGCGCTAGGTTAGCTGTGGAGGCGGTGTCCTTTCATCTAATCAATCATACATCTTTGGAACAACAGCAAGAGTACAGAGAGTGGCATACTCTACTCTTGCAATGCTAACACTTTTTCCCGCTTGCTTCGTCTTGTCAACTTAGGAATGGTAGGCACGACGAATTCAATTCTCAATTACTAATAGCAATGAAATAGTAGCAACTAGCAAGCATGGTGGTTGTTGACTTCATGGACATGCCTGTAATATAGGATAATCTATTCTCCTTTTTGTTTTGAGTTAACAGACATAGTACTAACTCCATTCCATATTCCAAGTTTGACCACTCTTCTTATTCAAATTTTTTTGCAAAATGTCAAATCTTTTGTTGTGGCTTGCTTTATTGATAAAATTTCTTCAACAATGACTTAAATTTGACAATGTTTACACAATTTTTTTTTTTTAACTTAGGCTCAACGAAAAAAGTCAAATGTCTTATAATGGAATGGAGCGAGTATGTCAGTATTGTCGAGAGCAGATACCGCAAGCTATCTCGATACGATTTGGAATAAGCGGCGTTATTATATACTCCCTCCATCCCTTAAATAGTGTCGTCGTTGGTGTGCGTACCACAAGTTTCACTCTAATTGTAGAAAATAAGTGTAACATTTTTTATCTCTAAATAAATTTGATAAAAAACTAGGTTCAAAGATCTTTGCAATGATACTAATTATGTATTATAAATATTTTAGTATATATTGAGTAGGATTTGTTTTTTTTGGAAGCGCAAGCGATACTCTTTAAGGGACGGAGGGAGTATACATTATTTTTAACACGCCCTAGATATACCACACACACACCTACATTCCCGTATTATATTTTGAGAAGGCTACCTTAATTTGGTTAGCCCAGAATCCATGCAGAAATCGTTGCAGGTGATCAAAGGCCGGCTATATAAATTGGCCAAGTAATAATCCAACTAGAAATCATATGCCCTGGAACGTTTCCCTAAGATAAGAGCAGAAGGAAGGAGCCCTAAATGAACCCAAAATCCGTCATAGCATTTTTTTTTTACCGAAGTCAGCAAGGAAACCTTAACCTATTTTTTATTTTTTTAATAATATAAACCTGAGTCGAACCCAAGATCTGTTGGGTGCTGCCCTCTAACCAGAGAACCTTTCTACTGCTGCTAAGCGAACGCAGCTTAAGCAAGAAGCAAGCGCGCTCGTGAGCCGAGCATACATGTTTTCCTTCTTCTCCGCGGGGCTGACCGCAGTATCGCGAATTCGCGATCGCGTACGGAAAAGCCGTCACGCGCTCACACTAGTGTCACCCACTCACTCACCTGACCCTGCTACGTCACCTTCACCTTTTGCCCGGCCCGAGCCCAACGACTGGGTCTGCTAGTGTGGCAGGGGTTAGTTGTTGGCGTGCTGCTTGTGGCCGGCACTGGATAGTTACGCTCACTAAACCCTCCACTGACACTTATTCTTATTCCCTTGCCGGTGCCGGGAGTTGCAAGTTTCAACAAAACGCACTGTCTTATCTTGTGCTTGCTGGTGCCAATAATTTGCCAAATGCCAAATGATGGTTGCTTCCATTACTACTACTTATGATAGTGATCTCCTTTGGACTAGTTCAGGGCATCCAGCATCATCAATCATGTCCAATGGTTTAATTTCTTCCCCTGACTCAACACAAGAATATAGAGGGCGAGAGACCCGGCCTATCTCGTTGCAGTTGTGTGTCAGGCTTATCTATCGCCTCTAAAAGTTTATGCTCCTTTTAACCTAAAAACCGGCTACACTACACAACACATCAAAACGTATACTTCGGTTAACTTCTTTTCCATTACTTGCAACGGGTCTGCTCAGGTGTAGAAGTTGTTCAACCACTACAAAATGCTTTGCCTCGGCCGGAAAACACTGCAGCTGCTGCTCTACTACGTTGCAGCTGAAACGCAGCGGACGGAACCTACAAATGGTGTGTAGGGGTGAGTGCTGCCAAAATTTATTTATTTATTTATTTACTATAATGCATACACTTGATGAATGAATGAACTGAATAGCACGCAAAAGCGGTTGAGGTATTCCTGCATGTCACGTGCGCGTCCATCATCGTGCATCTCGTCCAGGCGCGTTTACCTTGGCGCTGATGTGACAATCGTGGGGCCGTGTCTCATCCAAAGCTTCGACAGGGAGGGCTATCATCATCATCATTTGAACACCTCGCTGTTAGCGGTATGGAGTTTCAAAGTTGAAACTTGAGAAGAAGCCCCCGTTTCTCCACCACCCATGCGTGCGTGGTGCACGGCAGCACGGGCCATTCTCTCCGATCGAAACAAGAAATTTCAGGGCCCATGATTTCTTTTCCTTCATCATGGATAATCCGCTGGCCACTCTAATGTTTTGTTGTGTTCTAGTAGAGAATAAAGCTCTAAAACGAACGGAAACTAGAACAAATGAAAAATTATCTCCCTCTACATATCTCTGTGACATTCATCTTCAACAAAACTCTATGTAGCCTATTCATTTTCAACAACGAGCTAAAGCACTGACTTTAAGCCGATAAATATACAGTGGAATGACACTGATGATGAAATATCAAACGAGGACAATAATTGGAAGGTCCCTGCGTAGAAGGCTGGAAATGAATTGCCCTGAAAAAGGTTGCACAGTAGGATTAAATATGACCTTGCTACTTCTGCTCTAGTATCTAGTAACATTATCTTTTGTAAAAATTCTAGTAACATTATATTAAACACGTACAATAATGCACTGGAAACATAAACATAGTTACTGTGTTTGCAGTTATCAAAAACATATGTGTAGCGCTTTTTTAAGCTTTAGTTGCCTCGTCACCTTATACCTTAGAAACGTATATAAAAGAAAAAGGAAAAAACAAGATTGGAGAGTGATAGGCCCCCTGCGTATTTCATTAAGAAGAAAAAGGGTCACGATTTTAGTGTTGCATAATCCTTAATAGATGTTGTAGTTGTTGCGGTTAGGGGAGATGGAAAAGGAACCGCCCGACCCTCCGCCCGACCCGACCCTCCCGCTGGGCGGCGCCGGCGCCGCCGCCGCACCTCCCTCTCCAACCCTCCATCCGAGCATTCCAGCACCAGATCCGCGCCCCGCGCAGCCCGATCTATCCAGCCATGGGGTTGAGGAGGTCGATCCGTCGCTCCTCGGAGTCCCAGCGGCCGCCGGCTCCGGGGATACCTCCACCGCCCTGCAGCTCCTCCCTCTCGCCGCAGGCGCCTCCTCCCCGCGCCCGGCGTCGCAGGGCAACGCCGCCGCGGCTGCGCTCGCGCTCTGCAGCTGCGGGCCTGCCTGCCTCGACACTCCCTACCGTCGCGGGGAGGCCGCGGGAGCCGCTCTGCCCCGCCGCAGCGGGCTCGCCGTCGCAGGGTGCGGTCCCCGACGGCACTGGCGGGGATCCCGTCCTCGTCGAGGGCGCCGAGCTTCCGACACCGCCGGCCCCGGACTCCGTCGTCTCCGTCGCCCGGCCGTCCGCGCGGGCCGCCCTCGCCGACGTCGCCGCAGCTGCTGCGGCCCAACCAGCCAGCTGCTCTGGGCCACCAGGTACACCGTCACCGCCGGCTATCGGCGGCGGCGCAACCGTTGCCGCGCCAGCCCCGCCGTCGCCTCCGCCGGCATCGGGCTTCTCCTCGACGGGGCCTGAGTCGCAGGCTCTGCACGGGTCGGGGACACAGCTGCTGGAGGTCGATGGCGCCGTCGAGGACATCTGCGACGACGGGGAGGTGTGCGGGGACGAGCACGAAGCTGCGCGCTCGGGCAGCCGTTTCCCGTCCTCCCTCTCCCCGCATGCCCCTGCAGTGCCTTCTTCCCCGCCCTCCGTTCGTCTGGCAGGGGCAAGTTCAGCGTTGGGAGGGGGACCTCGACGCGTGCAGCAGTGATCGACGAGCCTGCCCGGCCGCCTCGCCGACGTCGTACCTTGGCGCCGCCCGTAGGCTTCTTCTGGGCTTCGTCTCCTCCGTGCCTCCCGTGCGGGGCTCCGGGATGCGATGGGCGGCTACGCCGAGCACCGCGGGGAGGAGGCGCGCCGGCCGTAGCGCGTGAAGTCGCGCCGTTAGGCGGCAACTCCGTCTTGGCGGCGACGCGAGTGCTGCGCGCAAGACCGCGATTGGTCCGCAGGCCGACGCGAACTGCGGCGCCTCTTAGCTTGGGCCCGCGGGACATGTCGGCAGCCAACGTCGGCAGCAGATGGGTTCTGAGCGTCGTGCGTCGTTGTCGTCGTCGCCGCGCGGCAACGCCGATGCGCCGCCAAGACGTCGCCGCCACTCGCGGGAGCTTGTGGGGCTCACGGCTTCCAAGCGCTTAGCGCGCCGACCATGTCGCCAGCGCAATGTCACTCACCGTCGTCTTTGCTTCGGTCGCAGGGCCGTCGATCCACCGGGCTAGGGCGTGCGGGCATGCTCAGCAAAATGTCCATGTCGGAGAAGAGTCGCGGCTCCCTCATCGGCGGCACAAGCGAGGTGCACGTGGAGGATGCACCCTCGTCGTTGGCACCACACACGCCGTGGTCGGTGTCGCCCGCCGCCCGCCGCCGAGCCCGCCAGCGGCATACCTTCGAAACCAGCGGCCAGCCTCGGCGTCTGCCGATCTTTGCCGTTGACCCGCTTATGCTGCTATGGTGGGCGGCGGTGGGGGAGCCTCTCCCATGGGTTGACCCCATGATCGTTGAGCTCGCGACCTCCTTTCCGTGCGCCCGCCCCTCCCTCGAGGATGAGGCCATGCATATGGGTGCCCCTCCACCAACTTCCACTCGGGGCCGGTGGGCGGGCGGTGGGCCAGGCTTGGTTGAGGAGCGAGACCGAGCCGTCCCACTAGCCGCCCGTCGTGTCGGGACGCCGCACTCGGCAACCTCCCCGCCTCGCCGCCGGGGCTCGAGGCAGCGGATGAGCTGCGGGCCGCAATCCGGTGGGGGTCGACCTCCCCGCGTTGATGCGGGTGGCACCGCTCGTGGTGGCGAAGATGGTGCACCGCACACTCTTCGATCTCCATGATCGCAGCCGTCGGCCGGCGAGTTCTTAGCCGCTTTCACGAAGCCGGAGCCATCCATTCTCTCCACGCCGGTCTTGAGGAAAACGCGCCCGCGCCCGGGATGCCTGTATTGCCCAAACGCAGCGCCGACGGGCCATTTGCAAAGAGTGGGGCTAGGCATCTTAAGCCGAGGACCGAGGCAAGGAGAGTGTTGCTCAAGAAGATGGGGATCGAGGTTGAGCGGGAGCATGAGGATGCGGTCTCCTTCGAGGAGTTGCGATGCGCCCTCACGGGCCACGACGGCGAAGCCAACTTGAGGCCATGGAGGTCTTCCTCTTCTGCGGGAAGAAGCGGCGTGTCGGTCTGGCGGCCGGTCGGCCTTGAGGACGCTTCCGGTCTAGTCGCGACATTTGGTTATCTTGTAATCGTCTTCCGGTGTTGCATCCAGTGGTTAGGTTGCTTGCTTTGCGTTGAGTTGTCTTGCTTTGTTGTGGTTTGTTTTGTTTCTCTCTTTCCCGGCGATGTCCACTCGGCATCCCGGGCACTGTTTGTACTTTTGATTTGGTTTTCCTCCTCTTAATGAAATACGGGTGAATGGCCCCGTCGAGAAAAAAAAAAAGAAGAAAAAGATTTTTTTCCGATGTTGAAACACCCCCCGGAACCCTGAGCTAGCGATTAGATTTCTATCGCCCCTAGCCCCGAAAATTCACTTCCATTAGAATTTGAACTCGGGATGGGTGCCTCTAGAGTGTCGTCGAGTTGGGTAACCAACCAAACCCACATTCTTTGGATTAGAAACATATATACATGCGTTTATTCTTTCAAAACACGTATGGGTTGTAACCATTTGCGCTATTCTAGCTGTGTGGAGGCGGTCGATCCATTCATCTAATCATCCATAGAACAGCAGCAAGAGTAGAGAGAGTGGCATTCTACTCTTCCTCTTCAATGCTAACCTCACCTCCCTCGCCCCCCCCCCCCGCTTTGTCTTATCAACTTAATTAGGACTGGCAGGCACGACGAATTGTCAATTAATAATAGCAACGAAATAGTAGCAAGCATGGTGGTTGATGACTTGATAGACATGACTGTAATAGGAGAATCTATTCTCTTTTTTGTTTCAAGTTAACATACTATGTCATTGTCCAAAGCAGACTCGGCAGGCAATCTCCCTACGATTTGAAATAAGCAAGCGTTGTTGTTGTTGTTGTTTATTACTACTACTACTAAATGAACTACTACTACATGATCTTTTAATAAGGTCTAGATATACCCCCACACACACCTACACTATCATATCATATTGCTATGTTTTCTAAAACAGAGAATATATAATATCTCAACTTCTACATCGGCTAATGTATCAAGCAAAACAATTCCAAAGAATCTAATGAGGTTAGCCCAAAACCTGGTATGGCATATACTGCCACTAAGCGAAGGCAGCTTGAGCAAGAAGCCAGGGCACTCTCTCGTGAACGAGTAGTGAGCCGGAGCATATATATTTTCCTTCAATTCTTCTTCGGGGCCGGCCGACCGTATCGCGATCGCGAGCTATATATCCTTTTCACCGAGATCCCGTGTGGCGCCAGTGTGGCAGTGTTACACACTCACTCACCTGACCCTTCTACGTCACCGTCACATTTTGCCCGACTGGGTCTGGGTCTGTGCAATGCAACGCATGATCCAGCGACGGCAGGGGACTCCTAGTAGTGGGATACCTGATGCTTTATTCCCTGCCGCCGGTGGTGCCGGGAGTTGCAAGTTTCAACAAAACGCACTCACTCACTACAGGAATTCTGCGCTTTGCCGAGTGCTTTCGCCGCTTTTCGCAAAGCCCCCTTTGCACTCGGCAAGCCGCACTCGGCAAAGAAATAGTCGACAAAGCATTCTTTGCCGAGTGCGCGGCATCGGGCACTTTCGGCAAAGCCTTTGCCGGTCTTGCCGAAAACAATCGGCAAAAGAAAAACACTTTCGGCAAAGATAAAAAGTCGAAAAAAAAAAAAAAAAAAAAAAAGCAAAACCTCTTTGCCGAAAGTGTAAAAAACACTTCGGCAAACAGGTTTTTTAAACCAGTTTTTTGAGGCCCCAAACGAGCTTAAATAAAAAAGTTGTCAACTACAAAGTTTCATAACTTTTGAGATCTACACTTTTCATTTAGGAAGTTTTTCCATCCGAGGTCATTTGAAAAATTCAAATTTTAAATTTGAGAGCGCTTTAGACCTAGTTTTGCATGATAAGATGAATTGAAATCAAAAAGTTTTGTACTATAAAGATTCATATCTTTTGGAGACTTACAAAGTTTACATTGGTCATTTATTTATTTGACAAAATGTTAGTAACATTGTTAAGTAAATCTTATTAATCTCTCTTCTAGTTCTAGGAAACTATGAGAGGATATGAAAGAGATGTAAGTTTTGTGAACAACGTTATTGATGCTTTGTCAAATGAAGAAATGACCAAAATAAACTTTGTAGAGCTTGAGAAGTTATGAAACTTTGTAATTGAAATTTTTTTATTTAAGCTCGTTTAGGACCTCAAAAACTGATTTGAAAACATGCTTTGTCGAGTGCCAAAAAGACACTCGGCAAAGAGCCTCTTTGCCGAGTGCCTTTTTTGGCCCTCTTTGCCGTGTGCCAAAAAAACTTTGGCACTCGGCAAGATCTTTTTACCGAGTGTTTTTTTTTTTGCCGAGTTTTTTTATTTAGCACTCGGCAAATAGGCTCTTTGCCGAGTGCCCGAAGAAAAACACTCGGCAAAGAGGTTGACACTCGGTAAAGGGCGGGATTCCTGTAGTGACTCTCCAGTCTTCTCTTCTTGCTTGCTGCCAATTCGCCAAATGCCAAATGATGTTTGCTTCCATTACTACTGATGATAGTGATCCTTAATTTTGGACTGGTTCAGGGCATCCAGCATCATCATGTACAATTCTTTTCTTCCCCTGACTGAACACAAGAATGGAGAGGCTCTATATATCTCGTAGCCCGTTGCAGTTGTTGTGTGGCGATCTTATCTACCTGCCGGCCGGCGCTCTAAAAAGTTTATATACTATATATGCTATGCTCTTGCTTTTAACGAAGGAAAACCCGGCTACATTTTACAACACCCTTTGTTCTGCCTTTTGACAAAGGAGTACTACTCTCCTTCCGAATTCATCCAAGTGCAATGCTGTTCTTTTATTCTTTCGCCTGGCCTACCCATGGTACTGTACCCATCACGGTGGATCAATGCACTAGGATGGCAAAGCTCCTTTCTTTTTTTTTTTCTTGTTTGTGCAATTGTGCTGCCTCTCAACCTCAATACATATACCTCGGCCGGTTAACTTCTTTTCCATTACTTACTACGGGTCTGCTCAGGTGTAGAAGTTGTTCAACTTCCACAAAAATGCTTTGCCTTGACCTGAAAACACTGCAGCTGTTGCAGCTAACGGAACCTTCGAATGGTTGTAGTAGTGACGGCTGCGAAAATTTACTCATTCGATTAATGGTTTGTGCAGCTGTTAAGCTGATTGATGTTGTTTTGTTGTGAGAGAAAAACGATATACTGACTACTGTTAAGTAAGGATGATAAGTTCAAGTGAACAATATCTCCTATCCTAATTAAGCACGTCCTCCTCTGACCATTTCAAAATAAGAGTCACTCTAATTTCTCCAAAAGTCAATTGACCAAGTATATACAAGAAAACACTATTCATGGTGTATAATCTATGGTCGAATGAATTTTTTTTTTTGAGAAGA
This sequence comes from Hyparrhenia diplandra, assembly GCA_015847255.1. NCBI lineage: Eukaryota > Viridiplantae > Streptophyta > Magnoliopsida > Poales > Poaceae > Hyparrhenia > Hyparrhenia diplandra. The sequence continues at coordinate 373,076 of JADLZK010007787.1, read as the reverse complement.
AACATGTATTAATTTTGGTGCATTACACCGACCCTTTTACAAACAGAAATCTCAAGAAAAGAAAAATTACAAAGAAGTATAAAACTCCTGTTCATCTTCCTCGAAGCCTTCGAGAGATCCGTTCGTCACCGCCGTCGAAGCCGCTTCCCAATCGTCGTGGGGGCACGAGAGCCAAACTCCACAAGGTGGAGGCCGCATAGGAGGACTTACTTCAAGGCGAATCAATAAATAAACTGTAACATCCCGGATGTTACTTGTAATTAAAATTGTGATCATGTCATCATCATGCATAATTATCGATCATCATGGTATAATGCATTTCATGTTTTATATATCATATAATTGGTACCTATTTTGATTGTATTAGAATACAAGTTTTTAATTCAAAATTTGGGTGATTTATTAAATGATTGTTTTTTTATATATATTTATATAAATAAAAGTTTTCCAAATTATGATTCTATGGACTGGTGTGATGCTTGAGCTGTGAAATGGTTTTTGATGGATGTATTGTTTGATTAAAGTTTTATCCCTAATTAATTATATTTTAACTCTAAATTAAAATTATAAATTCGAAAATCTATTTTCAAAACTATTTAGAATTTGGTTGTGGTCCTTAAAGCAAATTTGTAGAACATAAAATTTTGAGCAACTTTTATTTTGGAAGATTTTTGAGTTACTGTATGGAATTGGGAGAAACAAGCAGCAAAAGAAGAAGATGGACCTTGCTACAGTAACCCGAGGGGGGATTTCGTTTTCCTTTTCTTCTCCCACGCGTCGCTGATGCCGCTACCGCCGTACCACGCCCTCACGCGCCTTCTCGCGTCCCTGCTCACCTGGACGGACTCGCGAAGGTACTCCCGAAGCCACGACATCGACCTTGTCCTATAAAAAACGCGAAGCCGCCGGCCGACGTCTTCTTTTTCTTCTTTTCGTCACCGCCGCCGAGCTTCGCGTGTCGGCGAAATTCCGCCGCCTGTGTTCCACCTCCGCCCATCCGTCTTGCAGCATGATTCGCCACCTCCTTTGCGCCGTTTGGACCCGCTTGCATCGCTGTTGCCACCGGGAGTTGCCCAGCGCGCGCCTTCTTCTCCGCGACCGGCAACAAGCGCCGCCGCCGCTTCGCCACCGTCGTCGGCTCGTCCTGGTGAGCCGTGACGAACCATCTTGTGCCTCAACTCCGCGTTGTCATCCTGATCGTGGTGCTCTCGACGGTTTTCGCGAAGAGAATGTCCAGAAACGCCGAACATCGTCAGCATGCCACGGGGCGCCGCCGCCCACGGTTGCTGTCACCGTCGCCGACCGTGCTCCGCCTCGTCCCCGTCAAACCCGGCGGCGCATCGGCCTCGGTGGTGAGATCCTGATCGATCCTAGGTGGTTAGGTTGGTCTTTGTCGCGTCGTGCTCGCCCGGAGCGCCGTCGCCGGGCGAGCTCCGCCTTGCCGTGCCGCCGCGTGCGTGGGCGGGGTCCTAGAGATCGGGTTTGGTTCGATTAAGCCGGGGGTTTCGGTAGCTTTGTGCGTCTTGTTCACGATGCTCGCCTCTCCATCACGGGAAAGCCCCCCCGAGGCCTTGCCGCCGCCGGCCGGCCACAAGCTGCCGGCCGTGCTCGAGTCGAGCACCGCCGGGGGACCCCCCGAACACATGAATATGAGAAGATACATGGGTCCGAGAGGCAAAACCTATGACTCATAAGAATAGTGTCAAATAGTGGTTGGATCTGTTTTTGTAGTTTCATAAAACTCTAGGGTCTTTTATGCAAAAGTACAAAGGCAGGCTTTGGCGAGCCGCACGCTTGGGCCGGCCTGCCGAGGAACAATATTGGGCTAAGCACGATTGTCGGGCGGATAGGACCCGAAAGCCTTTTTGTTTTATAAATGTTTTATTCTTTTCTTATTCAATGAATAGTATCTATTTTTGTTATTTTCATATAAATTCAAATAGTGCTTTTAAAATTCTAAAAAAATTTTGTGTAGCCTTCCTATGAGTATCTCTACCCATGAAAAATTGGAAGTTTAGATTTTGAGTAGTTCTTGCATGTTTTAAAAATACAAATTTTAATTGAAAAATGCATCTTCCATGATTTTTAGAAAATAAAATATTTATTCAAAAATCATGAAAATTTATTTGGTGCTGTTTTTTATGCTATGACCTACTTGTATAAAAAGCTTGGAGTCATTTTGAAATGTTTAATTTATTTTCTATTTTATGCTTTATTTTATTTATTAAAAAAAAAGCTAGTGTTGAGTGTATAATGACTTAGGGTTTGTGTGATCTTTGGGTTGTTTTGTGAATCTTGGATCATACCACAATCAAATGGTCCTTGAGAACTCCTTTATGAATGTTAGTAGTTCAACAAGTTGGTTTTGTTGGGTTGCAACTTTATCTCGAAGGAAAGTTGTACTCAAGATGTTTATCATTTCATACATCCATTAAGCATCATATTTATACTTCATCATGCTAAAGCATGCATCATCATTTACGTGTAGTAAATGAGAATAAAATGGTTCGCAATGATCAAGCTTTGGAGAAGGTGCATTAGTCCGAGGTGTTGGTGTCAAGTGTGACTTCGGTGATCCGGCCGTGGAATCGACTTTCCCCTCGCAACACGTGCAAGCCCCGTTCATTTAAACATTCCTTGTGTTTTTTACAAAGCTTTATATCACCTTTGCTTTATATAATGCATTAGGTGATAGGAGTTGTGTGATAACCTAATTGATGCATTACCATTCCTTGGTTATTTCGATATCTACCTTGATAGCCCGTTTTGGTAAAATGTTTAGAAATGCTTAGCCATGCTAAATTAGTTAGACTTTTGAGTCAAAATGTGACAAGTCTCTTATGATAGCCCGAATGGGCAATTGATGAAAAGGATGCTTTTTGATGAAACCATACTTTGGGATATGGTGTTGAATTTGAGACCGGTCGGGTAATTTACAATCGAGAATGGAATCTCGGTGTAGTATTTCCGCTTATCGATTAAGGACCGTTCGTTGTAAGCAATGTGGATCGAGACTTTAGAACGCATAAGCTAGCGCTGAGGTCTTTTGACCAATGGCACGCCTCGTGGGCGTCGCCCAAGGGACGATCGGAACCGATCTTGACCACATACTCCGGTAAGCCCGATCTCGGGGTGTCAAATCGGAAACGCATAAACGCCTTTGGGAGTGGAGAGATGGCGGGGAGTAGCGTGTACACTCGTGGGTTAAAGTCCCGGATGCTCGTGGGTTAGATTCCCGTGGTGTGAGGTGTACTTGTACTCTCGGGTGGCGTAGGACGCGGTTCCGTTTTTGAGTATCCAAGAAAGGGTTGATATATGCAAGCTTAAGTGCTACATATGTCGTGTGGAAAGAACTTCCCACCGGGTTAATCGATTTCGAAATCGCCGTGCTTCTGGACATGGAGAGTCGGTTTCCCCCTTACATCGTAGATTAATTATGAAACAATGAAGAGATGGAATAAGTGATGGAATATCTAAGAAGTGTGTGCTCTAGTGTAAGATCACCTAGAGTAGGTGAGAAACTTAATTGAGATTAAAATATTGAAAGTAAGGATTCACTACTAGTAAGCTTTTCTCGCAAAAAAGAGTCCTTGATTCTTGCTAAAAGCCTTACCTTGAATCCTATTACACCAACATTCCCGAGTCTTCTCCTATTTTCTTTAGTCGGTGCGTCTTGTTGAGTACTCCCGTACTCGGGGTTTGTTAACCCTTGTTGCGGTGTGTTGACTCGTCTTTGTTAACAAAGGTTATGTCGGTAGGCACGACATGATCTGTTGTCTTCTAGTTTACTCGACTTCCGCAAAATTAATTAAGTTAAGTTTACTCAAATGTAACTTACTCACATTTTATAAAATTAATGTTATTATTCTTCCGCGACTCGATCTATATTTTTGTAACAAATGTTGTAATGTTGTAGCTACTCCTTTGTTGATCCCGGTATGAGTTATCAACGGACTTCTTAAGTTATCGGGTGTATACGCACACCGTATCGAGGTCTTTGGGACAATGACAAAAGCAGGTGGGCCCCGTAATTAGAGGTTACGTTACATAAACCGCCTCCCCAGGCGCATCGGCCAACTCCCCGCACCCACGACGCATCCTTCGATTCCACAGCCAAAGCAATCCGAGCAAAGCTCGATTTTCACCACGTAACATCTTCCTCAAGATTAACGGGGTCAACAGCATCATCACATGAAGAAGACGGCGATGTGCCGGCCCTCGACTCTGGGCGGGTCTCCCGGCCTCTCCGTTGGCGTCGGAGAAGATCGCCATCGGAGAACGGAAGAAGCTGGGGAGAATTTATTCGGGCTAGCGTCGCCTCGCTTCCGCATCGCCGACGTCGCCCGGGGAAAAGCAAACCGCGAGAGGAGCCACGCTCCTCCGGCAAAAAACCTAACTCCATCGTCGAACATCGGCGGCGAGCAAACCCTAGACCTAAGACACGACCAAGGCGCTCGAAGGCGGCTGTTGAAGAGACGGACCCCGCTCCTCGTCACCGCCGGCGAAGGCGAGTGAGGGCGAGGGCCGCTACCCTGACGGCGGCGGTGTTCCTTCGGCTTTCTTTTTCGCGAGGACGAAGCCCTAGGCGCTGAGGGTGTTCTTATTTGTTTGTCCTACTCCCTCCGTCCCATGGAGTTCGTCGTTTTTGACTTTTGAACTTAATGTTTGACCATCCGTCTTATTCAAAATATTTATGCAAATTATAAAATAAATTAATCAATATTCAAGTATCTTCATTGATAAGATAAGTTGTAATAAAATAAATTATATTTGTGTAAAAAATTTAAATAAGACGAAGATCAATAAGATTTAATACCTTAATCTCAACGGGACGGAGGGAGTATGGTCGAATGAATTGAATAGCACGCAAAAGCGGGCTGAGGTGCACACAGGTACACAAGGCACACTCCCCATTCCTGCACCACCTCACGTGCGCCCATCATCGCGCAGCTCGTCCCGTTACCCGGCAGGCACCTTTTATTTGGCGCTGATGTGAAGATCGTGGGACCCGTGTGTCATACTGTCATCCAAACGACCAAACCATGGACATGGAGAGATGGAGAGATGGAGATGGAGGGGCTATCATCATCATCATTGGATCATCTTGCAGTTATTGAAACTTGAGTAAATACGAAGGTCCCCGCGTCTCCACCACACCCAAGTCACCCATGCATAATGCATGGATGCCATTCTCTCCACGTGATTACTTTTATTATACCATTTGACGATTAAATCAAATGTTAATTTCTCCTCACTCAGCTTGACAGTGTGTTAAACTTGAAAAGTTGTGTAACCTCACGTTTGCTTCATCTTCTTATTATATCCAAAGCCGGTAACCGAATCTTAAAAAAAAAAAAAAAAAGCTTATTTTTTTTTTTTTGAGAAAAAAAAAAAAGCTTATAAAAAGCTCGTAACAGAATCACCAGTATCCGTGGGCCAATTTCTAGTAAAGATCGTAAACCCATTGGAGGCAGAGGCCCAGCCCATTTAGCAAAACCCCCTAAGCCCTTTTCCCTTTCCTCCTCTCTCGTACGTTCAACGAGCCCATACAGTCTTCAGCGCCTCTTTTGCTCAAAAAAAAAAAAAAAAAAGCCCTCAGCGCCTCTGTCCTCCACTCCACTTCTCCAGTCCACGCGCCATGGACCTGGAGCTCGAAGCCGCGGGCGGCGGCGGAACCAGGACGGTGTCCCTCTCCGTTGACTCCCCGACGGCCGACCTGGGCCGCGGGGACCTGAGCAGCGGCCCCTCCGCGGACCGCACCGTCTCGCGCCGCCACGTGTCCCTCCGCCTTGTCGGTGTCGGCGGCGTGGTCGCATTCGAGGTCGTGGGCAGGAACCCCGTCGTCGTCCGCTCCCCGGACGGTGGAGGCGGGGGCGGAAGCGGAACCAGCAGCAGGGTGTTCCGCCGCGGGGAGAAGGGCGAGCTCCGCGCCGGGGACGCGCTGTCCCTGTCGCTCAAAGCGCCTGCGTTCTGGGCAGTGCGGGCGAGGGAGGGGAGCGGGGACGGGGACGCTGAGGCGGATGTGGATGTGGATGTGGAACCCGCTGTGCTGGACGCCGTGGCGAGGCGGGAGAGGCGGACGCGGGGAGCGGAAGGAGAGGGAGAGAGGAGGGGCGAGCGGCGGAGGCTATGGAGGTGACGGAAGAGGAAGGAGGGGAAGCGTTGGACTCTGACGTGGAGAAGCAGGGTTTCGACATTGATTTAGCAGATATAGATCCAGTTCGAGGTAACCTTCTGTTCTCCATTCCTGCATAAACTACAAATTTGAATTTTATTATTGCATAGCATTTTAGCAATATTTGACTTCACAAGTGTAAATTGATAGATTCAGAATACTTGTTGGCTGTCCTGCCCATTTCTAAATTCTAATAAAATAGGCTCATGTGGGGGTGGAACAGCCGACAGTGATAGTTTGGTGTGGTTCAGGATTTTCTTTAGTCTATTTGTTGCAAACCTGAGGACACTCTATTAAGATAGGCACCTGAGGAAACTCTATATTACCATAGGCTTGTGTTAGTGGTGAAGGATTCTATTCCTCTAAAATTTGCAATCGCTAAACTCATATGAACTGCATGGGCATCGTTGATACATATGGTTAATTGTAAAACTCCGGCAATGGACTAGTCACTATCAGCCATTGCAATATCTTATATGAGCATTAGTAATCTTGCAGTGCGCTATATTTCCTTGTTAGTTGTTGCTAGAAATAGGCATTAATGTTAAAATAGGTACCCAAATGTTTCTGGCTTCTTGTTTCAAATGCATTTCTGTTTAATTGAGCAGCAATTATGGTTGTCTGCAGAATTTGGGTTCTTGTCAATGGGCCATGAATTTGACAGTTACCCAAAGGGAAGGATTCGTGCTCCAAAGGATTGGAATTGGTTTCTAGAGGAAACAAAGAGGAGCTCCGATGATGAAGTTAGCAGCAGCAGGAGGAGAGGTAGATCGAAAGGTCAGAGTTGGAACAAGAAGAAAGATGGAGAAGGCGTAGATGAAGACTGGACTGGTGTGAGTGAGGATGAAAAGGAGTCCCTGGCAAGAGTTCCTAGTGTGAAGAGACCAAAGTATGCAACAAGATCTAAAGGCCCAGAAAAGCCTAGCAAGGAAAACTCAAAGGTTGGAAGCGGCAAAAGCATCGGTGAAGATGAAGGGGCTGAGGATGAAGAGGATGAGCAGGATGAAACTCTGGGAGGTTTTTTAGTTAACGACGAGGTTGACGAGCCTATGGAAGAGCTGAGCGATGAAGAGGAGGAGGAATTCGACGATGAGGAAGATGATGATTGATAACCACGTCAAAAATCAACCTTCTCAGTGATGAACTGATACTGACAAGTGACAAGTAGTGTGTTTGTTCTCCTTTCAACTTGTGTAAAAATACTGTGTGACAACTGTTGGGAGTGTTGTTTCTTCTGAAAAATAGATGTTTTTGTTCGCCCAGATGATAGACTGATACACACACCTATCTGTTTGTTCCCTTGGCTGCGTGAACTGAATTTTTGGTCACCTGTCACCTGTGCTGCCATGCTGCGACATGGGCCACGAGTCTTCATGAAAGCAATTCCGCTTCCGTTTGAAATCAGAGGCTTGCACTATCAAAAGCAATATCTGTCTTGATCAAGGAGCGATGTTTCTCCATGTTAGATAATTATCTGAACGATAGCGATGTCCAAATGCCCAACACTCGTGCTTGAGTAGTTGTAAATGGTATGGACATTTTATCCGATTCCGAATCCGTTACTTCAGCTATCAGTATTCGTACGTTGGCATTCCATCTGTTTACACTACACCTTGACCTGACGGATCCATAAGATCATAAGCATAACCCATCTGTGAGGTCATCCTTCATCTGTTAGGTCAATTCTCTTTACATCGACTGCCTGGATCAGGCTGCTCGGCATCGTCGGATCCTACAAGACAGACGTAGAATCCGAATAAGCACACCGTCTATTATAACCCAACAAAAATAAATCATAATCACAATCCAATAGCAAGGCTAAGTGGCTACCGACACTAACACACCAAATGACAATTAGGGCTCAATGCAGAGGCACACTCCAGTACCGTACCAGTGTACCACAGTTACCAGTGCTACCATTACAATGCAGCCATCATTACCAGAAATGTCATTGCCACCATTACCAGAAGTGCCATTGCCGCCAGGGATCGGAGCACCATTGCTCGTGCACCCTGCACCTGCACGCTCTCCACCCCGTGGTGATCAGGGACTCGGCGAGCCAATGCAGTCTATCTGCTGCACAAGCTCCTCAACCTCTTTCTCGTCCATGTCCGCCCACGGCTCCGCCGCCTCCGCGGCCGCGATGAGCTCCTCAACCTCTTTCTCCTCCATCTCCAACCACGGCTCCGCCGCCTCATCAGTGGCAGCCGCGGCCGCGGCAGCGACGAGCTCCTCCACCTCGGCGTCGATCTCCACCTGTTCCTCCCCGAGCAGCTCGTACCATATCATGTCCGTGGCGTTGGCGGCGTTGGAAACCTGCACTGCCGCCGCCGCCACGGCCGGGATGGTAGCCGCTTCGACCTCACCGCCCGCTGCCATCGCTAGCTCCTCGAAGGCGAGGACGTCCGCTGATGTGTCGTCCGGCGCGGCCGCGGCGGCGTCGAGCAGCCGCCGCTTCCTGCCGGCAGCTTCTACTACGTGCGCGCCAGCAGGCGGTCGAGGAAGGCCGGGTTCTCGATGGCGCGCGCCAGGAAGGCCGTGCACTGCTCCTGTCGCCGCTCCGTGCCCCGCACGCGCTGTTCCATGTCCAGCAGCTGCGCGCGGGCCTCCTCCTCCTGCTCGCGCCGCAGCCGCGCCAGCTCCCGCGATAGCGCCTCCCGGTCCCGCCGCAGCCTCTCGATCTCGCGGCTCTTGTCACTGTCGCCGGCGCCACCGGCCCCCGCCGAAGACGCTGTGGATCCCCCGCGGCGCCGCCGGATGTTCACGAGCAGGTGCCGCTGTCCCGCGAGGAAGTCGGCGTGCGCGAACTCCCACCTGTCAGGGCTCACCTTGCGGAATCCCTGCACGAATTGCATTGCACGTCCACGAGAAATTAGCAAAGAGAATCAGCTAGCAAATCGATTACCAGAAGGTTAGCATTATTGTAGATCCTACATTAACATTGCAGTGTTTGTTACTTAATTACGAATTGAGATTGTGATTACGGACGTAGGTGTTGAGCTGCCGGAGGAAGGTGGAGAAGTTGCCGTGCTTGAAGCGGCGAGGAAGGTGGCCCGCCGCGAAGGCGTGTGGATCCCAAACCACGAAGCTGTTCCGCGCGGCGCCCCACGAGATGACGCCGTCGGTCACCGGGTCCTCCACGAGCTCGAACGTCTTCGCCAGGAACGGCGGAACCGCGGATCCCGCCGGTGTCTGCCAAGGCTCTGGCGGCGGCGCCGGCGCCGCGCAGGCTGCCGGCCAGTGCCACCCAGCAGCGTCGCCGTCGGCGTCCAACACCACCACTTCGTCGTCGTCCGCCTCCTGCTTGACCGTCGTCGTCACGGCTGGGCGCTCCATCCGGCAGAGGGCGCGTGCGGCAGGTGCTGCGATGCGATGATGAGTTCGAGTAGGCTGGTGGGTCGGTTGGTGTATTGGCGGGAGACATGGGTGGTGTTCTGCTATTTATAGTGAGGGGATGGAACATTCTAGAAAGTACGAGAAGGAAGGGATGGAGGAGCAGACGGGCAGGATCGGCGTCAGATATTTTCTTTGGAAGCTTCTCATGGCCGCCAGAGGTCGCGGGAACGGCTGCTGGGCCGCGAGTTTTTTTTTTTTTTTTTTTTTTCTGGCGCCTCGCATCGTCATTGGATTTCAAGTTTTTATCCTTTCTTTGCATGATTTTTTTTCCCAAAATGTACTAGTACTGGTTTTGATTTGATTTGATTGATATTTTTTTTTGAGCAAATTTGATTTGATTGATTTTTTTTTTAGTATGACACAAGATAACGCAACGCATACACTCACAACACGCACGCACGCACTCACCCCCCTATGAACACACGCACGCAAACCCTACCCCTATGAGCACCTCCGGGGACCGGGCGTACGGCAGATCTGGAGATTCTCGAAGTCACCGTGAGGCGCCTCGTCGTCGACGGAACGCCGCTACCACTTAATGCATAACGCCGAAAATCCCTGGGAAAATCCCAAGAAAGGTCGCGAAAGACCGTGATTTGAACCCCGGTGGGTAGCGTCCCACCTGGACCGGCCCTACCATTGGACTACAAGCCAATTCGCATTTGATTTGATTGATGGGATGTGAGTGACCCGCTGTCGTGCTAATTGCCGATTTCATTTGGATCTAGGCCGGTTGCCCAGCCCAAAGCCGGGCTTGCCAGGGAGGCCGGTGGCCTGGTCCATGGATTGAAAGGGAGTTAATGGCGACAATATCTTATGTGGAAATATTGAAAGAAAACGGTCCAACTGATATACTTCCTCTGTACCTAAAAAAACTTGACATTTAGAACAGCGCCACGATCTTCAAAACATAATTTTAACCTCCTGTTACTATAAAAATATTTATCGAAGAGTAATATATGTATACTTCTATGAAAGTATTTTTCAAGACAAATCTATTCATATAGGTTTCACATTTACAAAATCAACAACAAAAAGTTTCATGATTTATATTTCTAATGTTTGACCCAAACCCCGTCCTAAACGTAAGTTTTTTGGGTATGGAGGGAGTATCTTTGGTGAAAAATTAGATTTATGTATTTTCAACTCCTAAAATTGTGCACTTTATCTTTCTAAATAATAAGCAGTCTTGAAGGTTTTGGCTTGTATGGCGTCATGTAGGACTTGTAACGGTTCACAAAAAGTTAACTATACTTTATATGCGTCAAGTTAAAATATTTTTTTCCTTTTGAAAATTATCCAAATACCTTTTATAGAATGATTATGAATTTTAAAAATATTAATACCTAATTATAATTTTTTAACTAAAAATTGAAACTAGTTTGATATGAAGATGAAGATCGGCAGTCGCGAGCAGAAGTGGTGGCACCTAGAGAGGACCGAGGTTCCGATCTCCCGCGAAAAAATAAACTCCGGCGAAAGAAATATGTTGGTGGCCTAGAAATTTGATATGTGGGAAGTAAAAACGCCAAACTATTAGAGATAATCCTTTTTTTCCCCCCCCATACTATTTTGGGATTCGGTAAATACCATGGTTTGGAGAACCAAAAATACCAAACAAATTGAGATGCTCTGAGGGATGCGGATCCCATGGGAAATGGGGAACTTGACTATTCTACAAGGATTCCAGTTGTTTTGTAACAAACTATGTTGAAATTTTTTCAGCAATTTTAATCTATAAAAGGTTTGGGAGTTGAATTTATACTAATGTTTGCCCAACAAAAAAATAAATAAAAAAGCATATCCTACATATTTACCCCCTCATGTTCAAGGTTTTTTTTTTTTCAACACTAGGAAAAGGGAGGTGCATGGACATTTGGATCTTCTTAAGGGCGTCTCCAATGGTGATCAAATAGCTAGCGAGAAGGAATTCTATTGGCTATAAGCAGTAATTTGCAAATAGTTAGCTAGATGAGGTATAAAAATAATATAAAAAGTAACACGCTTCATTGGCTATCGGGAGAGAGACCAAATAGCTAGCGACTCCCAAATAGCTAGCGACTAATAAATATCTAATCTAGCTCAATCTCCTAGAAACATCTCTCTCACATAACTCTCAACTATAGTGTTTATTTTTTTATTGACATGTCTCATCTAGCTAGCTATTTATAAAATATCATTGATAGCCAATAGGATTCCTCTTAGCTAGCGATTTTGATAACCATTGAGACGCCCTAATAGTACGACATTCATAAAGTCCATAGAAGATAATAAAAAGAATGATAAAAAAAGATCGAACTTTGATTCTTGTCAATCGTAGCCGCATTCATCCTTGGCAGTTGGTTTTGGGGAGAAGTTTCACCATTTTTCATCTACATCTTTCTATAAGACTAATCTTTAATTGAAATGCTTTATAAATCTCGTGAGTTCTTTATTTGCATTATGAGTAATTCACTAAAACCAAACCTATAATAGGGTTAGATGCATTTTCAGCATTGTCATGGTTTAGATGACTTGTTCCAATAGAATAGAAAATCTGAAATTGATGTGTTCCATATTCTTTTCAAAAGCAGATGCCGATGCCATAATTCTTGGCTTGACTAGCTTCTGTGATTATTTTTCTTTGACACCTTTAAAAAAGAACCTTTGTGTCATCCCTTTTCCCTACTTGGAGGAATGTGCTCGACACATCGGGTTCCTTCCACTCATGTCTTTGTTTACTGCAAACAAACGTAGCAGGCACTTTCATCAAGGGCAACGAATGAGCCCTTGAAACGTCCTGCAATCCCAGGGACAAACGCTGTGAATCTTGCGGATTCGCAGGAGAGGGAGCTGAAAGAGCACGGCACCTAGTAGGAAGCTGGCATCAATGGAGATGGCAGGCGCCGCAGGAACGGAAGCATGGTTGCCGTACGTCACCACGGTGGCGTGCTGCGCCGTCGGCGTCTTCTTCCTGCTCTACTTCTACGCGGCACACTGGGCGATCAGGGGCGTGCCGGGGCCGCCGGCGTTGCCCGTCGTGGGGCACCTCCGCTGCTCGCCCGCCACGGGCCTGACGCCTTCGGCCTCCTCGCCAAGAAATATGGCCCCATCTTCAGGTGGCAAAGCCACAACGATTTGATTCGATTGTGCGCTTGATTTTGCAGAATCGAGTGCATGCACTTTTTCAGAAATCCTCCTAGATTTCAGTTTGTTTTCATCTGTTTGGAAGTAGCATTATATTCGTGTGCGAATGAATGAGGTTTAGCCGCCATGGCTGCTGCAGGTTCCATTTGGGGAGGCAGCCTCTGGTGATCGTCGCTGACCCGGAGCTCTGCAGGGAGGTCGGCGTCAGGCAGTTCAAGCTCATCCCCAACAGGAGCTTGCCGGCGCCGATCGCCGGCTCCCCTCTCCACCAGAAGGGGCTCTTCTTCACCAGGTGATCACTGTTACTTCGTCTTCGTCTCTGTCTTTCCACCGTGACGCATGCATTTGGAGCCTCCAAAACGCACGCCACATTTGTATCATTGCGATCTGATCAGGGACGAACGGTGGTCGGCGATGAGGAACACGATCATCTCACTGTACCAGCCATCGCACCTCGCCGGTCTCGTCCCCACCATGCAGCACTGCATCGAGCGCGCCGCGGACGCCATACTGGCTTCGGCGGCGGGGGTCCAGGAGATCTCCGGCGACGTCGACTTCTCCGACCTCTCGCTCCAAGCTGGCCACGGACATCATCGGGCAGGCGGCGTTCGGTGTGGATTTCGGCCTCACGGCGAGCGGTCCCGGCGGCGAGGCCGCGGAGTTCATCAGGGAGCACGTCCATTCCACGACCTCGCTGAAGATGGACCTGTCGGCGCCGCTCTCCGTGGTGCTCGGCCTTGTCGCGCCCGCGCTGCAGGCGCCGGTACGGCGGCTGCTGAGCCGTGTCCCGGGGACGGCCGACTGGAGCGTCGCGCGGACCAACGCGCGGCTCCGCGCGCGGGTGGACGAGATCGTGGCGGCGCGGGCAAGCGAGCGCGGCCGCCACGGCGAAGCGAGGAGCAGGAAGGACTTCCTGTCCGCGGTGCTCGACGCCCGGGACCGCAGCGCGGCGCTGCGGGAGCTGCTCACGCCGGACCACGTCAGCGCGCTCACCTACGAGCACCTCCTCGCCGGGTCGGCCACCACGGCGTTCACGCTCTCGTCCGCAGTGTACCTCGTCGCCGGCCACCCGGAGGTCGAGGCCAGGCTGCTGGCGGAGGTCGACGGTTTCAGGCCGCGCGGCGCCGTGCCGACCGCCGACGACCTGCAGCACCGGTTCCCCTACCTTGATCAGGCAAGCTAGAGTGACATGGCAACGCAGCGTCACCGTAGCAGTAGGACGACGGGCGCGAACGTAACTTGCATTTGCATCTTTGCAGGTCATAAAGGAGGCCATGAGATTCTACACAGTCTCGCCATTGATCGCCAGGGTGACGTCTCGACAAACAGAGCTTGGTGGCCACAAGCTCCCCAAAGGTAAGGTGGCTGGTGTTGGTCCTGTTCATGAACTGGCATTGCCGCATTGGCATGGTGTTCGTCCGGCCTGTTGATGCATGGTTCACCTTGCCCAGGGCACGTGGCTATGGATGGCTCCGGGCGTGCTGTCCCGCGACGCCGCCAACTTCCCGGACCCCGGCGCGTTCCGGCCGGAGCGGTTCGACCCGGCGAGCGAGGAGCAGCGCGGGCGGCACCCGTGCGCGCACATCCCCTTCGGCATCGGCCCGCGGGCGTGCGTGGGGCAGCGGTTCGCGCTGCAGGAGGTGAAGCTGTCCATGGTGCACCTGTACCGGCGTTTCCTCTTCCGGCGGTCGCCGCGGATGGAGTCGCCGCCCGAGCTCCAGTTCGGGATCGTGCTCAACTTCAAGAACGGCGTCAAACTCGTAGCCGTCGAGCGGTGCGCTGCCATGTCGTAGCATCGGTCGTGTACGGACTACGGACGGATGGCAAGGGATGGCCGCAATACAGGGTGTAAACATTGTTCTAGTGCTTCTCTGCAGCTAGTGAGGACACGCCTAGCCATCTTGGATCTTGAGAACGAAGAACGATAATAATGTGACAGTAATAGTGCTGGCTGTTGATGAAATGCAACCAGGTGATGATGCCCAGACATAGCCATGCTCAAAACTTATTAGGCCAGAGGTTTCCAAGTACGCGCAGGCGCCGCGAGAGAGCACGAACGGGCAAGCTTAACACACGAAGCATTTCATCGAACAGCTCATATGCACACAGGAAACAGGTAAAACAGGTTACAGACATTCCGGCAAACACATCATGCGCACGACAGAAACTAGCAGGTATTTCACCGAACGCCTCGTCTGCACGAACAGAACGAAGAAGCTGATCTGATACGCAACATGCATCTGAGCAAAAAAACGCACGAACCAAACAAACAGTTCACCGAACAACTCATGTGCACGAACCAAACAGGCAAGAAGACTTTGGCTTCAATTTCTTACTCGTCATTCATCAACGTGTTCAACGATTAACAAAGACGGTAGTAGCAGAACATCCCAAATCACTAAGATAACAACTAGATAAGAGGCCTAAATGGCACATACTTAACCCGATCGATGCTTACAAGTAGAACCCTAGAACCAGAAAAAGCCTAGACTGAAAGATGATCTCCTCTAATGAACACCCATATTCTCAACTGGCATCCCGATCGATCTCACCCTTGTTCAGAGGATCCTCCCTTTCAGCGACCAAAGAGCAGGATCCCCATGCAGGTACCCAAGAAGATCCCTTTCATAGCAGCCAAGGTAAAGTCACACCAGAGGTCGTCCGCAAGCTGCCGGCGGCAGGTGATGGCCCATTCCTCCTGCGCGGCGCGCAGGCGGTCGCGCGTGAGGCGCCTCTCCTCCTCCGCCGCCATCTGGGCGCGCACCTCCCGCTGGACCATCGCCTTCACCCACGCCTTCTCATGCTCGGCCAGCCAATCCTCGCTGGCGGTGGTGCTGGCGGCCTTGGTGGCGGTGGCGGTGGTGGCGACGCCGCGGCGGCTGCTGATGCCGGCCACCGCGCGCCGAGTGGCCGAGCGCAGCGCGGACCGCATCTTGTTGCTCGCTCTCTTTCTCGCTCGCGTGGTGTCTGCTTTCTTTCTCTGGGCGAAATGCTTTTTTCGGTTGCTCGGTTGTAGGACTGGCACCAGCAAGCAGATAAAAGGAATCTGAGGGGGGACGAGTCGTGCATTCCACGCCTGCTTGCGGGGAATCAGAGCCGTTGGTTCCATCGAGATGGTCGTGGACCGCTCAGATCCGCCGGCAGAGGTTGGCCATGCTGCAAACCTCGGCTTCTTTCTAACAGGCACAAAATCACAATCCTGTCATTTCTAGGAGCTATTTTTGATTCTGCATTTTTGGGTTGTTTGTAAGAATGGGTCAATTGTTGCTTGCAAGGTGTTGGATAAAATGCCCACCGCACTTCACATGGCTCCAAGACTCCAAGTCTTAAGTTCCTGTTTAATTTGGATAAGCTTGGAAAGGAACTCGTGTATGTCAAGAAGTTTTAGAATGTATAGTCCAACATAAAATTTCTTTGTTCATTACGAACATGGTATGTTCTTCATTTAGTAATCTTTAGATATTTCTTCCAAAGATCCATTTTTGGCTACCCAAAATACACTTTTCGATTGTAAATTGAAAGCTCAAAATTTGGTAAGAGATCCTTCTTTGGCTACCTAAACAACATGAAGTTTAGATAGCACCATGTTTGAAGAATTGGTACTATGTGACTGTTTCGTTGTATACTCGTAAGGTGTTCGGCGACAAACCGCTTGTGAGTAATTAACTTGCTACTCCCTCCTTCGTCCCCAAGATATAAGGCGTAACTACTTTTTATTCTTGTCCCATGATATAAGGCGTGCTCTCTCTAGAGGCACATATATCGATATAGGAGTACTAGTGTTGATAGGGAGACTTAAAATGCATTTCTTGGTCTTTGAATCCGAGGTGGTTACGCCTTATATCCTAGGACGGAGGGACTATTTTTGAATTTTCGATGCTTTATGTGTCTCATTGAGCTCGCACTATTAGACCAGCCTCAATGGGAGTTTCATAGGTGTTTCATGCACATTAAATAGGGCGTCACATCAGCAAAAGTCCACTTTTTGCATGAAACTCTGAGAAGAGAGAAGAGAAAAGTTTCATCTTGGTGAAACTCTCTTGGCACGAATACCAACTATCTCTGAGTCTTGAAATTAAATGCCTATGAAACCACAAGATGAAACTCTCCATTAAGAGTAGGGGTTTCATCCAAGTTTCATTTAATTTCATATGACATGACAGTCTTGGAAACAACGAAATGAAACTCACCATTGAGACTGGCCTTAGAGTATATTGTATGGAGATTGCGCGTCCATGTTATTTGCACCTAAGCCACTGTAGGCATGGGTTTCACACAACAATAATGGTGTTATGTGGTGGTCCGTGATGGCCGCCGTATCGAGGTCGAGGTCGTACGACCTATTTGTGTTGTCAAATTTTTGAATCCGAGGTGGTTACGCCTTATATCCTAGGACGGAGGGAGTATTTTTGAATTTTCGATGCTTTTTGTGTCTCATTGAGCTCGCACTATTAGAGTATATTGTATGGAGATTGTGCGTCCATGTTATTTGCGCCTAAGCCACTGTAGGCCTGGGTTCCACAAAACAATAATGGTGTTATGTGGTGGTCCGTGATGGCCGCCGTATCGAGGTCGAGGTCGAGGTCGTACGACCTATTTGTGTTGTCAAATTCAGTCCAAATAAGAAGCATATGGGATTATGGCCGTGGGTCATCATTCGTAGTTTATTGGCGCAACCTACAACAACTCTTAAGTACTTTTTTTTTTTGAAAGATCCGGCAAGCCGGCTTTGGTTATATTAAGAAGAAAGTAGCAGACTACAAATGCAGCGCGAGAAGCGCCGGCCCCCAACCCAAATTTAGGTCGCTTTACGGGCTTAAGTACAAAGTTGATTACTCACACACTAAAGACAACACGCTAAATGACGATAGGAGTCTAAGCTCCCGGCTCGGCCAAAACAAATACAAGTAACCTCAGAGAACTCTTGGTCCTCCATACCGCCGCCTTACGGATGGCCTTGACCGCCTCCTCTCGGGATGCCGAGTCCGTACATGTCAATGCAGGAAGTAATCGCTTCATCCGGACCTAGTGCCGCTGGCTTTCCGTCGATGAAGGAGAGACCTTGTGCACTGCCTAAATGTAAATTTTCCGGTTGTCTTGCGATTCAGAACCGAGTTTGAACGCCGACAGATTGGAAGCTAGGAGATGGCCAAACCAAGGAACCTACACACTATGTAGGTTTCATGCGGAGACAGGCCTGCACCTTTGATTGTGAAGAGAAATCGCCACCTGGATACAAAGCTACAACTTGCACCGAAGGGCATGGCGAAAGAGTGAGACGCTTGGTGGACGACAATGTGAAGTGCGCCGGGTACGAGTAAGAAAGGCCTACGCACTTTCATTATACTAGTATGTTCAGAAATATGGAAGGAAAGGAATGCGCTGTGTTTTTTAGCAGAGTCCACTTCAGAAAATCAAAGCAGATGAGGCGACGCTATGGATCTTGGCAGGAGCAAAACACCTTTTTATCTTCATTCATCCAGACACCACCTTCCTACGTTTTGACCGGCTTTTATGGGATGCGCCCCTCCATTTAACAGCAAAGAGTAGTGTGTGTGGTTTGTTGTGGTTTTACATAGCCAATTTGGCTAAGGTTGTATAGTGCCTGTGTGGGTGATCTCTTCTTTTTAATATAGCGGGCAGCTTACTCGGTTCGTTTCAAAAAAAAAAAAAAAAAAAAGGTTCCGACTACCCACGGTGTGTAATTAACGATACTTTTGTAAAAAAAAAAAAAGTGCACACTCTACTGCTGATAGGTTGGACGCCACTTGTAGAAATGAACAACATTGCTACAAGAGAGGCCATACAAAGCACGGCTAGTCGGCAAGATATATAAACATACCAGCCCCTTTGCTCGGTTAAGGACAGGAATGCTCTCAGGTCTGTTAAACCCGCTTTCACTCTCAATTTTATAGATGATGACCATAAAAGTTTTCTGGTATTGGAAATGACCACGTCAGTCACATGAGTGGATAAGAATGATTGAAGATACGGAGGAAAGGGGCCTCATCTCACCTGGCGTTACGACCCTGATTGAGCCAACGAGCGGCAAACCTTGGTATTGGAAGTGTTCATTGCTGTCCAGAAAGGCTACCGGTTCATTGGTGTTATGCCCGGCTAAGTATTCACACAAACAGACGCTATTGAGGCTTTTGGGCGCGGAAGTAGTACTAACAGGTGAGATTCATAAGGATCTCAGGCTCAGCTACTAGAAATAAAAATGACCCAGAAACAAGCGCCTCATGTAGTTTTTTTTTTATTATTTTATTTTATTTCAATGATATTCTCTGTTGAATTTACTGACATTTGCTCCTCTCTTTGTGCTTTCCTGGTTATATTATAGACTAGGTAAGTGCCCGTGCGATGCACCGGGAACATGTAATACCACGATAACATATGTATAAGAATAAAAAATGTCATTCAAGAACATTTTTAAGAAAGAAACTACATATTAATACGAGATAAACATTTTAAAAAAATATTACAACGAACATGTTACAATAATATAGATTGTGTACATTCAATCAATAACATGTGAACAAGACATAACTACTTGTCTCCCGTTTCTTTCCGGCTTCCTCAATTACCTGAATTTAGATGGATATAATCAATCTCGGAACAAATGACACAAATGCGAGAATATAACAGGTTGTGCAAAACAGAAGACAATACCTTGTCATCAAGTGAGGACTTCTTTGTAGACAATATTTTCTGTGTATCTACCATTTACTGCTTTCTTCTTTTTCTTAAACTTCGTATCAGTGGGTGGGACAGCAAGCACCCTAATGTTTGACCTGCCAGTGGCTCTAGATAACGCAACATACAGCTGACCATGGGAGAACACTGGCTCAGGCAAATACACACCAACATTGGGGATAGTCTGCCCCTGCGCCTTGTTAATCGTCATGGCGAAACTGAGTCTCACAGGAAACTGCTTCCTCTTGAACTTGAACGGAAACATCTCGTCATCTGATGGGCAAATAGGTATCCGTGGTAGGAAGACTCATTTCCCGGCATGGTCTCCGACCATAATTTCCGCATCGATAGTATTTCTTTGGAACCCTCGAACCACCAACCTGGTTCCATTACAAAGTCAGTGAAGGGTCGATGTTTCTTAGCAACATGACCGGGCACCCAATCTTGAGCTTTAACACGTGTGGAGGCATACCGCTAGGCATTAAAGTGTTGAGGAACTCAGATGGGTAGTAGTTGTGTGGATCATCCACCGCACTGTCAAAGCTATGGTACACCATCTCATCCCCTTGGAAACGGCTTATCATCTTCGTGTTAATCTTATCAACCCAGTCGTTCTTTGGCGATAATATCGCCCGTGAGGTGATGTAGCTCTTGTTTGACATATTAGCATTGAGGTCGGGGAAAATGGAGTCAATCAGTGTATCAAGATCACTGTCTTCCCCAGTCTGCGGTATGCATATATCATTAGGAAGGAGGATTTCACCATCATCATTAGCCTCCTCAGTGCCTTCCCCAATGCGTAGCAAGTATGCCGCAAACCATGGATCGGTCTTTGCCCTCATATTGCGCACCCGGTTTGAGATGTCGCATTGAATTCCAAAGGTGCGACATCCGTGTCGAGGCACCAACTATTTGAGCCCTTGACCCTTTTTCGAACAACCGGGAGAACCCGCCCCGAAATCTCCAACGAACACTATAGTCTTCCCCGAACGGCGGTTCACGGCCGCCCCATGGTATCCGCGAAGGTCGTAGTCTAGCGCCTCGACACCTTGCCTATGCATCATCGTGACCTCGTCCCAAATAATAAGCGATGCGGTCTCAAGAAGCTTGGCGGTACCACTCTGTTTTGTGAAGCTACAACCTTTACCATCTTCGAGGGTGAGGGGGGATCCCCAAGCGCGAGTGCGCAGTTCTGCCACCAGGCAATATTGAGGCTGCAACACCAGAAGTTGTTGTTGCCACGGCAATCTTGTTCTGACCACGTATAGTAGCGAGCAGGGCTCTATATAGATAAGTCTTTCCGGTGCCGCCAGGTCCATCCACAAAGAACAAACCCCCTTGCCCGCTATCAACAGCAGACATAATCTCATTGTAGGCAGCCCGCTGCTCCTCGTTAAGGGTCTTTGATAGTTCCAAGTCATCAACGCTTACTTGAAGATTAGTCTCCTCCAAAATCTCTCTAGGAATGTTGCTATACGGATTATATGTGTCGTCAATCTTAGGAAGTGGCAACTTATCTATCTTCTTGTTCATTGATTCTAACAAATTCCGAATATGTATGAGGACCATTTGCTCCATCTGGCGTAGCTAGACTGATTTTTGCGCTTATAGTCCTCTGACATTGCATCCTTATGCTTTTCCCAGAGCTCTTCCACATCACTCGGCACACAAAATACCAAGATTGTTGCAAAGAGTCTTCGCAGTGCAAATGGCATCATCCACTGAGTAGCCTCAGCAAGGCACTCGTGCAGTGTATTGTCCGCTTCAATAAGGCCCCTTCTTTCTGCAGCTTCTCGAAAAGTTGGTAGGAGTTTGTCAGAAACCGTCATTAGATCATTGAAGGAGGTTGCACCAGGCACATGGTTCGGAAGAAGCCTGAGATAGTAACGTTCCCCTTCAGCTGGATTAGCAGATACAACTCTTTCGATCTGTCTCAAAGCATTCTTTTGTTTCCTCCTAATCCATGTTTTGCTCTGTGAGTCCCACCTATAGTACTCAGGGAAGTCTCGATATAATATACCACGAGCATGTTCAGACGTGTTGTTCATCTCAAAATACGCTGTAAGCATCGACCTTTCAACACCTGGACGGTTAAGCACTCTTCGAACACCCTCGCTACCGGTAAAATGACACCATGTGCATGCCAGGGAAGATGGAGCCGCATGGGCAACAATCGAAGGGGACCTATCACTTATATCAAAACCATATATCCTCCACAAGGCTTCTGGAGGATTTATCCATCTGGCATCCCTATACATCTTGATCTCATCAATGTTTCCTTCATTGTCCTCCTTGCCAGCCTCTCTCACAGCAACAGACGCACGGTCATGACCCTTGTGAATGTACTTAAACAAGTATTTGACGGACTTGATGCTCGCACATGCCTCAACATTGATGTGGCAATTGAATAGACGTAGGAGGTATGGGTTGTATGGGACAACCCACCTATTGTCAAGGTCATGCCCACGAACCTTCTCTTTTCTTCCATCATCACGCCGTCGGTAAATTGGGTATGAATCTTTGCCCTGTAATGTGGCATCACAGAAAGCTCGTGGGTAATGGTTCTTGCATGATTTACGTCCCTTTGTGCATGGGCAATTACGATTAAGTTCTCCACAAGGGCCATGCATCATATGCTTTGTAACCATTTTATACAGCTCTGGATACTTCTTCTTGTTTGGGAGCTCAGCTGAGATGAGAAGGTCATACTGCTCTGGGCACGTGATCTTGTACTTTCTATCCATGATCAACAAAAAATGTGCGTGTGGTAGACCCCTCTTCTGAAACTCCACGACATACACGTGTGCGCGAACCTTTCCAAGGATGTCCTTTTTGAGCAACTTGTCCTTAAGCTCTTCCAGTTTTGCCCTAAAGACCCGATCAATGAGGTCTGGACGGTCCTGTGGTGTTTGTCCAGGGTACAACTCACGCGTGATCTCATCCCACTTTGGATTACATGTCATGGTTAGGAAGATGTCTGGTTTTCCAAACCTCCGCACGAGTGCCATCGCATCCAAGTACCTACGCTTCATGTCCCTCGGACCTCCGATGAATGATGAAGGCATCACCGTCCTCTTTCCAACGGCTTCTGTCCTCACCTCACCGGCATGCAGGCTATCAACCAATCCTTGGTAGAGGTCAGCCCTAATCTCTGTTTGATGATTGCATATGTAATCTAATCGGGAACTCTCAATTTTGATGTACATGTCCACCGCAAAACCGTTGGAACAGACGCCGCCATAAAGTATGGGATTAAAGATTCTCGGTCGCATTTGGAACTTGTAGCAAAGAGTAGTCACGCACAGAAACACATAAATTTCCTGGAGATTCAGCTAAAAACAAATATGGTAATAGTGCTGCTTCTAGGATTAACGGTTTGATATTATACATGAAAAGCATATGGCTATAAACAAACTTGTCTCTTCTTCTTCTTCTTCTTCTTCTTCTTCTTCTTCTTCTTCTTCTGTACCACTACGAGCCTTGCGCAGGGCACGAGCTGTTTTGACATCCTCCATAGTAACATCTTTTTTTGGGATATCCATATGCCAACTAAGCTCACCCTTAGGTAAGAATAAAGGATATGAAAGAGCATCATAACACCCATGGTATGATCGGATGCCATGATTTGCCTCCTATCTTTCCCATGTAGAACAACACTTTTCTCAAAACCGACCAAGGAGTTCACTACCCTCAATCCAAACAAAGGCGACCTCTTTTAGCGATCGGCGCATTGTATGTCCTTTGGTCCAGTAGCTGATCAAGGTTAAGTTCAAGACAATAGTCATCGAGTTGGTGAGCTTGCCCCATACTTCTCAAATGTTGTGAGTACGGGTTATTACGAAGGATGGCCACCAATCGATCTATAACTTCTTTATCTTTTTCATATATCTCTTCACGACACCTTCGGTACCGGTGCTCAAGGGATGGATCATCATCATAGAAGTAAAGCTCAAGATGCTTGGGTACCTTACCATCTTCCATCCCCAAATGACCTTATGTTGTGATAGATCATGCCATGAGCACGGAAGGTATATATGCCGGTGTTCCTCATGTTAGCGAGTAATCGTCGAGGCGGCATGTGAGGGAAGTGAAAGAGAAGTGACCATTGAAAAACCTAATATTCTTACGAAAGTGCCTAGCATCCGCATCAGAGCTCGTATAAAGCCTCATGAGCTGGTTTGGTACAACCTGGTTCACTCAAATCAATCTTTCCGTTGCGACAAATGTAACCCGTGTGGTTCTTTTGAAACCTCTTCGCACCGCAATGGTGGCAATTAGGGACATGTTTTAGCATGTGTGTATCTCAGAGGCATGTTACTATACACATTTTCATACGGGGTCAAGTACTTCGAGGGTTAGAAGTTGTGTTGTCCTCGGGGAGTATCACTTTGGACATCATCATCCGATTCCTCTAATGAAATGACATTGAAACAAAAAATAACGATTAGATAAAGGAGTGGATGTTTAGAAAGCTATTCGATATTTGGTACAAGTACCTTGCCCAGCAAATAGGTACCCCTCATCTACTTCCTCGTCATCTTCAAATATATCACCCTCATCATCGTCTGTGGATCATCACCGTGACATGAGACATTATAGATTGAGTAACAATAAAGGAAAGCAAACACCATAAATAATGTTAAAAGTAGTTGAAATTACCAATATCATCAAATAATGGTTGTTCAAGTGTAGGTGATGTATCTGGATTCCTTGGTCTAGCGCTTTTCTGTCAACCACATAATGGAAAAGGTTAGCTAAAGGAGTGGATATTCAAAAAGGTATTTGATATTTTTTACAGATACCTTGTCCCGCAAACAAGTTTGCCTCGTCCTCTTCGCCATCCTCAAATATGCCACGCTCATCACCGCTCTGTGATCGCATAGTGCCATGAAATATTTCAACTTTGGTAACAATAAAGGAAAGCAAATGCCATTCAGATTGTGAAAAAAAGTAGTGCAAATTACCAGTGTCATCAAATAATGGTTGGTCAAGTGTAGCAGAAACACTTTGATTGCTTGGTCGAGCGCCTTCTGTCAATCACATAACGAACACAGTTGAGATAGGAACATAGTTGTTTCATCACAAGGACCAAGGGAACCGAGGCCTCGTTATTTACCGTTGTTGGTCACAGTTGACTGAGGTAAGGGTGTATTTTTATCCGCGTGGTCTCCAGTCATGCATTCGTCATCATTGTTAGCTTCTCCTGTGTTCTGATCGATGCGGCGCTCAAACGCAACATTACGGTGAGCTAACAATGCATGTCTATGCCCAGATGGAACATTTCGTCTATGTGACAACATCTCTTGATTAACTATGGTATGATTAGTAATTACATCATTGGGCTCCTCATGAGGTGGAGGAATATAAATAGGTGTTGCACTGGACTCTGGGATAACCCAATCATTGGATTTTGTCGTTGATACAGGAGCTCCAGATGTGTCCGTAGTTGACCACACAAGCTCGGGAGTAAATAACGGGTTCTCCATGGCGATAGAATCTGGGTGTAAGGTGTACTTCCGTAGCCCTCTCTGCTTCCGCGTAGAATTTCTAGACGCCTCTTTGCGTGCAGGCTTCATAGAATGCAACCGTTGTTGTTCTCGTTTAGCCATCCTCTCCTCATTTGTCATATTTTGGTATCTTGTCTTCCAATATGCATTTCTTGACCGTACTTTGAATACTTAATAGTTACTTATAGTCTAATTAACTTAAAAAATTTAATATTTTGAATAGATAACAACAATTACAAATTTCATGCATCATTGACTGATTCATTATAGGGATGAAAAAAATAATGTACCTGGATTTACACCAGGCGACAAAATGGTCAAGTCTATTACACTGCTTGTGTCCATACATCTAGCTGAGCAATCGCCTTTAAAAAAATAATAACATGTCTCATTCATGTTAACATTGGACTCCAGGCCATCAATACTCTCAAAAATAAGTATTAAAAAAACTTAACTACAAACATATTTTTAAGAAACTATACCTATGATCTGCATTGGTTCATATGAATCATTCCTATGCAACCAATCACTATCTTCAACGTCATATGTGGTTTCCATAGTAGATTCAACTCCAACGACTACAAGAAATTGATAGAACATGTATAATAACCAATGGAGGAAACAAATAGGTTGGGTTAAATTTGTTGTGTTGCCGCAGCTAGACCCACCAGTCAGTTTAGTTTTCGTTTTTTTATGATGATATTGTTCACGACGCTTTCTATTTGATTCATCCCTTTCTTCTTGAGTCATTGCAGCTCGCCGAACCTTTTGCCTTTCGCTTTTAAGTGCAGTTCCATTCTTGCTATCTTTGTTTGATTCAACTCCAACATCTAGAAGGTTATAGGAAAAATATATTATAGCAAGCAATGCATGACCGAGATATAGTCTTGTTTAAATAAATTGTCTATGGCATAACATATGAACCCACCAGGCAATGCAACTTCCGCTTTTCTCCGATGATAAGCTTCTCGACGTTGTTTGTTTTTACTTCCCTTTCTTCTTGAGACATCGCTGCACGGCGTGCTTTTTCCCTTTCCCTCTTATATTGCACACGTTCTTCAACATGTGCATGTGAATTTGATGCACTCTAACCATCTGATGCAGAAAGGTTGGGTTAAATTTATTCATAAATCATGCATCCATAAACATCCATAGCTATTGGTGCCTTAAAAATTACCTCCATTGATAGTGTTTGTCAAGTCACCGAGTGGAGTGCAGCATCCATTTTTTTTCATAGACTCCATGGGGAAAAGACTGAAATAAAAAAAGGTTGCAGTAAAATTGCAGACAATAGGCCATGGAATTCAAACAATTGCTGAACACGATTCAATCAATCAGCACCTACTCAAAAGCGTATATTTGGCCATGGAAATCCTTGTGATTCATGAGGCACATAATTCAAAAAATGGCATTACTATCTTTCTCTGTCCATTAATCGTACCCAGAGAACATCTCTTAATGTGTAACTCTGTCCATATGACTATCAGTCATCATTACTATCTGATCATATGGTTCATATGTGTCTATTTCTCAAAAAGCTTGTGATCAGGTGTATTCAGAAGATCTACAGTTGTCCAAATATTCAGTTATAGTAAGGCAAATATTTTACCCTTTCTCTGCTATACCAACTATTTAAAAGCATGATAGATTTTAAGTTTGCCAACATTTATAATGACTGTCTATATAAGAAACCAAATTGAATGAAATTGATAAGCCAGAACAAGAAACCATTAGTCTGTCCGAGTGATGGTAACATTTTGCTTTCTTTATACAGTTATTATTAATCGTATGATTCCAGGTTTAAGTCAGCTAAGTCCATTTTCCCACTTGTCCAGCACAGCAAGAGAGCAAAGAATGTCACATAATGGAATGAAATAATAGCTGAGCCCCAGTCAAATAACTTGTGCTGGCTAAAGCAATAATTAGTTTCGTATGCCCAACCACAAGATAATCAATTAATTTTCTGTCCAAGAATAAGCGGGACTGTTGTGCCTGGTCAAAGCAACCAAAGCAAAACATTCGTTACCTGAAGAGGCGTGAGCTGTGCCGAAAGCGTGGTGGCCTCTGTCTGCAGCGTCTACACGTTCCTCTCCAGCTCACTGGTATGGATCTTCCTCTCCTTGGACCTCGCCGCTGACTGCCGGTTCGCCAGGATCCTGCATACGGAGGACCACCGCGAACCAGAAAATTAACTTGGGTATGGATTCAACGACGCAGGAGCTTCAGAAATTGGGATCAGGGGATGAGGGATTGGGAGGAACAGGAAGCAGAGCAGACCGATTCCAGATGCCGAGCTTGAAGGGGTCGTAGCGGCGATGAAACTCGTTCCGTGGGCGGCGGCCGGACGGCGCTGTGGGCGGCGGCCTGGCGGAGATGTGAAGCCGGTGGGCTCCTCTCGGGCGGCGCGGAGAACGGCGGCGGCGTGTCTGTGTGCTTCTCTCGGGCAGCGTGGCCAACGAGGTCGGAACGGGTTTGAGCACAACAGGTTCCTAAGCCGCTCGCTTTCCTCGTCGAAGGCCTTCCTCTTCTCCCCACGCCCGGCTGCAGGCACAAGGGCACGGCGGCACGCACGAGCGAGCTATGCCCTGACACCGCGACGGCGCACGGGCGAACTCCACGCCGGCCACCTCGACGGCGCGGACAGACACCGCTGGCGTTCCCACGGCGATGGCGTGCGGCACGCGGGCGATGACCCGCCACTGGCCGGCTCGACACCGGAGGCGCGTCCGGCGGTGGCGCGTGTGCCGCGGTGGGGGCAGGAGCGGGCGGACACGGGATTTTTGGAGAGGGACGGGAGGAGGAGGGAGGGTGAGGAGTCGGAAGGTGGGGAATTTTGGGGATAGGATTCGGTGTTTCGAACACAGCGGGCGGGATTGTTTCAGGAAGCCGGGCGGGAATTTTTTCGGAGGGAGGTCCCATGGTCCCGGGCGATGCCGTGTCGGGCAGCACCACGGTGAAGCCGGGTGCACGGTCACTCTTGGTGTTTTTTGTAGTAAGATTGTTGTTTCTCGATCTTAGAGAATATTTTCAGGTTGAATTTCCAGTGGTGAGCTTTAAGTAATGCTTTTCTTTCATTTGCTGCGGATCCTGCAGCTAGGTATGATGGAACGGTCGTCAAGGGGAAGAGCTGCTTAAGACCATACTAAATTGAATGAAATATATATCCTGGCCCCAAAACTTTTTCGATGTGTCATCCCTGTCCCATAAAGTTTTGAAGTATGCCATCACAAGACCTAAACTCGATTTGAATTGCCTCTAATTAACCCGTTAAAGACCCATGACGCAATTGGTGATGTCATTAGCAACAAAATAGGTACGTACGTACGGGATTCAGTTTCCTTGTGGCGTGGGATTCTGTTTCCTCGTGGTTTCCTCGCGACGTGACTCGCGGCGGCCGCGCGACGCGTGCTTCTTCTTCGTCGCGGCCGGCGACGCTAAGTGGAGAAGACGGCGATCAGGCTGTGCACGGGGACGAGTTCCACGGCGATCAGGCTGTGATGCTGCTGCTCTATTTTGGTTCAAGCCGTCAAGTCATTTAGAGATGTTGCATGCTGCTGCTGCTGCATGCTACTCTATTTTGGTTCAAACCGTCAAGGCATGCTGATGCTGCTGCATGCTGTAATGTTGCATGAGATTGGGTTTTTTTAATGCAACAATTTGGATTGTTTAATGCAGCAATTCGGTTGTTGCCAGGACTTTTCTATTCAGACCCGTTATCCAAACCAATTAGAGACCCAAAACAAGTTTAGATACTGTGATGGCATACTTTAAAAAGTTTATGGGCCAGGGGGTGACATGAGCAGAAAGTTTAAGGGCCCGGATATGTATTTTACTCATACTAAATTCAAATTTTCTGAATCAAGCGACTAACCCAGCTAATCTAGAGGCACACTTCAAATGGACTGGTACTAATACCAGGGGGAAAAGGAGGCTACCTTTAAAATAGCAACTGCAAGTCTATCTTCAGTTTAGAGCCATTTATGTTTTGAAAACTAGTCCTGACCCGAGATATGGATGGACACAGCTGGCAAAGTGGATGTTTTTGTGGCATCAGTTGGATCATGAGGCACATTGACAGGCGTAGGAAGGTACCTGAAGATGAAAAATCCATAAGTAAATATAGTCTGCATCGAGCCTGCCGAGAGTGCTGTAATTTCAGGTAACCACATAAACACTTTTTAGTTTCAGCTATCTATACTTGCTTGAGAGAAATCGACAGATGAAAGGACCAACCACTGGTTCATGCAGTAATTTCACAAATAACCCAATTTCTTTTGATCCTGTCTATGTACTATACATGATAACACATTTGTTATACTGTTCAGGTGGCGCCCCAGGGAAACACCAGATCCATGGCACGGGGCCACGTTTCATACACGAAGTCCGGGACACTTTAGTCATCGAGGATCCTAACCCTTCTCATAAGGAGGCGCTGCGACAGCTCTTCACAGGAGAGAGCCCGAGGCGGTCGAGGCGCCACGCTAACCGCTGCACCTGATCGTTGATGGCGTCTAGGTAGTTCGATCAGCGAGTAATAGGCGTCTCGATCTCCTTCCGCTAGGGAAGGCTGAACCGATTGTACAACTCTGTTCTCCCATAGTGCGTCATATATGGCGCGTCGTTGTAAACTTCACTGTTTTTCTACTTAATACAAAAGATGCGCAAACCTTTTACGAGAAAAAACAAACTTCAGTCATCGATGAGGTTGTGACGGTGAGCACAGAGGAAACCATGGTGGTGACAAGAAGGCTGGCCAAGGTGGGAGGCCCGCGCTTGGATCGGCGTCGCCGACCGAGGTCTCATAGTCGGGTTCGTCCCCACCATCGCCCTCATCTTCTGCGAGCACGGGACCTCGGCAAGGACGCCGCGCCCATGTCGAGGAGGTCGGGGCGATTCAACGAGGAGGATGGGCGGCACAACGACGCGATCTAGGAGCGATGGTTGGCTCCTGGGGCGACCAAGGCGGAGGCAAAGGCAGAGGAGCAACTGCGGGCGGAGGAGTCTGCAAAGGCGGAGAAGAGGAGCGACTTCATCATTTGGGAGGTGACGGAAATGGAGGCGGCGGTTGGCCCTAGCTCCTGCTAGGATCAAACGACCGATCGGTCGTTCTCCTAGAGCCAAGCTCCAGCCGTACGGATGGCCCAGCTAAGCCTGGCTTCACCCCGTGGCCCGGCCAGAACAAAACACCTAATTTCTCGCCCATTCTAGCATAGTTTGCAAAAAGTGCAGTAACCAAACACACCCATAGAGTATCTATTACGTGACAAGATAAACAAATTGAAAACACACCATTTAATATAATTAATTAATTAATAGTCATATGTATGAAATAGTAACTAATACTTGCATCTTTTAAAATAATTCTAGCCTGTGCGAGAGCACGTTGATGGACTGGTCTATCTATTCTAGGATTCCAACCAAACACAACACTGACCCAAGCAAAATTGGTTCAGGCTTAATATAGATTTTAATTGAAAAATAAAATTAGGCTAAGCCTAATTAAAACCCAACACATTTCAGTCAAGCATCAAGATCAGCCCACTCAGCTAGCTATAGGCTTAGATGTGCAAGTGCATCACGCCCGGCAAGAACCAGCAGCGGAATACAATGGCAGGATCCGTAGCGTACCGTACCCAAAATGAAAAACAGAGTCCGTCCGCAGCAGAATACAACTCTGTATGTTCCGGTCAAACAGTTGCATGCGCACCATTCTTGCTTGCTTGCATCTTTCTTGTTGCCTTCTTTGTTGTATCTTTTTTTTTTTTTGCCTTTATTTACTTTTACTACCGTGCGTTCTTCTGCGGGATAACTAAACTTTTGTATAAAAACATGTGGATCGCGTGGTAATACAACAATACTTATAAAATTAAATAACATATTAACGTGTCATCTATAACTAATAATAAAACACGAAAAATTTCTGCCCGTCTTTAAACTTTAATCCGCCCCGGGGGCTAATCCGTCCGCCATCCCGTAATCCCGTCCGCCCGGTCAACAAAAACTGCCACCCCGCACGCTTCCTTCCACGGCGGTTCCCGTACTCGCGCCACCGCCACACGCGCTCGCCCGGCTCCCGCTCCCGGCCCCTCCCATCGCCGTCGCACCCGTAACATCGCTCCTTCGCTCGCCCCCGCAATGAACTGCGCGGCCCGCCCCTCTCGGACGGCGGACACCGGCGACGGCGCGGCCCCGTCGAGCAGCGGCGGCGCCGTCTCGCCCTCCCCACCGGCGATTCCGACATCTCGGAGCCCGGTCACGGCACACGGCAGCACCTCCGGCATCCTGGCGCCCCCCCCCAACACGCCCTACGGCGTTGCTCTCCCTGACCCCGTCAGATCCCCGGCCAGGAGACGAATTGGCCATGGCTGGTCGGCCTGCCGCCGCCGGATGTGCCTGCTGCCTGGCCGGCAGGGCCGATGGTCGTCAGGCGTGGCGACCCCGAGGCGAGCTGGATCCAGATCCTCCAAGGCAAGGGATGGCACGCGGACGGCCTTGGGAGTAGAAATTTCTGATAGCTGCTGCCTGGTGTCGGTACGTGCTGTGCTATGAGCTTACTCGGATCCATCCATCTGTTCATCCGTGCGAGCAAGTGTCCCCATAGATTATTTTCGCTTTTTTCAGTGCAAGAAAATTGAATAATTAAGTAGCTGATGTTTGCAATCTACCTACCTAAGTACTATACAGCCGAAGCAGCCCAGAATCAGTAGGGAAATACTACTATGGAAGTAATAGATTCCTAGAGGTGTTTATCACCGCATAGTGGGTAATTATTTGTGCCTCGATCTGTCAAAAATTTATGAGAGATGTATTGCTGGGCTATGGATTCTTGGCAATATAGTACTAGATGAGATGGAAAAAGACATTCTTGGCAATATAGTACTGGATGAGATGGGAAAAAAAGACGTATGTTTGTTTTAGCTTCGTTCTGTTTGTTTTAGCTTTGGAGTGTAAAAGCATGCCCTAACTCTTGTTGGCTGTGCACCTCACTTTCTCTGACTACGGCAACCGGTTGTAGCAGGGTTTTCTTTTGGTCAGGATTTGTTCAGGCTACTGCTTGAACTTTGAAGAAACGAGGTGAACAGCCCTGCAGCTGTACATTTTCAATGTGCCCTGCAGCCCATCGGTAATGAATTAGCTGCCCTGTATTAGGTGTATTGATATTGTCCATATCATTATTTGTTCATTCCGAATGCAAAGGTTTTGCAACATCATTGTATGAATAAACTATTTGTACATTCACCATGTGACTTTGCCTCCAATTGTATGGAAGTTACATCCGTATGGAGTTCTGCAGTAATAGGAGTGAAGTTTGCATGAATATTGTGATGCAGCAGCAAAAGATCTAGGTTTGACCTCACTCCCTTTTATTCAGGATGTTTTGGAATTGTGTAAATGGCCCTGGGATTTTTAATTCTTCAGATACTGATCTTGAGTAGTCATTTTTTAGAGTGTTATTCTCTCTTTCATGATTGTGGAGTCTTTCTATATATGTATACAAATTCTGTGCATTAGAACGAATTTCAGAGGAATTAAGAGTGTGAGCTTGCCACAGATGTAGTCAGACATCACCTGGATGGCAGTGACGGTCAAGCTTTTCATTTATTTGGGATTTTGGATATTAAGAGATATGAATCTTTTTTATATATTTTTATATCGCTCAGTTTACAAGAAGCACATTCTAATCATATTTTGTGGTGACATCAAGTATTCATCCATCTGTGGTCATCAGAAACAGGGTGAATTAGTACGTGAAAACAGGGTGAATAGAAAGAGAGTGAGCCACAACATATAGGCCTGCTGTGCAATGCATATATTATGCTATTTTTAAAAAATATGGATCGTATTTCTCTGCCATTTTCTATCACCTTGCGTAGTTCCATTAATATTCTTTTGATCAAATGGACCCTGAATTTTAGAGCATGTTGCACAAATGGAGGTAGCTTTACTGGGTTGAATATATTTATTTTCAATTCTTCCATTCTTTTCATGTGGTTAATAAAAAGATAACCTTAAACTGTAGGATATACTGAAGAAGATGACAGTAATGCTATTGCATCTATTTTTATTAAGTATGATACAATGCTCCATGGTCAGGATAGAAGAAACAAGAGCTCTCTATTGCATGAAGATGAATATATAAGACTGACTGATGCCACTCTATTTTTTTCTTCTTTTCAGCAAGTTATTTTGCTCACATTTTATACCTAAAGGAAAATTGTTTGCACAGGTGAGGGAAGAAGCTTCATTGAAAGAAAGTGGCTTGAGTAACCTTGGAGTTGCTTCAGTGGATTCCGTCAAGAAACTGCCTTTTGATTCCAAGAGAAGCATCAGTTTCAACTTTCCCGGTGCACCTTCCCACTCCATGGAGAGGCATCAATATTTGCAGAGAGGAATACCACTATTAAAAATAAGTGTTACAACCATTACTACCTACTATTATAACACACCGGGCTTGGTTGTGCCATCCATTTTTTTTTTTTACTTTCAAAGCTTTTGCTAAGTTGCTCCATATGTTATCTTTATCAATTGCTCTTCAAGCTTTTCTGATTCATATAAAATTAGACTTAATATTCATTTGAAGGATAGTGTTATGTACAAATGCTTCTGTCACATTGGATGGAATTGAAAATTAAAAAGAATTTTGTTTTTTACTGGGTTTTATTTGTCCATTCTTTCAAGCTTTTGAATTTTGCACGGATGCTTAGAGAAATTGATGTATATGCGTTAGTTTCTTGTGGATTTTAGTGTTTATAGATGTTACTTGTGCCCACCGCTCAACTCAATGCAAAAAAGTAGTTAGTCATATCTTAGTTCTTTTTACACCTTTGATTATTAACTTTCTTCTTGATAACAACATACAGCCACACTTATTATGTTGTGTTCATGTGATTGTCATCTTGTTAGAATGGTTTAAGTGTACATGAACTTGTCGTGGAGTTTAAACCCGTAGCAACGCACGGGCATTGACCTAGTTTAATCTAAAAATAACAAAGATCATGAAATTAACACAGTCACGGAGATTATGGTGTTGTAGGCTCACAAACTCTAGTGTATAGATTTTTTGTGATGCGCCTGAGATAATTTTTATATCAGCATTAACAAATCTTCGATGACCATTTCTTTCATACGCCAACAAATCTACGAAAGCTCCGTCGCAGCTCCATACCATCATATACACATATTCAGTATACATGCAAATATTAGTGCCTATAAAATTACCTCTGCTTCTCATGGGGATTAAGATCCCCTTTACTGAATCGAACTTGCCAAGTGCCTCCCTTCGAACCTTCAAATGATCGTACATTGGAACGGACAACTAAACTTTTGTATTAAAAATACACACGGATCGCACAGTAAGATAGCAATAAAATTAAACACGATATGAAAGTGTCATTTACATAGAGAGCGTAGCGTTGCAACAGGAATAAAAAAATGTCATGAAAAATTAATTGTATATATGTGTGTTGTAACCGGAGAAAAAAAAACTTTTGTTATATCGTGTCTGGATAAATTTCTTCTGGCTAGCGCCTGAATTTCTGTCATATATATTCAGCTTTGAGATGTGTGTTCCTTGACCGCTCAGCTGCTTGCTTGATGTTTTGGATTGGTTTGGACCATTTTTGACTTGTAGTCGACTGCATTATGCATTTCACACGGTGTGCTCAGGATTTTCATCATTCGAGCAACACCGATTGCTTAGTTCTTTTAGATGGCCCATTCTCAAACTCATGCAGAAGCCAAATATAGATTTACCTCCCTTTTGTTTGGAAGAAAGAAGGCATTACAATAACTTCTGCCCTTCACACATTCTAAGGAACAGTGATTTATATATATTATTTATATAAGTGATTTGTGGGTTCCAATCTTTAGGTGAGATGATAGATTATAAAGATTCAAGGATTCAGATCAAACCACTATGTATGTCAAATTGTGCCAATTCCATATAAAACAACAATGATACTCCCTCCATCCCAAATTATAAGTCATTTTTGGTTAGTCACTTTGACTAACCAAAGTGACTTATAATTTGGGATGGAGGGAGTAGATTACAAAGTCATTGTTTAATAAAGAAAACATCAAGTAAAAAGAGACAATTCGAAGTCTGAATTCCGTGAATGATGGTCATGATCCTCCAGCTGTTCTCCCGGTCCAAGATTCAATCTCTAATCAAAGACTGAATGGAATTAGGGTCAACACTAATCAGGACCTTTGCACGTTCAAGATAGTTGTAAACAGCAGGGTGGCACGCACGCATGGAACCATAATGTCAACTTGTCAGGAATGATTAACATAGAGATCGTTTGACGAGGTTTCCAAAAATTGCTTCCACAGGAACATAGACATGCCTTTCTTGGATTAACTTTTCAAAATCTTGCTTCACTCTATTTCTTTAGC
This sequence comes from Hyparrhenia diplandra, assembly GCA_015847255.1. Taxonomy (NCBI): domain Eukaryota; kingdom Viridiplantae; phylum Streptophyta; class Magnoliopsida; order Poales; family Poaceae; genus Hyparrhenia; species Hyparrhenia diplandra. The sequence goes on along the minus strand of JADLZK010007787.1, from coordinate 337,781 downwards.
AATGGGTGAAGAATGCCCCTTTGCAATAAGAATGCTTGTAATGCATCTTACAAATATGTGATACCTGAAGGTTTTGTGGTGTTAACATTGCAATCGTGCTCATAGAGAAAGCTCCAACAGAACAGACTAAAATGCAAGAGGGATGCAATTGAATTAGAACAATGTCTTGCTATATCAACGAACAGAACAAAAACAATCGAAAACAGGTAGCAACTCTCAAGATTTATTGACGAAGAGTAGATAGAGGAAGGGTAGATGATGATAGCCTTCACTTGATTACATGCTTCCTGCAACAACCAGCAGCAAGTCAAAATTCAAGTTATGATTTATACTAATTGTGTTCGTTAGCTACATTCACACTCCAAACTCTAGATGTGCAATAATGTACGCATAATGAATTAGTGCGATACAAAAGAAACATTTTGATGTCTCTTCTGATCTTGAAACAGGTCCTTCAACCACTTATTTGGGTATTGGTTTGACCAGCACGTAATCATCTTGAGAATCGTTGTCCTGCTTCCAATCCACGTACTCTCAAATAAGAGTAGCACCTAATATATATATGGAAAAAGGCAAGAATAGTAGCACCTCAGGATCAGAACTGAGATACAGAGCTCTGAGCAGATGTAGCTCCTGAATCTTCACTATAGGGATGGTACGTTAAAATGATAAAAAAGTATAAAATTCTGAACCATAAGGACAACCCAATATAATGTAAATCAATTTGATGCGAGAACTTTAATGCATGACTTACATGAGAGTAGAACACATAAGATGGACCAGATAATGCAGGAAGCTTCTTGGTAGAGACGAAGACAAGAGAATAGTAAATATTTAGAAGGGAACATTTTAGCTCCATCTGTTACCTGCAGTTTAAAAGATCATCATGCTCCAAAAAAAAAAATATAATAAGCTCCATCATGAGCATCCGCCATGGCTAGATTGCTATGGAGGATCTATTTTAGGAAGCGCACCTGTATCGATCGGTAGGGTACTGGGCATGAGCATCTCGAAATAGTGGGGCACTGGGCACACCGTTGGCTCCGCGCCGTGGACGACATGCCGTGTGACAGAGGAGAGGGCGATGAGTGATTGTGATAGAGGACGGCAGGTCTGGGCAGCTGGTGGGTTGGGCGACAGGCGAGGTCGATGACTGTCATCCCGTGTTCTAAATAAGAAGAAGAGATAATTGGAAAGGGGAGGTAAAAGGAAATCAACATGATCGACGAAAGGCAAGAGACAATTACAAATGGGATGTGAACGAAATCACCAGTAATTTAGGATCATTCATGCAAATCAGGGATGAGCATGGCCGGGATTGTCTCGCGGGATAGGAGAGACGCCGGTAATTTAGGATCATGCATGCACGGGAGAGACAAGGCTCATTTGTTTCCTTTTTGTTAGCAAAGATTGTTTTTTAGGAAATTTATTTCCATCATAGTTGGTTGAGTTTTCAGCGGTGGGATTGTTTCTTTTTTTTAGGAAACTAGTTAAACGCCCGTCGCGTTGCTACGGGATAACTAATTTTTATATAAAAACACATGGATCGCATGATAAGATATAAGATAACAATACTAAAAATTAAACAATTATATTAAAGTGATATTTAATCTAAATAAGTTTTGTGAAAGTAACACAATCAATCATGGATATTGCAAGTTTTAAAACTCTATTTTATGGCATTCTTCGTAATTTGTATAAGATAATATTATCAAGGACCTGTGTATGCATACTTGACTATTGGTGCGGGTGGGGAGGCTAGAGAGACCGCACCTTCCAAATTTGTGTGCTTGGTGGGGAGGATCGCAAACCGTCCAAATTTGTGTGTGTACGGGTGTGGAGGACGTGATTGATCACACCTTCTAAATTTGCTTGGGCATGGGAGGGCTGCATGCGAGATCTTTTTTATTTTTAGTTTCCTAATTTTCTCTCACGGAAGCTCAAAAAGGAAAAAAAAGCCCCTTCGACGAGAGGAGAATGACCGACGTGAGATTTTTTTTTTTTTCCTCCTAGATTTTCTCCTTCTATTTACGGATGGGTGGAAGAGCAAGAGTCACGGCTTTCTTCCTATTTTTTATCGCAACAACCAACGTGCATGGTTAATTCTTTCCTTTACTGCGTGGTTAATTCCTTCCTTTATGAGGTAGCATGAACGATTCGTTTCCTTTTTCTTTCTTTATTGCATGGTTAATTCTTTCCTTTATTACGTGGTTAATTTCTTCTTTATTAGGTCGCATGGACGATTCATTTCCTTTTCTCCTTCGGGTTCGCATGAGGTGACGGTTGGGCAGACTCAAAGTGAATGTCGCACCAAAAAATGCCTCCTCTTTGTTCTTTTTATGTTGTAGAGATTTCTTTTACATGATGGGTGGCGAGATTTGTGAGAGAGATTTGTGAGAGGGGGCGGGATGTATCACATGGCAGAGTCACGACAGAGTCAACCACATAATCGCACCAAATGAGAGTCTTTCTTTTGTTCTTTTTATGTTGTATAAGAGTATAAGACTTTGTGCTTTAGTTTGCGTGCCATCCAAATAACGGACAGAAACTAAAGGACCACAAGAACTAAATAAATAAAGTCGGCGACGCCGAACGTTAGGGCAAGCTCGCAAGGTTCGCATAGAGTAAGAGCATCTCAAGCAGCTTACCAATACCTTTTCTCATCCCCATAAACTTGTGATATATGTTACCGATGCAAGCAAAGTATCATCTGAAATATATATGGACGCCACAAAACAAACGTCCATATACATATGGTTCTTTGCTTGCATTGGCAACATGCAAGGATTCGATCAGGCTGGACACTTTTCACCGTCAATCTAAAACCCGAACCGAACCAAGCCAAACCGAAATGTCAGTTTTTTTGGTTTTTGGTTTTGGTTTTATGTCAAAAAAAAAAAATCGGTGTTCAGTTTCGCTTCAGTTCTAGAAGCTAGAGAAACCAAAAAAAATATATATGTTTCCTCTATTTAACCTTTCTCTACCTTTAGTAAAATGATCGAATCCTGCATGTTGCCGATGCAAGATTAGATGATTCTGATGCAAGATTAGATGATTCTTTGCTTGCATCGGCAACATGCAATATTTAGTAAAGCCGAACTACTAAAAGCACACACTGCATACATGCATACATATCATATTTGCCAAAAGGGAACAAAGTTGGTTTATTTGGACAGCGGGCCATTTACTTTGCAAGCACTCATGTATTAAGTTTCTCAGGCACGGCCTCTCTCTTGTCTCACACACACGCACGCACACGCAAAAAACTTCCATCCATCATCGGGCATCACCTCTCTCCCCCTCTCTCTCTCACACACACTCTTCCATCCATCATAGGTTCAGTTGTTCAAGGCAATTCTTCGAGTTCTCCTACTCGCCGCTAGTGCCAACAATTCAGCTCGAAGTGAGGTTTATCAAATGTCTACTCCCTTAACTATCATGTTCACAACGGATGGAAATCAATCTTTCTGAAGCTAGTAGAATAGATATGATAGCACAAAATTTTAAATACTTGTTCTTAACTAGTTCCATCTTCCATATTTATGTCTTGATCTGACCAGGCACCAGACTAAGCGATGGGTTAGATAGACCTGTAATCCAAACGGCCAGAAGCTCATCGACTGCACGCAGCTATAGCCATATACCTCCAGTCACTATATCATGGCGCTTCATTGGCTTCCAAATGAAATGAATTGAAGGTGGTTCGTTGAAGCATTCTTGCACAAAATTTATCTAGCTAGTAGCTGACACCTTACAAGTCGACCCAACTGCTTGTTGATCAAATCCACCGTATGTCCTAAGGTAATTAAGTACTAAAAGTTTGTGGAATCAAAATTACTTATCTTTGCGTAATTTCTCTTTATTTATTTCCTAACACAGTATCCATTTAGAGATACGTACTTTTCAATCGTTATATGATTATAAGATAAATAATTTTTTTCCAATTGCTCTATATGTTTTTTTCATCCAAACTAATAGTTTGACGCTTTGGGCCTGCTTGGTTGCCCTCCAAAACGTGCTTGAGCCAAAATTGTGGTATTGCCAAATCTTTGGCGCTTTGATTGGTTTGAAGCCCAAGTTTGGGCGGAATAATGGTTCTAGCCAAATCGGTGGTAAGGTTTTGCCAACAAATCAAGTGTTATGTCAATACTCAGTTTTGGCAATCAACCAAGTGGTATACTAAAATTCTTGCCAAGGCTTGGGTAATCGAAATTTGGCATGCCCCTAGTTTTGTCGGGCAAATTTGGACCCCAACCAAGCAAGCCCTTTGCATTACAACTCCATAAGTCTTGAATATTTGTTTAGTTGAAGCTTTAGCTTAAGTATTCCAGCTTACTATGTGTCGTGAATCTGGCTCTCAAATTTTGATCTTACTAGTTGTTGCAATTTTAGTTCTAGTTAGTACCTCATAAAAAGCAAACACCACAATCTCAACATGCAAATTATCAATGTCCTGTTGACACACGAAAGTGATCCGTGCAGCAACACGATAACTCTTTTCGTGACGACGAACCATTGCTTTCCGATCAAATTAAGCAACAAAGGTTCCTCGCTTTCATGGAGGTAAGCCGACCGTTTTTATGGCAAAACGGCAAAGATGAACCAATCCCTAGAGAGACTATTGTAGTATTTATACATGTCCGCCTGGTCTTCGGCAGGAATACAGAGTCTCAAACGTATACGTACTAGATTAATTGTCTCACATATACAAAGCACAATATAAAATATTTTATTTCTAACTGACTCGGCCAACAAATCTTATAGCTCTCCTAGTCCGTCTACAACTTAAATATCTCAGCGAAGTAATTAATGAATGTGAAATCCTTCTGATCCAGGTCTCTGAAATCTTTCCTTCCTTGCTTCCTCCACACGTGACCTGAACTTCCATGAATAGAACGCCCTTGGTCCTGTTGCAACTTAAGCAACATGTCAACTAATTTTTTTAACTAATAATAACTGGAATAATTTGACCGTTCCTTTGCCAAATTACACTGTAACACATGCCCCCCTGTTTTCTGTACAATTGCATTTTACCGAAATACTTAGAGATCAACTTTTACTTGAGGACGATGTTTGTATAGTAACTTCTCCGCCATAATATTGCTCAGGGCGATGTTCAGAAAAATAGATCGGCTAAGTATTCATTTTGCTCAGGCGATGCTCGAAAAATACATCGGCCAAACATTTTGCTCAGGGCGATATTTAAAACAACATATTGGCCATATTAATATCAAGCAGCTTGCCACACACTAGGATAGTACTTCTTCAAATATTTTCCATTGAGAGCCTTAGGCAATTTATTCCCCTGCAAAGATTGTACAAAATATGAATTTCTGGGAACAATCTCTACAACCTTATACAGTCCTTCCCAACTCAGTGACCATTTACCTAATTTATTATCTTTAGTTCCTAGAGGCAAAATCGCTTTTCCATACTTAGTCTCCTATTTGAAATGATTTTTCTCTAACTCTTTAATTATAGGCCTCAGCTACCCTCAATTTCTCCTTTTCAATTTCACGCTAAGGCCTTTAACTGCCCTCTCGAACCTCATCTATTTTATCCATCACCAGATTATTATAATCTACAGCCGACAAATCATTTTGCCTGCTACTCTAGGAGCTTGTAAATTAATCTCTACGGTAGCACAACTTCCCTGTCCATACGCTAACTCATACGGTGTCACTTGAGTTGCCCCATGCTTAGATATCCGATGAGCCCACAAAGCTTCCAAAAGCACCTCATGCCACCTTCTCGATGCTCCTCAATCTTTTTTCTTTATTAGCCTAATCGAGTTTTATTGCTAGATTCAACCTGTCCATTAGTGTCGGGCGCTTTCGAGGAACGGTGGGTGCCTCGGGTGCCGCAATAAAGAATTTATAAGCCGTGTGCCCCCTCCCTCGATGGCGTAGCGCCAAGATGGACACGGACGCAGCCGGTTTATCCCGGTTCAGCCAACGGGGCCCTACGCCCAGCGGGGGTGTGTCCCCGCCGTGTTACCTCACGCCAAAGGTGAGCCCGCAAAAGAGGGGTTCTGCGCCGCGGGGAGAGACGCGGGTCTCAAGCCCCACGATCGTGGTTATGGTGGTGGTGGTGTGCGCTTCCTCCGTGTGAACTCGGAGTTGAGCGGGCTCAATCGAATCGAATCGAATCCTCTCTAATGAGGCATTACTCCCCTTTTTATAGGAGAAGGAGAGAGATAATGTTTACACCGGTGGACACCTAGGTGGCTAATTCCCGAGGCCGCACCGGTTGCGAGATGCGCCGCCGAGGGCCTCGGGTGGCTTGGTGTCGCGCTTGGCCGAAGACACGCGTCCCGATCCGATGGTGGACGTGCCGCCTCGCTCGCCCCGAGGGTGTGTGGGCGTCCCTCACAATCCGCATGGCGAGGGCCGATCCCGAGAGGTCGGGCGGCTATGCGTGTCGTGCCCGCCAGGGTCCGCCCATCGTGGCTTTGACGGTGCTACGAAATGCACAAGGTCATCCCGGTTTCCCCGTGCCGGGTGGCGTAACATGTCATCGGGTTCACTTTTAAGTCCCATCCCGGTCGGATTGGGGAGAGCGATTCTGCTAGCTCGACGGGTAGGCGTAATCGATGGCACCGGGCGCCTCTCGCTGCGGCGATGCGACGGAATGCGCTGTTTCCCTTCCTCCGGTGTTGAGAACCTCCTACGCCTTAGGGTCGGCGACCCTAGATCTACTGGTTGGGCGCTTCCCTCACCCGGGATGGAGGCTGGTCTCCCTCGAGGCGGAGGGTTGCGCCCGAGGGTGGTGAGCTGAGCCACCCCGGACGGACGGAGGCCTCTCTCGGGGTGGTGAGCTGGGCCGGCCTCGGACGAAACGAGATGCGGGTCGAGTCCGGAGCCCTGGTTTATTTCTTTGTCGGCCGGGAACGTCATGGTTCGCTGTTTTGCGAGAGGTCCTTGACCTTGTCCTTCGTGAGCCGCACAAGCTCTTTGCGTTGTGGTGATTCCATTTGGGCCGCTTTGTGGGCCGCCTCGGCCAGGCCATCTCAGAGGCCGATTCCATCGCCGTGTGAGCGCCGTGGCTCCATGGTCGTCCATCGTCCGTCGGGCCCCTCCGCGCGGGATGATAGCGGGCTAGGTTTCTTCCGGGCCTTGGCGGGCCGGCAGATTCTCACAGTTTGGAGAATGTCTCGGGGCCCAATATTTAGGTCCCGACGGTAGCCCCAGAGCCCCCGAGCGGTGAGGGACTCGCCCTGGGCCCGCCGCCTCGTCGCCTTGTTGTTTCTCGAGGTGGGTTTTGTCTACAATGGATGTGAGCGCACCAAGCAGGGTGTAGCCGAGGCCTCGAATGGAATGGCGGATTCCTTCGAGGTCTTTTATATCTCGCACGCCGGCAAACTGACTTGACTCTTAAATTGCGCTTATTTGTGCGAGTTCTGCTCATTTTTGCGTGGCGGCCCGAGGCCCGCTTATGTGCGCAAGGCTCCACCGGTGCCTCCTCGACTTTTTGATCATACGGCTCCTCACAGCCTCCCGAAAGGGAGGGAGGGGGGACACGTCACAATGCCCCGTAGTTTAATGTGTCGTGGCTCCGGTGAGCGCTGTAGCTGTGCGTTTTGCTGGGCGTGCCCGTGCCCTTGCCGGGAGCAAGGGTCGGCTATGTGATCCGGATTCACCCCATGAGAACTCGCGACCGCTTAGCGAGATCCCGGGGTTTGGGCGGACCAACCCCGAGGGCACATGGGCCTCCCACGATGGGACATCTCTATAAGCAAAGACCCGGGGCCTTAAACACGTTAAATCGAGCGGGGCCGGGTATACCGGTTGTGCATTTCCTCTCTTTGTCCCTCGCCCGGGTTATCTCGCGGGCGACCGAGCCCTCGTGGGCTCCGGCTGCAACCTGCAGAACGTAGGGTGTGTCACCCGAGGCTGTTTGGTTTGCCGGGCGGGGAACCGTCAACGGACAGACTTTTGCCCCTCAGGTCGGGCGCTCGCTGGATATGGGTGGCCGGACGGTTTTACCTCGACCGAAGGCGAGGCGTCTAGTCGCCGCCCAAGGTGGCGGCCGCCGCGGTCCCGATGGGGCCTTGACGCCACGTCTTCTAGCTCGGCTGCAGATCGGCGGGCTCCACAAGGTGCGATCAACGCTGACGGTTCCACCGCGGCAGCGCGTTGGATGGCTGTTTCCGTTCCATCGTGGGCGTCCATTCCGAGTCGGTTTTGGTTGCCCGAGCCGCGGTTTGCCCTTCCCTTCCTATATAAATATTTGGGTTGCCGGCGCGATAGTTGCTCTTTGCTCTTTTGCCATCGCCTTCTTGCCTTCTTGCTGCGGCAATCGAGATAGAGAGATAGCGTGGGAGAGATTAAGGGAGAGATTCACTTGCCTTGCGCGCCGTGTGATCGGGATTGCTAGCGGTTGCCACCCTTCGCCTCCCTTTCATCCATGGCGCAATGTAGCGGTGACGGCGGCGCGGGAGGTGCTCGATCCGAGGCCGTGGCCGAGGACGGCGGCGACGGAGGAGAAGCTCGGCCTCGCCGATGAAGGGCTTTCTTCGCCCCCGCACCGATGAAGTGCGGCGGAGTGGATTGCTTTCCGATTGGGCCGAGGAGGAGCCTAACCCTCCCGATGGCTACGTGGTGAGCTTGATGGATCTTCACCGCCGCTGCTTTCCCGTATGCGGCAGCCGGTTCATTTGGGTGATCCTCCACTACTATGAAATCGAGCTTCATCATCCGCCCCGAACTCGATCTCCCAGCCGCCATCTTCGCCGCCCTTTGTGAGGGATTCCCGGGATCGACCGCATTGGGACCTCCTCCGGGTTGTGGTTCTTCAAGACCTTACCACATCCTCGGTTGCGCGGGCCAACCACGGAGGGCGCCGCGTTGGGCGTGGCGCTCCAAGTCCGCTCGAGCGCACGGCCGAACCGAGGGCGATGGGTACATCGTCTCCAAGCTCACCTCCTCCAACAAGGGGGTGGCAAGATCGGGTGGTTCTACCTCCCGAACGACGGAACGCCGCTTCCCCGTGTACACCGGTGTGTCCTCAAGCATCGCCGCGAAGTGGAACCGGGTCCCCGAGGATCATCATTGGTTTGGAGGGGCCTAAGGCGGCGGTCCTGCGGCTCCGGGAAGGACGTGAATGCCGCCGCCCGTGGTCGCCGCTTCCATCGGGCGTCGGGTGTTGCCGTTGATGGCTCGCCCTTTGCTCATGTGCGGATGACCCCGAGGCCGCCGGTTGGTGGTGCGTGGATGTCGCCTCGGCTTCCACCGATGGCCCGCCAAGAGGGTGAGGGGATGCGTTGGGGTCCAACACTCGACACGTATCCCGAGATCCCCCATGCTCGACGGCCAGGGTATATCTCCCCGTAAGTGCTTCTTGACCGGTGTCCTTGCATTGCTTCACATTGTCGCCATGGCGGTTCTCACTCTTTCTTCTGCGGGGCCGTCGGGAATTCACCAGCGACTCCCCTCGCTGTCGTGCCATTGGATGCCGATCGCCCGGCGGGCGAATCGTGCTCGAACGAGCTGCGCCGGTGCCGGGCGTTGAAGAAGGAGGAGAAGAAGAAGAGAAACGTGGGCTCCGCGAGAAGCGCCGAAGGCGGCTGGGGCGGGGCGAAGTCACCCGACACTCGACCACCGAAGAGGACGAGGATCCAGGACCGGGTTCTGCGTGAACTCGCCTCTGGATGACGACATGGCGGCTGGATAGACCGAGCCATGGGGCTCCCGACCGAGGCCTGGCTTCGTTCTGAGCCCGAGCCTTTGAGGCGTCGGGGATCGCCGACACTGCAGGCGCCTCGAGGGCTCTTCCACGAAACTCGGGACCATCGTTGGCCATGTAGGCACCTCGGCATCACGAGGTGAGGCTCGAAGGGAGAAGTCGACGCCTCTGTCGCGGTACCCGTGGCCATGGCTGCGGATTGGGGGGCGAGCCGGTGACCCCGTCGATCCGGCCCGCGTATGCGTGCGGGCGTCGTGGGGATACGGCGCCGCGTCGAGTGCGACGCCGAGGTCGCGAACCATCCGAGCCTCGTCGGCGGCGCGTCCCTCGCTCGCGTGTGTTTCCTTTCGCCTTTGCACCCTTGATTTTCTTCGGCGTATGGTTGCCTTGTTTTGACGTGCGCTTGACTTTAGGAAGCGGGGGCCGCGTTTAGCCCGCACCCCAAGAGGCCCTAAAGGCTGGTGCACACCCTTCGCCGGCCAGCCGGGGTCGTCCTGTCCAAGATGCCTCGCGGCTGCGTCGAGTCCTCTGTGGTGCCCGACCCTCGAGGCCCCAAAGTGGGGTCGGTCCCAAACCCGCCGCGCGAGGGGCGCGCCCCGAGGCGGTGCCAGCCCATGGTGATGGTGGTGGGTTGGGCGCCCGGCCCGATGGTGATTGACACGGAGGCTCGGTCGCGCCACGGGACACCAGCTCGGTGCGGCGAGTGGCGCCGCCCGAGAAGGGGTCGGTGCCGCCCACCCCGAGGGAGGCGGTCCTGTGCCGGGAGTTCTCACAAGAGGAGCTTTTCGACGCGGCGGAGACGCGCGCAAGTCTCCGCTTGCTCCGGCCAAGGCTTGCGACCTGCGGGCGCACGAGCCGTACAGCCCCGACTTCCCACCGCTCCACGTGTCCGGGTTCGAGGCGGCCCATGGCGGCGTCGTCTCTGGCCATGACGGGGCGGTGCACGTGGGTCGCTCCGGGGGCCCCACGGACTTCTGCCGTCCGTTCCAGAGCCGCTGAGCCGCGGTGGGGAGATGTATCCCTCTCAGCCGACCGGGGCGGATCCGCCTGCGACCACGGGCGAAAATGCCCGGGGTCTCCCTACCGCCGCGGTTGTCGGCGATCGCCCCGGGGTCCTCGAGTGGAGGACCCATGAGCGGTCATCCGCCGGGCCGCCGAGGGCCTAGCGAGGATCGGGGAGACCATAACCGCCGCCTCGCGGAAGTCGACGCGGTGAGTATCTTGATGGCCATCCCCCCGCTGCATGTCCTTTGTGCTTAAGTCTTGATGAGTAGTATTGTCGCTGCGGACTCTCCGCCGCTTAGCCGAGAAGTCCGAGCTCCTTCGCCGAACGCCCCGGACCAGAATGCCCTTGGTCAAACTCGGGTGAAGTTGATCGAGGCCCGTGGCGAGACCTCCCGCTTGCCGCCTCGCCGAGGAAAGGGAGTCCCAGCGGCGACCTGGAGGCCAAGCCGATCAAGGCCGTGTCCGAGTCCAAAGAAGATGGCCGCCGACATGGCTCGATGAGCCACGATTTTGAGGAGGCTCGGACCCGGTCCTTTCAAAGTTCCGGGGAGGCCCATGACGAAAGGGCTGGTCCCGGGAGGAGGCGACGGCTAAAGCGGAGATGTGTGCGACGCTTTGAACACTCAGACGGGCGGGGAAGGTGTCCGAGGGCGGAGACCCTCGGGAAGGAGAAAGAGCGACCGAAGGAGTCGACGCCGAGGAGCACAACGCCATCTTTGGCCGGCCCATTGAAGCCGGGTGCATCCTTATCCCGGTAAGCTTTTTCGTTTGATTACTTCGTTTCTTGACGCTAGCCTTTGCCGGCGTTGCGAGGCGGAGAAGGTCCGACCGAGGGGGCGTGGGTACGCCACGCTGCCCGGGCCGGAGCAAGAGCAGAAGTCATACCGGGGGCCGGAGGATGCCCCCGTCGACCGTCCGCCGCTTGGGGTGGACAACCTGGAGGTTGGTCCCACAGCCACCGCCGCGAGCGCCATGGGCGGCTATCTTCTGGCCCCGAGCTCCGGGCGCCTTAGAACGGCATTCGCACAAGCCTCGGGGCGGTTGTTGCGCTCCCACTTCCCGATGGAGTCAAGGCGCCGGACGGTGTCGCGAAGGGCTTCTTCCTCGGCTCCGACGGGGAGGAGGTTGATCCCGCCGAGAGGATCGCCGATGCCGCCAAGCACCCAAAGTCTATATAACATTGTGGATGGCGCCGCGACTCAGCGTCCTCGTTTTGAGGGCCGAGGTGTGTCCCCGTACTCCCCATAGAGTCCACCTACGAGGCGGACACGGGAGATGGTGGACGCCATGTTCGAGGGATGCGCCCGGGGTCCGACGCCACCCTCGGGAGAAGCGACCGCCCGAGGGCGTTGCTCGTGCGCGAAGCCTCCTCGTCGGCCGGCCGTGAGGCACAAGTAGATGAGGCCTCCTTGCCCCCGATCCTTCCTTGCATAAAAAAATTGGAGCTTGTGAGATGGATGTGTATAAACAATGGCGCCGCCGAGGTCTATGGCCTTGGCGGGTGCACTCATGTTTTAAGGTTGCGTTCCCGAATCTCTCGTTTATTGTGTGGCCGGGTCGCTTGCTTTCTCCGCCGTAGGATAGTAACCGTGGGACGCCATCGGGGCAGTCCATACGGGTGCCACTAGGGGCGATCCGCTTTGCCTCGGTTATCTTGCTTTGGATTTGTGCGTCTTGACCTTCGCAACTTAAACGATTAATTGGTATGCGCGAGAAAACTTTTTTCTTGAAGAAAAGTTTTGAAAAAAGAGGGGTCCCCCGAGGGGTCCCCCATGTAGCCCCCGAGGGAGTTTTAGTCTTGTCTTTGGACGAGGCTAAGACTCCCTTGAGGTTTGCACAAGAAGCACTTTTTTCGTAAAAGATGTAGATCTTTTATTGAGTGAAAAAAAAAACACCGATGTTTGACTTCTAGTGCGAATTTAAGGGTAGAAGCGGCGTAGTCGTTCTATGTTCCAGGCGTTGGAGTAGACTTCGCCCTTCTCGTTCTTCAACTTGTAGGTTCCGGGCCTTAATATTTCGGCGATGAAATAAGGCCCTTCCCAGGTGGCGTGAGTTTGTGACGCCTTTGTTGTCTCCGCTCTTCACTCGAGCACGGGTCGTTGACTTGAACTCCCGAGGCTTCACCGCTTGGCGTGATACTTTGCGCAGAGCTTGTTGGTATCTCGGCGAGTGCGAGAGCGCAACGCCTCGGCTTCATCAACTTGGTCAATGGAGTCTTGCCTCGCCCAGCCGTTGCCTTGCTCGGTGTAGGCTCGCAGCCTCGGGGACCCATATTCGATGTCCGTGGGCAAGATTGCCTCAGCCCCATAGACTAGAAAGAAAGGGTGAACCCCGTGGCTCGGCTTTTCGCCGCTCGGCTCCATAGAACCGACGGCAGCTCTTGGTACCATCTTTTCCCCGTATTGGTTTAGCTGATTGAAGATCCTCGGCTTGAGCCCCTGCAGGATCATGCCGTTGGCACGCTCCACTTGACCGCTGGTCTTCGTGAGCTACGGCCCGAGGTATCCACTCGGATGCCATAGTCGCCGCAAAAAGTCGAGGAACTTCTTCCCCACGAGTTGGTTCCGTTATGCCGTGATGATGGAGTTCGGGACTCCAAAACGGGAAATGATATTCGTAAAGAATTTCACCGTTTCCCGTGGTGAGGGTTCACCACGGCTCGGGCTTCGATCCATTTGGAGAACTTGTCAATGGCGACTAGGACGTGAGTGTGTCCTCCTCCGGCCCTTTTCGTGGGCCCAATCATGTCGATCCCCACACCGCAAATGGCCACGTAAGAGGTATGGTTTGCGGTGCTTGAGCTGGAGGTGCGTCTGGCCCCGCGTAGAATTGGCATTCCTTTGCGTGTACGCACGACTTGGTTCGCGTCTCGCACCACCGAGGGGCGAGAAGCCTTGCCTCAAGACTTTACCGACTAGAGTCCTCGGGGGCGTGATGACCGCATTCCCGCCGGTGGGTGTTAACGAAAGCAATTCTTGGCCTTCGGCCCAGGGTATGCATCGCATGTATACTCCTCGAGGCTCCTCTCTTGTAGAGTTCCCCTTTCTCTCCAATCGGTGTGAAGGACTTCGCCCCGGGCTAACCGGGCGAGCCTCGGTCTTGTCCCGGGTAGCTCTCCTCGGGTGAGGTACTCCATCGGGGCGGTTTTCTCGGTCGACCGGGTCGACCGCCATAGCCGGGTGTGGCTTGCGTTATGCCGCCCTCGTGAGCCCCCGAGGGTACTTCCAGGGGTGTACTTGACCGAGGGTTTATTGAGGTCTCGGGTGAGGGCGTTCGGGGCGGTACCTCGGGTTGCCGCGACCTTGGCCGATTCATCCGCGGCCTCGTTGTAGCGTCTCGGCGTATGCTTGTGCTCAAGCCCATGGAACTTTTCACTCCAATTTGCGCACTTCCACAATACGCCTCCATCTTCGGTCGTGGCACGAGGCCTTCATGACTTGGTCGATGACCAACTGCGAATCCCCCGGTTTCCAACCATCGGTTAAGGTCCGCCGCGATCCGGAGACCGTTGACCAGCGCCTCGTGATTCGCGGCGTTGTTGGAGGCGAGGAAAATGCGGCGGATGGCATACCTCGTGTGAACCCCGAGGGGTGAGATGAAGAGCAAACCAGCCCAGCGCTGCCTTCATCATGGATCCATCGAAATACATGGTCCAAAGACTCGGCCCGGATGGGTGCGGGGGTAGCCGTATATCGGTCCATTCGCCACAAAGTCGGCTAGGACCTGGGATTTGATCGCCTTTGCGGGGCAGAATGATATAGTTTGCCCCATGAGGCTCCACCGCCCACCCGCCACTCTTCCCGTGGCCTCGGTTTTGGAGGATCTCCCAGAGGGGAACGAGGATACCACGGACAAGAATCGGGTGCGCGAGGAAGTAGTGGCGAAGTTTCCTTCGTGTCGATGCGATGGCGTACATAATAGCTTCCTCGCATGACTGCGAATACCTCGTCTTGGTGTCGAAAAGCACTTCACCGATGAAGTAAAATGGGCGTTATGCGGCAACGTGTGCCCCTCTTCCCGATGCTCCACTATGACCACCGCTGACCACCACGGGTAGTGGTAGTGACGTATAAGAGCGGGGTTTCTCCCGGATTTGGCGGTACCAGGACCGGTGAGTTTGTCGGGGAGCTTCTTGAGGTTGCCGAGGGCCTCTTCGGCCTCGGGGTCCGTGCAAAGCGCTTCCGGACTTGCGAAGGAGCCGTAGGGGCAGGCCCTTCTCCCCGAGGCGTGAGATGAACACGCTTAATGATGCCAGCAGCCCATGACCTTCTCGTACTCCCTTGAGATCTTGGATCGGACCCATCTTGGTGATCGCGTCAACCTTGGTTGGGTTTGCTTCGATGCCTCGTTGAGAGCGATAAAACCCGCGAAGATCCTCGGGGGACCCGAATCACGCATTTTTCTGGGGTTGAGCTTGACACCCTTCTTGTTTAGGCACTCGAAGGTTTCCCCGAGGTCACCCACGAGGTCCGGCGTTTTCTTGGATTGACCACTATGTCGTCGGCGTAGGCCTCCACGATCCTTCCAATGAGTTCCCGAAGATGATTTGCATGCACCGCCGGTATGTTGCCCCAAAGTTCCTCAGCCCGAAGGGCATGGTGAGGTAGCAATACATCCCGAAGGGTGTTATGAACGAGTCGCGAGCTGGTCGGACTCTTTCATTTTGATCTCGGTGATAACCGAATACGCGTCAAGAAAGGACAACGTTTCACATCCCGCAATTGGAGTCGACAATTTGGTCGATTCGAGGCAAAGGAAAGGAACTTTCGGACATGCTTTGTTGAGACTAGTGTAGTCCACACACATCCGCCATTTCCCATTCTTTTTCTCTACTAATACGAGATTAGCTAACCACTCGGGGTGGAATACTTCTTTTATGAATCCGGCCTCCGGTAGCTTGTGGATCTCCTCGCCGATGATCTTCCGCTGGCGTCATCAAAAGCGGCGCCAAGCGCATGCATGACTGGCTTTGAGCCCGGCCGGATGTCTAGGGAGTGCTCGGCGACATCCCTCGGTATGCCCGGCATGTCCGAGGGTCCCCACGCAAACGCTTGGCATTCGGCGGAGGAGGAAGTCGATGAGCACGGCTTCCTATTTCGAATCCAGTCCGAGCCGATGGTCGGCGGCTTCTCCTTCGGGTTCTTGGGATCGAGTGGGATCTTCTTGGTGCCCGAGGAGGGCTCGAAGCTCAATGGGCGCTTGGCCTCATGCTCGATCGTGATTTCGTCAAAGCTTCTCTTCGCGGCGGCGATGAGTGCCTCGGCAATGGCGAGTGCCTCGGCATACTCCACGCCTCCACGTCGCACTCGTATGCATGATGGTGCGAGGGCGGTCGTGATGACACCCTTCGCCCCCGGCATCTTGAGCTTGAGGCACGCCTGCGTAGTTCGGGACGACCATGAACTTGGCGTAGCGGGCCGCCCGAGGAGTGCGTGGTAAGTACCGTGCACCCCAAGGATCTCGAATGAGAGTCTCTTGCCTGAAGTTCGAGGGTCCACGAAAAAACCGTAAGTCGATCCGCCCGAGGGGCTTTGGCCGCTTGCGGGGGACGACGCCATTGAATGCCGGCCCTCCGAGGCGGATCTTGGACTTGTCTACCCCGAGGAGGTCGAGGGTTTCTTCGTAGATGAGGTTGAGGCTGCTCCCTCCGTCCATAAGGACTTTGGTGAGCAGTGTTGGCGATGATGGGATCCACCACCGTGGATAAGCCCCGGGTTCGGGATGTCTTTGGGGGTGATCCGACGGGTCGAAGGTGATGGCCTGGTCCGACCACTTGTGCGGCTTCGGGGTTCTTGGGCTCGGTCGCATACACCTCCCGTCGCTCCTTCTTGCGTTCTTGTGCACCGACATGTTCTTTGGTGCCGCCGAAGATCATGAAGCGATTATTCACCTTCGGGAACTCCTCGTTGCCCTTGGCGCCACCCTTCCTCGGGGAGCCTCTTCCTCTTCACCCTCGGGATGGCCTTGAGCTTGGCGAAAATGTTGGCGTACCCTCTTGCACTCCCCGAGGGTATGCTTGACCCGGGTAGCTATGGTTCGGCATGGCTTCTTGAGCATGTCATCGAGAAGGTTTCTTGTGGCGGGGCGGGGCCCTTGCGACGACCGCACCACCATGTCTTCATCGTCCGCTTGGGCGTGGCCCTTGCCCTTGCGGCTCTTATCTTTCTTCTTTTTTCTTCTTGCTCTCCCGAGGTTGCGATCCCTCGGGCTCCTCTCTTGCGCTTTCCCTTGCCGAGCCACGATTGAACAGGCCCGACGGCCTCCCTCACCGGGCGAACTTGGTGGCGATGTCCATCGGCTCGTTGCCTCGGTGGGAGTCCGGCGCCCTAGCTTCTTCACGAGGTCTCGGCAAGTGGTGCCGCCAAGAAGGCCCCGGTGACGTCCGAATGTCACACATTAGGGAGCTCGGTCCGCCGCTTGGAGAAGCGCCGGATGTAGTCGCGCGGGGATTCGTCGGGATTTTTGTCGGCGCTTTGGGGGATCCCACGAGTTACCCGGCGTAGGTACGTGCCCCGGAAGTTACCGCGGAAGGTTCTCACCAAGTCCGCCTAGTCCGATATGAGGTTGGGTGGAAGGTGTTCGGCCAAAGCTCCGTCCGAGAGTACGAGGGCAAATTCGATTATCACTTTGTCATCGTGTGCCTATGAACCGGCATGCCGTGATAGTCGTCCGGCCATACCTCGGGGCGAGTCTCTCCCGTGTACTTCTCGAGATGGCTCTGGGCTGAAACGCGAGGGTGGTGCCCTCGATGTCCCCTGGTGAAGGCCTCGAGGCCGGGCGGATCGGTACCCCGGGTCCTCATTGACCCGCCTGTGCTCCTCGTCTGCGCGTCGGGCTCGGAGGCGAGCCACCTTCGGTGGCAGCCCGCTGCCGGTCGATCTCGTCCCCGAGGTGGGCGCCTTGGTTCTGTCGCGGTGCGGGTCTTCTATGCGTTCCCGGTCGCAAGGTTGCAGGTTGTCATCCGTGCTCTCGGGGATCGCCTTGCCGGGGCTCGGCTCGATCCGTGGACGGAGCCCCGCGACTTCGCCATATTCCTCTACCGCCATGACGTCACGGCCCGATCCCGGAAGCGGAACTCTGCGCCCGTTGCACCGCCTTGTCAAGGAGTTGGCGGAGGCCTTCCAGTATCGCCTACCCACCCGGTAGTGGAGGGCTCGGGCATTTCACGTCTACCGGCATGGCGGCGCGCCCACGCGGCTGGAGGTCGGGCTGAACGGCCGCTATGCCGGGATTGAGGCACCGGCCTATCCGCCACGTCGCCGCCATTGTGAGCTTGAGGTGCCCCGGGGCGGGCCGCCGAGCCTCCTCGCCGGATGTTTTCTGCTCCGGTCGCCTGAGTCGGGCGATCCGCCCGGATCGTTCTGAGATCTCGTAAATGGGGCGTTTTGGCCGGCAGTGCCGGCGCGCTCGGATGGGACGTGAAGTAAGCCGCCCGGCGCTGGAGCTCGTCGATGGCCCGATGCGCCCGCGTCATCTTCACTGAGACGCCGCTGGCCCGGCCATCCCGTGGCGGGACTCGACATTGAAGCATTCCAGCCGTGGGGTCATAGTAGTCGTCTTCATCATCGGTTGTGGTGCGCCGAACGCCCGGGAGGAGGCGCGCTCGATTCTCCGGACGGTAGAGCGAGTCCTCGCCTCGGGACCAGCCCCGTTGAATCCGGAGGGGTGGTATGACGGGGTCGCCCGCGTCCTTCCGGAGGATGCGCCTCGAAAGTGAATGTCCATGGGATAACGCCCCGTGGGAACGACGGGAGGTTCCGCCCGTGCTCTCCTCGCGGCGTTTTCGACCAAGTCTCCGTCGACGAGGAATTACGGTACTCTTCCAGCGATACCGGTGTGGACGCCGCTCTCCCGATGATTAGGGTTCCGGGAATCTGCCGCGCCGCGTCTTGGGTAAGGATCTTCCCGACGCCTAGGGTACCGGGAGCCCTTCGCGAAGCGGCACCGGGGTGTGTTGTCGGATTCGTCCATTGCTTGGATGCGCCTTGCGCCGGGTGGGTCCGCCTTGCTCGTCTTGCGCCGGGCGGCGTGATGATGGGCATGCCGTTGGGGCAACGCTGCCCTCCTTTTCGGCCGTCATGTCGGGCAAGAGGATCATCGTGTAGTTGTGGCGGCGCCACAAATGCCGGCGTTCAAGAACGGTGGTGTTCAGCGGGAGCTCGTGCTTCGGCGGCGCAAATGTAACACCCGTGTTTTTACATCATTTTAAAATTCACTAAAAAATTTGAACTTTTATAATTACAATTAAAACTTGATTTATTTTCCGCTAAACCGAACCACCTTTCGAAAACACCGCATTCAAACTCTCACCATATAGACAAATAGGAAATCTTGATTGTTGCTTGGTGAACTTTATGGTGACCGAAACGATGCAAGGTGAGATCTAGATTTTATTTATGGAAGTATAATGTTGCATGAGAATGAATTACAAAATTTCTCGGGAATAAATACCGAAAACCGTGTGTACCAAATATGAATTAAATATTTTTTTGATGGCGCAATAAATAATATCGACAAAAAGAGTCAGAAAATATAAAGGTGCTTGTATAAATATTTATAGTATATACACTACACATGAAATAATAAGAAAGGGAAGAAAATGTGTGTACACATGTACATATTTAATTGTATGAGTACCTTGAATAAATATTCTCATAAATAAAAGTTTAGGAGAATATAAGTTCAAGATCTTATGCAAGTAAATATAATAAAGATATATATGTATTTACACACATAAAAGAAATGGGAGAAAGGATAAAGGAAAAGAGAGAAAAAAATAGAAAGAGAAGGAATAACTAGGCTCTCGGGCTCACTTCTTCCCCCCCTCCCTCTTTCGGCCCTAGCTCGACGCCTTCCCTCCTCCCTTTCCTCTTCTATAGCACCAGCAAGCCGGCCCAGTCCGACAAGCCCAGCAGGCCAGCCCAACACCGAGCCCGCCTCATGACCGCTGCCATTCGGGACCCACCGGCCCGCCGTCGTCTTCTACCTCCCGCACGAGAGCGACGACCGCGGCACGGTAGTGGAGGGCCCGTGCTTTCGAGCAAGGTTGGCGAGTGGGACGGCGTGAGGAAGGCACGAAGCCTGGCTTTCACCGTCGAGCGAGCCAGCTCACGCCGCCATGAATCTTTGTATAAGCGGCCGTGCGCTCCGTCGTCTTGGCCGTATGCGCCGATGTGGCGGCGCGGTGAAGCGGCCCAGCCGGATGGCGCCGCGCGCATCACGAAGGATACGGCCGAGCCCTAGCGACCCGACCGCCGCGAAGCGCCGGTTCAGCAGCGCCTGATCGCCTTGGCCCGACTGCCGTGTCGCCATGGCGGGCGGTGTCGGCGGTGTAGTTGACCTGGCCGGGACGATGCACCGGCCGTCGGGAGACAAGGAGCCGCGGGCGCAAGCGCGGCAGCGGCTGGATCGGATCCGGTCGGTCGACGACCGGCGGAGCGCGGTCGGAGAAAAATCCGATCGGGAGGAAAAATCTTCCGGCGAGGATCCCCGTGGCGCCGCCTATATAAATAGGCCTCACCAGGAGCAATCCGACCTCGCCCCTCACTCCCAAAGCTCCGCCTTTGCTCGAGAACACGCGGTGCCCACCCTTACTCTCCCTCTCTTCCTCCTACGCCCGAAACCGCGACTTCCCCCAATCAAGCTTTCGCCGCCACCGGCGAAACCGAGGGCAAAGGCGTTAGAACGCGGAGTAGTTCGAGGCGAGTTTGACAAGTTAGTGATGGTCCCTTAGTGCATAGGCTCTCGATTCCCCTCCCTTATTCCCATCCTTCCCTACCAGGAAACGCCCGGGCGTCGGAAGGGCGCCGCCCATGAGCCACTCGGTGACGCCCCGCCGCCGTGGAGATCCACCCGACCACCGCCTGTCCCCGCCAATGTCGATGCGGGGAGGTGGAGCGGATGATGAAGGCCGCACGCGACGAGCAGCGGGCGGGAACGGTCGAACTCGGCCGGGACTCGGCGGTGCTTGCCGTGTGTGGAGTGCCGGCGGGGCGGAGGCCCTGTTTTCGAGGCCGGCGGCGGGCGGCGGATCACGGGGCGGCCCAGTGGGAAGCCGCCCACGTCGCCCCTGCCGGTTCCCCTCCGTCCGGCCCCGACCCCGGTGCCACCGGGGCATCTGTAAAAGCACGTGGCGCCTCGTGGCGGCCCACGGTGGCGTCCATCTGGACCCACGTGGCACCCACGTGTAGGATCGCTTTTACGTGTACCAGTATAATTGCTACTCTGACTACCCGATAAGTGTACACAATACTTTAGAAATCCCACTTCCTCGTGTCGGAAAAATTCCCGAAAATTTGTAAATTCATTATTTGATTTATAGAATTTTATCATGTAATTAGTCCCAATAATATTACATGATAAGATTATATTATAATATTACCCTAATGATTTAATTAGGGATTAATATTATAAAATCCATATCTCATGCATACTAACTCCGTTTCGCGTGAAAAACGACTTCCATAATTCATCTAAAATCTAGCTCTATGCATCTAACCCATTGCCACCATAATGTTCTATGTTGGTTTTACATGCTCTAGTTCAAGCTAGGTTATCGGAAGTACTGAGGTAGTTTCAGACGACCGACCCGATTAGGAGTTTCCGTCCGAAGCAAAGCTAGAGGCGTTCAACGCCGTGCCGATTCGTAAGAACCTCCCAGGCAAGTCCTTACCCCCTAAACATGACCTTAATAATATGATAATATAATGATGACGATGATGATATGATAACCGGATTAGTAATTAGAGGTATGAGCGATAACGTAGCTAGGGAGTCAAACCGGGATGACGTAACTATCCACGTTATCTACGCTCATACGTTATTTTCAAGAGAAACCTAAGAATGCCTAATGAACCCTAACCAACAAAAGAGGTGAGTAGTGGTAGTGCCGTAGAGCCTAAATACCACGTCGGGAATCGCCAGCGAGGGGTTCTAGCGGAGAGATACTCGCCTCCCCTAAGGACCGGTTCATAGACCTTCTACCTAGTATAATATTGCGTCTGACCACACGCCGTTTATGGGGCGGCTTGATTCACACCCGTTGGGTTGAGGTATAATTGGGATCCAAGGTGGCCGGGCGGGGCAAAGCGACCTATTAGGAGCGGATGTGGGGAGAGTGGCCCCATGTCCGGTTGGCGTGGATGTTGAGTGGTCTTCCACGGAAGTGTTTGGGCGCGGTGGCGCAAAGTGCTAGAGGCACATATTGATGATTTGAGATTGAAAGTGGTGTTGACGGTATAGGTTGGGTAATTAGGTATTACACAGAAAGCCGTGGGTGATTTGGTATCACCATATTGTCTAGGGCGTCGTCATCTTAGGGTGGCGTGTTGTCCTTCCAACCCCCTGAGAAGTCGTGGTGAAGATTATACCAATATACCTAGGGTAGCACCCAAGCGGTGCGGATCTCGTTAGGCTGTCAAACCATGGGCCATGGGTAGACAACGCCTATCGTGTGGGGAAATTTGTACAACCTCTGCGAGTTAATTGAATCTATTCGAATAGCCACGTCCTTGGAATGGGCAAGTGCTAGGCGAACATCTATGATTATATATACACTTTGATGATGATGACTAACTTTGTGGTGTCATGGCAGCGTGATGACATGAGATAACCCGGGGAACTAGCGAGAGCGATTTTAGAGACTCCTGCTAGGGCCCAAACCCTTAATAATTACAACCTTCGGTTTGGGACTTGCTTTGAGTACGTTTGTACTCACCCCTCTATTTTTACGGATATCGGCACATGTGAAGGTAAGATCGGCGACCGGGTAGAAGATCGGCGTATCGTAGGAGTTCGTAAGATGTTTGCTTAGGAGAAGGACGTTGAAGCCCAGTTTTTATCCGTGCACAAGTCCACTTTGTGGAGTAAGGGGCGGTGTCATAGTTAATCCACTTGCTTCTCGGTTGGCCGACTCGATATTGTAACCCGACTTGGTGACCCTTCATCGCCCTTTGTAAGTCCCTTTCCATCCTATATCTCGATAGCTCGGTTTACTATTAATTACATTTTACCATTAATCGTTACTATTAGGCGTGTTTGTGGCGTGATCCCGGCGCAAACACGTGTGATTAACGACCCATTAAAAGGGGGCGTGACAAGTGGTGGAAACGAAGGCGAAAACGCCATGAGGGCTGATGGAGATGCAGATTGCACACGGCGCCCCCTACCGGCGCGCCAATTGTCGGGCGTTCGAGCGGTGGGTGCCTCGGTGCCGGCAATAAAGAATTTATAAACCGTGTGCCCCTCCCTCGATGGCGTAGCGCAAGATGGACACGCGGGGCGCTAGCCAATATCCCGGTTCAGCCAACGGGGCCCTACGTCCAAATGGGGTGTGTCTGCTCGTGTTACCTCGCGCTCAAAGGTGAGCCCTGCAGTAGGGGTTACAGCGGCCGCGGGGAGAGACGCGAGGTCTCAAGCCCCACGATCGTGGTTATGGTGGTGGTGGTGTGCGGTTTCCTCCGTGTGAATGGAGTTGAGCGGGCTCGAATCGAATCGAATCGAATCCTCTCTAATGAGGCATTACTCCCCCTTTTATAGGAGAAGGAGAGAGATAATGTTTACACCGGTGGACACCTAGGTGGCTAATTCCCGGTGGCCGCACCGGGTTGCATGTCGCTCACCCAGGGGTCGGCTGAAACTGGATGTCGCAGACGGACACGCGTCCCGATCGATGGTGGACGTGCCGCCCTGCTCGCGCGGCCCCGAGGGTATTGTGAGCGTCCCTCACAATCCGCATGGCGGGGCCGGTCCCGAGGTCGCCGGCTATGCGGTCGGTGCCCGAGGGTCTGGCCCATCGTGGCGTTTTGACGGTGCTCGGGAAATGCACAGTGTCATCCCGGTTTCCCGTGCCGGTGGCGTAACATGTCACTGGTTCAGCTTTTGCGTCCCCATCGCCGGATTGGGGAGACGATTCGGCGCCGATGATCAAGGCGTAATCGATGGCACCGGCGCCTCGCTGCCGTGCGATCGCATTGAATGCGGCGGTTTCCTTCCTCCGACGGAACCTCCCTACGCCCGAGGGTCGGCGACCCAGACGGGCTGGTTGGGCTGCCTCACCCGAGGATGGAGAGCTGGTCTCCCCTCGAGCGGCGGAGTTTTTGCTCCCGAGGGTGGTGAGCTAGGCCACCCTCGGATGAAGCGGAGATTTCTCTCGGGCGGTGAGCTAGGCCGGCCTCGGGCGAAACGGAGATGCGTGGTCGAGTCCGAGCCCTGGTTTGGGCTGCTGTCGGCGTGAACGTCATGGTTCGTTGTCCTTCGTGAGCGTAATAAGCTCTTTGCGTTGTGGTGATTCCATTTGGGCCGCTTTGTGGGCCGTCTGTAGGCCATCTGTAGGCCGATTCCGTCGTCGTGTGAGCGTCGTGGCTCCATGGCCTGGTCCATCGTCCGTCGGGCCGTCCCTCCGTGCGGGATGATAGCGGGCTAGGTTTTACTGGGCCTTGGCAGGCCGGCAGATTCTCACAGTTTGGAGAATGTCTCGGGACCCAATATTTAGGTCCCCGACAATTAGTTTGAGCATAATACGGCGACGAATTTAACAACTTAATTCTAAAAGATTTGGCAAATTCACGGAATTGGTGAGACATAAAAGAAGCACCTTGATCGAAGTCAAAGTCTAGGGAATACCGAATCTATGAATAATATGTTCCAACACAAAATTAATAACTTCTTTATGAGTCATATTTTTTTAAAGGTACCGCAATTCGGTCCACTTAGTAAAATAATCAGTAGCTACTAGGATGAAGCGATGACCTCTAGTTGAGGCGGGATGTATCTAACCAATAAAATAGAAAAACTTATGCGGCTCATTTTAACTTTTAGTCCATAAAAGGCCGAGTAGGCAAATAAGGCCGCAGACCCTAAGCCCGGCCTAGGAAATGGCGTGCCTTCGGGCCTACTTCTCACCCAGCTACCGGATGTGGTCGGACAGCTATGGTTCACCCCTTGGGCCTCAACGTGGGAATGGTGCGGTACCAAAACCGGACCATCCACCCCATTTTCTTGAACCGCTCAAGACACTAGATCACCCCATTTATTATTCCATCAAACCCAATGTCACGGCCGCCTTGCGGGAGCCACCCGCGACGGCAGGCCGGGCGGTCTTTGGGGTGGCGGCGCCGGCGACAAAGGGGGCGGCGCGTTGGTGGCGGCAAGCGCGTGCGCTAGGGTTAGGGAGAGAAAGAGGTCAAGACAAAAGTTGTTGGGTGTTACCCCTTTAATTTTTCTCGATTAGATTCAACCGATTACATGCCCCATGTATTTATAGTTCGAGGGAGACTTGCACGCTAAGAAATACCTATGAGGTTTCCTTATAGATCGAATACCTCTTGACAAAGCAATCTATTTCTTTCCTAAATAATTATTCCCTAATATTTATTTTGACAAAAATTGGATGACGACCGTGCGGCGGCGGGGCTGCTGCCCTTTGCACGCCGCCACAAGACATGACCCTCCTTCGGCTGGCGTCGTGGCCTTCCTTTAGGCCCCTATTTTTTGCCGCGGATATCTCCTTCCCCTTTTCGAGACAGCGCGTCGTCGTCGGCCTGTGGTGTTGCATGTCCGTCGGTGTTGACGGGGTAGTCGAAGCAACATCTCCCAAAGATTGTTGCATCCAGGTTGTATTGAGTGAATGAGCAGGGCGAAGATGAGGTTGCTAACCTTTCCGATGTTAGTCCGATGGATGGAAGTCCATTGCTCTCCCTGGCCCATGAGAATGTCGTGGATGCCGGGCGAGGTGGTGACCGTTGTCGCCAAAGAAGAAGACCATCACCGATGGCGAGGAGCTATGTGGCGCCTCTTCCATCGGCAAAGGTGCTTGTTGTGAAGCCCGACACGGATGGCGAGGTCATCGGGAGGTGAACACCAATCACCTTGAGATGCGCCCAAGCCGGTGCACCTATCTCGAGCTTGATGATGAGAGCCTCCCGGTAGCGACGGAGGTAGACGCAAAGTAGAAGACAAGTGTGTGTGGCATGTTCCTCGGTCGCCGTCGGTGGGGCTCGCGAGTTGGAGCTCGTTGAACAACTTGTGGGTGAGTATGATCGCCACTTCCAATGCGTGTGGCTCCTATTGTTGCGTCGTGAGTCCGAAGTGCAGCATGAAGTTCATTGGCGAAGAGGTGGACTTGGTGCGGCTTCGTTGTCAAGTCCGATGTGTGAGAGATAGTTTTTGACGATTGTCGTGAGTCGCACACGAGTCGCCCTATCGGGGTGGATGGAGGTTGCTTGTTTTGACATGGTTGAAGAGTAGCGGCCATGATGATGTAGGGGCGCTTACGTGTTGGCGGCCGATGGTTGGCGAGTGGAGCAGACACGGGCGAAGCGGTGGTGTTGACGTTGGCACTACTCTTGTTGGTGCGGTGCCATCCATGATAGGTAGAGGTGCTGCAAATAAATGTGTGGGTACCGAGTTGTGGTCTTTATAGTCTTTGCAGTTGTGGAAGGTTACGGTTCCACCAACTTGTGTTGTAGGTGGGTGTGTCCGGCGGTGGCAAGTTTGTTGGTGGCGATCTTGACGCTGGTGATGCCGGTGACATCGGGGTTTACATCATTGGTGTTGGTGTTGAGGGCGTTGTAGAGATTGGCGATGCCGGGAGGCATAGTTGTGGCGTCGATGAGTGTGTGGTCCACGATGGCGATGATTTTGTGGACGTCGATGGTGATGTCGATGTTGGCACGTGTTCCCACGATGAGCTCTTTTTTTTTTTTTTTTTTTTTTTTTGAATGACACGAATGACAACGCAGACGCTCACAACACGCATGCACACTCACCCCTATGAACACACGCGCGTCGCAAACCCTACCCCTATGAGCACCTCCAAGGACCGAAAGCACCGGCGGATCCGAGATTCTCGAAGTCACCATTGGCGCCTCGTCGTCGACGGAACATCGCTACCACTTAATGCATAACGCCGAAATCCTGGGAAAATCCCAAAAAGGTCGCGAGCACCGGGATTTGAACCCCGTGGGTAGCGTCCCACTTGACCGCCCTACCATTGGACTACAAGCCAATTCATTTGTTCCCACGATGAGCTTAAGACCGTTATCTATGGAGGGTGTGTTTGGTTGGCTGCCCAAACGCGACCGGGCCAGCATGGGCCACCTTCGCCTGTTTGGTTCACTTGGCCGGGGACATAGCTGCCTCCGGCCGGCCTTCGTCCGGAGTTAGCCAGCCCAATCCCCCTGCTGTCACCCCTGCCGTGGAAGAGCCCCGCGCCTGACCGACGCTCCCGCCGCCGCGACGGCAGCCCTCTCCCTTGGGCTGCTCCTCCGCGCGAACCTCTTGCTGCTCCTCCTCCACCCCACCAAGCGGCGAGACGTCGCTGCTGCTCCTCCACTTTCTCCGAGGGCGGCCGCTGACCGTGGAACTCGACGCGTCGTGGGCAAAGTTCCTTCACCGCCGGCACCCATTTGCGCCGGAGCCCGAGGTCCCCACCACGCCCCACGGTGGTGGCCGCCACGGTGGGGAGCTCACGGCCCGCTGGTCTCGCGGCGCCAATGGAACTGCTTAGTGCCGAAACGATGCCCCGGTCGGTAGTGAGCTGGCCATGGACGCGCGCACCATGGATCGAGCCATTTGTGCGGCTCTCGGTCGGGCAGCTTCGATCTGAAACTCCCCAGACGGGAACACCGTCGGCAAGGCAGCGATCGACTCTGCTACTACGAGATCCGGGCTGGGCGGGTTCCGGTGCAGACCACTCGTTGCCAGCGATCCACTCCCGGCGTTCAACCTCGACCCATTCACCAGCGGCGGTCGCCGCCATCGCCATTGTCGAAAGCGGCTAGCGGCGCCCGGCGCTCGGTCGCTCGGTCCACGTCACCGGACGAGCATCTCCCTTCGGGGGGCAACCGCGGCCCTGTACCGCGCTGGTAGTGACCGCTGCGGCGTCGGTCGGCGCACAGCGGCGAGACCGCCGCCGCCTCGCCGCCCGCGCGGCGCTCACGGGCCGTTGCGAAGCGAGGCGAGCTCCCTCATGTCGCTGCCCGCCGCTACTTGGTCCGGACAACGGTCAGCAATGGCGGCGGCGGCTGAGCAATGCGATTGAGCGCGAATCTTGTGCAAATGCGAATGCGGTGGAGGGAGGCGATGAGAGGACGCCGACATCGTGCCTCACGGACATCGTGCCTTGAAGTCGCCGTGCACTACCTGGCCCGCTTCAGCGCTTCTTCGCGTTGTCGGAGTGGCGGGACGGCAAGCTCGTGCTGCTCGTATGGGTGGGCCGGCATTGGTAAGGGAGAGACCAGGCCGGAGCTCCATATTAGTGCCGGAACAATGGGCTCACCGGCTGTTTGATGTAATGCCTTAAAGGGGGTTAATTCATCGGTCCAAAGAAGAGGTGACTGTATGCAATCCAAGCCAAGGAACCAAACACCAACTTACCGTAGCCAGGCTCAGCAATGCAGTGAAGCAAACAATAACCCTCCTTCTCCTTCAAAGCCAGGCTAGATCCGCCCGCTACGAATTGGAGTCAGGCCACGACCGCCAACAAACCAAACACACCCAATGTTGTCGATGGTAAGCATGGCGATATCGAGGGCGTCGGGGTTGTCGTCGTTGTTGATGGCGATCCCCATGGCCGGAGTGTTGGTGGTGGTGATCTGGGGCGGAGCGACGTGGTATTTGTTTTTCTGTTCCATTAAACCTATAACTCAATCTAATATTCTTAGTTTTTTTTATTGGATTCTTCAATTATCTTGACCCATTTTCACCAGAAATGTTGTAAGTGCATTTAGGCTTAGTCATTTTTGTAACGACTTTATTTGTACTAGTATCTACAATGCTCGTAAATATATGACAAAGTAATATAGAGTTGTCCTAGTTCATCCTTTATTTGTTATAAAATAATTCTTCTTTGTTTGACCAGACCAGCTGAGAGAACAATACTCTAACGACAGGCTATATCTTTATCATCGAAATGGCCTGACGGGACTGCTGGTTAATCCAATATAATACATCATGCGTACTGAGGTAAAAACAAAACCA
Source organism: Hyparrhenia diplandra (assembly GCA_015847255.1). Lineage (NCBI taxonomy): Eukaryota > Viridiplantae > Streptophyta > Magnoliopsida > Poales > Poaceae > Hyparrhenia > Hyparrhenia diplandra. Next base: position 309,113 of record JADLZK010007787.1, on the reverse strand, counting down.
GTTTAGCATGTGTCACCTCTATCTTTATTATCTTTTTATATGACCTCCATCTAGGGCTCTTCGATTTAAGTTGCCTTATATGGCTCTAGGTTTAAGCTAGATTCAGAGAGGCTTCCCAATTTATATTTTGGCATTAAGTATTCTAATGATGTCGCCTCCTCTCTCTATTGACTAATCTACGTAAATATGCATTCATCAGGTTATAGAAGCTGACACGATTGAGGCGGCTGCTCAACAGATTCTCAATGAGCTCAAGGGAGATGCTAATGGTGCAAGCAGAAGAACCAGCAGAAGAGATAATGTCTTCTATTTTGATGGCTGGGATGGGTTGGGGGCATCTGCTGTCCTCCGAACCGTCGCCAAATGCCTTGACCTGGCGACAAGAGATTCAGAGGTCCTAGCAAGCGAATTGCACTTCGATCAGATCATCCACATTGATTGCTCCAAGTGGGAGAACAAAAGAGTGCTTCAGAGGAAGATTGCAGAGCAGCTGCAGCTTCCCCCTAAGGTGATGGAGATGTTTGACTGGCAAGATGAGGAGGACGATATCCATGGTTTGGCCCAGGGCCCCCGGCTTGAGATACAGCAAGTTCTCAGGGCAATGTTTCGACGCATAAAGGAGCTGAACCACAGGTTCCTGGTGATTTTCCACAACGGGAGTAGTGAGGAGATCGATCTATCCAGCTTTGGCTTCCCTCTATCTGAATACTTTGACAACATGGTGCTGTGGACATTCCAAGGGAGATTCCGGCTCTACCCTAGGATGAAAGTAGGCATTGCCTTGCATAACAGCGCTGGGACAACGAAGACTGATGTTTTTCTCTCGGCCTCCTACCTTGACCTTGAGGGGAGAGATCCACAAGGCGTCTGGTCTGCCCTTGTTCATCGAGAAGCTGCAGAAGTTGCAAAAAACAACATCAGAATCCATGTCGCCGAGTGTTTCTTCATGCACATGTCGAAGCTATGCTGCATGGGCTACAACTTCAAGACGGACTTTGATTTGGCCACCCACATCTGCAACTACTGGGTCTGTGATGGCATCATACAGCAGCTGCATCAGGGAGCTCTTGGTGGAGACACTGGCATCGTCGACAGTGACGATGATGAAGAATCATGGAGAGCTGCTGATGCTTTGCAACGTGAGATACAACTGGATGTGGACTACTACAGCTATAACCACCAATATTTTCCTTCTCACCTGGTAAGGTGTGGCAAGACCATGCCATGCTGGAGTTCACCTTCTGGGTTTATGCTGGTCCCAGTTGGTGCCATTCCTAATGCAGACATGTTGCTCCAAGACTTCAATAATCTTACAGTGCTGAAGCTCTCACGCCGTGCCTTCAGCTTCTCATCACCTCCATTCCTCTACTACCACAAGCTTAAGTTTCTATGGCTTGACCACTGTGAAGACCAAGAAGTAAGTAGTACAGCTGGTTTCCCTAATGAAGAGAAGTCCAAGAAGGATCTCCATGGGTAATAGAGCATCGAAGGAAGCAGACATCCAACGGCGACGCTGCTTTTTCCAGAAGCTGTGGGTATTGGATGTGCGCTACACATCTTGTGATTGGATCTTGTCCGCACAGATGATGGATTTCATGACTCACCTCAGGGAGCTAAATGTGATGGGAGCCCAGGATTGGGACATGGGACAGCTGCATGGACGGCTACCTAACATTCGCAAGCTCCGAGTAACAAAGTCTTCCATCCGATGCAGTAGTGGCTTGTTGGGAAGCTACTTGTTCTCGGAGATGGACAAGATGGAGCTCCTCGACTTATCAGGAAGCAGTATTAGTTCCCTAGTGACAAGCTTTGCTGCTGGTCCTCGGGGAAGCAACAACATTATTGGCTGCGTCGTGACTGTCATCATCGACGGGTTTATTGGTTTTAAAGAGATATCCTTGAGGAGATGTGCCAATCTGAAGAATCTATTATTGAGAGTAGTGTTTCAGGATCTCTACAGCCTGGATATATCAGGCACAGCAGTACAAACATTAGACCTCAGTGAAACAACGGTTATGAAACTTGATGAGATGTATCTACTTGGCTGTGACAAGCTTTGTGCAATCCTATGGCCAATAGAATACAGATGGAAAATATACTTGAATAAGCTGCACATTGATACCAACACACGGTTAGGGTTGACCACTCCACCTGGTAGGGATGAAAGTAGCAAGGAGGGTAGCACTTCAGGTGCAACAGCAGAGACATCATCACCGTCGTCATCATTTTCAGCGCTGCATGGTGGTAAAGCACCCAATGAGTTTGAATGGTATATATCAGTAAGGGATGTGAGGTTCCTTTTGTGCCTTGCACCCATCGGACGATCCTACCTTTATGACTACGGGGCACATGTCGAGATTTCCTCTCCTACTCATCGTACCATTGATGCTGGCAGTAGCATCGTTAGCAAACATAATGAAGGAAATTACAAGAGCATTCCAGTGTATGCAGATGTAGGCATGACCTTCAAGTACCACCTGCTGCTGCAAGCAAGAGAAGGTTGTGGTGATGATGCTCCAACCATCATCACAGAGACATGGCCTTGCCCTGATGCTCCTTCAGTTGGAAGGCTCAAGTGCTACATTAACATACAAGACACCAAGATGAGGGGCAACCAATCACCGTTGGGCGTTGAAGAAACCATGACCAATATTGTTGCTATGCCCTATTATATATGTGATTTTGGAGCTTTGAGCCTGCACGTGCACGATGCCTTGTCCATGTCAGCCAGTATCCCTGTTGGGTCTTCAAATGGGATAGGTGGATCATGGCATGGCTTGTGTTGGTGCCGAGTTGAGCGGTGCCCCAACCTGGACTCTGTCTTCATCACTCATGTGGGAAACAACGTTTCATTCTTCGGTCGCCTACATACTTTCTGGGGGTCTCAGCTCCCCAAGGTGCGCTTCATTTGGAACTGGGGCACAACATCCTCTCCTGTATTCAGATACAGTTACAGTGACGCATTTGTGCATCTGCAATTGTTGCACCTGGACTTGTGCCCGAGGCTGATACATGTACTATCCCTGCCCGTGCGAACTATGGATCACTGCCTGGGTAGAATTGTGACCCTCGAGATTGTGTGTGGTGTGGTGACATCAAGGAGATCTTTCCCTTTTATTATCATCCTGGTGACCAAATTAGCAGTGACATCCAACAGGACTCAATGTACTGGGTGCAACTCCAGAGTCTGAAGCACATCCACTTGCATGAGTTGCCTAGGCTGCGTGCCATCTGCGGAGGGATAGGACGGCTGATTACGCCCAGCCTCGAGACCATAAAGATCAGGGGCTGCTGGAGCCTCAGGCGCCTGCCAGCTGTCGGCAACGACAGGAGCAAGAAGATGGTGAAGTGCGACTGCGAGAAGGAGTTGTGGGATATGCTGGAGTGGGAAGGGTTGAGGGCCAACCACCATCCTTCCCTTTACCAGCCGACCCACCCACGGTACTACAAGAAGAGAATGCTCAGGGGCTCGGTGCTCGTATGAGGTTTGAGGTATGTGTGTGTGATCCCCATCAGTTATTTTTTTTTTTTTTTTTCTGTTTGTTTGTGTATAAATGAACAGTCGGACGAGTAAATGGATCCCTCTCTCTGGTGTCTTTCATACAGCCAGGAAACAAGATCACTCTCTGCTGTGTGGTGTGTGCTTGTTGTCAGCTGCTTCAACTCTCTACATACCCTATCCATGATTATTGTTGATTTGGTTTGTTAGATGGATGCATGCCATGCCATGCTCAGCCCTCTCTGCTTGTGTTGCGGCCGGCCTACGTCTGGATCATCCATCGACCTGCACAGACAGCATTGCATTGTCATGGTGGACATCCAGTGTTGTGCGTTTGCTTTGCTTGCTTTGCATTGTTGGGTCATTGGCATCGACGCTATGGCGAGCTTCTTTAATGGTGTGGTGTGATACAGATGCATGGACCCCTGCTGCTCTTGTATTAGCAGTAGAGATCCAAATAAATAAGGGCGAGTGAGAGGGTGGGCAGCTTGCTCGATCTCCCGCCTCGTGTGTTGTGGACTTGTGGTGTCTGGTTGGCCTCTCTGTTGTGGTCATCCACGCATCAGATTGTGCTTCTTTTGATGTACTCCTCCTACTTTTTGAACTAAATAAACAGGGATGCCTACTGAATTATGAATACAAGCTGCTGATGTGTCTTGTGGCGTGGTGTGCATCTTTTGATGTACTTCTACTTTGAACTAAATAAACAGGGATGACTCCTGAATTATGAATACATGTTGCTGCTTGTATTGCTGCATGTGTGTACGATGGATCCACAACCGAATCAGGGTGCCCGGGCAGGCATGTGCGACATGGCCTTATGTCTTGTTTATTTAGCTGATGATGAAACTGGGGCAATTTGTTAGTCTGTTACTTTGAATCAAATTTGTGTTGCCTCTGTACTGCCAAGACAGCACTGATTCATTTTTCAAATGATGATTTTACCGATTTGTTTGATTGATTTGTGTGGACGATCGGCGGTCTACCGGAGGCTTTGCAGTTTTCTTTGAAGTAATCTGGTGTCATGGTGTGCAAGAAAGCAGCCTACGGTGTCTCGGTCAAGCACAGAAGCTGAATACAAAGCTTTGGCGAATGCAACAGCTGAAATCATGTGGATCCAACAGTTGTTGAAAGAGCTACGAGTTCCTCACTCTCGGGTAGCACGGCTTTAGTGTGATAACATTGGAGCAACGTATCTCTCAGCAAATCCAGTTTTCCATGCGAGAACAAAACATATTGAAATAAACTTCCATTTTGTCAGAGAGAGAGTTGCTCGGAAATTGTTGGACATTCGGTTCATAAGTACCAATGATCAGGTAGCTGATGGTTTCACCAAGCCGATCACAGTGGCTAAACTGAAGGAGTTCAGGCGCAATCTCAACCTTGAAAGTGACTGAGATTGAGAGGGGATGTTAGAAGATATGGTTGTTAGGATAGAGCTCCTTGGAGCGCGTGTGTATCCAATGTAACCGAATGTAACTTGGCTGTCAAGATGATGGCGTGTAATCTAGGAGATTAGTTAGATGTTCTTGTAACACAAGTATGATGTAATTCCCTCTTGTACAAGCCACACCAGGGGCGGTTCCTCGGTAGTATATAAACACGCACCGAGAGCCCGAACGGCATCTCGTTTCAGCCATTCTCACATGGTAATCGAGCTAGGTTAGTCCACAAAATTCACCATGGCTTCCTCCTCCGCGCTCTCTGCAGTTCCATCTCTCGGCTTCTGCCCGCCGAGCAAGAAGCTGACCCGCGCAAACTTCCAGCAGTGGCAGTCCCAAGTCCTATCGGCGATCAAGGGTGCCAAGCTGGCGAAGTTCATCAACCCCGACGTCGTTGCCTCGCAGAGTTCCCCGCCCGAAGGAGGGGTGCCAAGCCGGACGATCCGGCCATCCCGAATCCGGAGCATGAAGATTGGGAAGCCAAGGACCAGCAGGTCCACAACTATCTCCTCTCGAACATCGGGAAGGAGATTCTCGGTCAGGTGTCCCACGACGTGACCGCTGCAGAGGCATGGACCGCGATCAAGGCAACATTTGCCTCGCGGTCGCGTGCTCGGATCATCTCCACCAGGATGGCATTGGCCACAGCGTTGAAGGGGACATCTACTGTCTCCGAATACATCGCCAAGATGAAGTCATTGGCGGATGAGATGGCGTCCGTGGGGCGCAAGCTGGAGGATAAGGAGTTGATCTCCTATATCCTGACTGGATTAGATATGGACTTCAACCCTGTCGTGTCGGCTATTGCGGCAAGGGTGGAGCCTATCACGGTCCAAGAGTTGTTCACCCAGCTCACCTCCTTCGAATCCAGGATGGAGTACCATGGCGGGGGTTCTCAATCCTCCGTCAACATGGCGACCAAGGGTGGCCGTGGAGGAAATGCAAATGGAGGCGGCCGCGGTGGTGGTGGTGGCCGCGGTCGTGGCGGCTTCACCCATGGAGGACCAAAGGGAGGACGTGGTGGCGGTGGTGGCCGTGGAAGCGGCTTCATCCCCCAGCAATCTGCCACTGTGGCAAGGAGGGCCACTACGCCGTCGAGTGCTTCAAGTGCTTTGATCACAACCGACTAGGCCGCCACGAAGAGTGTCTCTGTCCCGCCACCACATCGTATGGGGTGGACACCAATTGGTATGTGGATTCAGGAGCCACAGACCATGTGACCGGGGAGCTGGAGAAGCTGTCCATCCGCGACAAGTACCATGGAGGCGACCAGGTGCATACGGCATCTCGTTCAGGTATGAGAATTGATCATATTGCGGTCATAGCACTTTACATTCCCCAATTCGTCAAATTCATCTCAAAAATATCCTTCATGTGCCTCATGCCAATAAAAACCTCCTATCACGCCAATCGCCTTGTTCGAGATAACCATGCTTTTCTAGAGTTTCACCCTACTTGTTTTTTCTCAAGGACCAGGAGACGAGGAAGACACTCCTCGGAGGCCAATGTGAGCATGGCCTCTACCCCTTGAAGCCGCACCCCCACAAATTGTCAGAGTCCAATAAACAAGTGCTTGGAGTATTCAAGCCCACCGTTTCCACGTGGCATAGTAGGCTAGGTCATGCGTCCAATGCTATTGTTCAGCAAGTCCTTATGATGAGGACATCTCCTCCACTATTACCCGTTGGCAAAGACGCAACACTAAATGGGCCGTGGCCTAGTTGTAGTCGGGACGGCGGCATCGTGTGAGCCTCTAATAATCCCACCTTGCTTAACTTGGGAGGAGGAAGCCACCTTAAAAGGGAGAGCCACCCTTCCCCTATCGGACTAGTCTTTTTGGGCGATTGGGCCTTTCCCGAGTGGGGGGCACCGAGTACGGTGCTAAGATTGCCGAGGCACAACAGGAGGCCCTAGTGGCGTTGTGGCCGGATCGGTGTGTCGTATTTTTTAATTTGTCGGTGCTAAGATTGCGGGATTCGGGAATCCGGATCGGTGTGTCGGGCTTTTCATCCAACCCCCTGGGCCGGACTCATCATTTGGTATCAAAGTCGGGCCCTTGTTAAGGGGGTGGGAATGATGAGGACATCTCCTCCACTATTACCCGTTGGCAAAGACGAACACTAAATGGGCCAGGTGGCCCAGCTTGTAGCCGGACGGCGACCGTGTGAGCCTCTAATAATCCCACCTTGCTTAACTTGGGAGGAGGAAGCCACCTTAAAAAAGGGAGAAATAATCCCACCTTGCTTAACTTGGGAGGAGGAAGCCACCTTAAAAGGGAGAGCCACCCTTCCCCTATCGACTAGTCTTTTGGGGCGATTGGGCCTTTCCCTGAGTAGGGGCAACCGGAGTACGGTGCTAAGATTGCCGAGGCACAACAGGGAGGCCCAAGTGGCGTTGTAGCCGGATCGGTGTGTCGTATTTTCGGGCCACGGTGCTAAGATTGCGGATTCGGGAATCCGGGATCGGTGTGTCGGGCTTTTCATCCAACCCCGCTTTGGGGGACTCATCACCTTAGTCGCCACAAACTTTTGTTTTCTAGTGATCGGGAGAATAATATGATATGCGATGCATGTCAACGTGGGAAGAGCCATCAATTGGCCTATCCCAAGTCAACCAGTGTTTCATCAAAACCTTTTGAGCTCATTTTTTTCTGATGTGTGGGGTCCGGCACCAACTTTGATTGGGCGGCATGATTATTATTTTAGCTTCATAGACGATTACAACAAGTATACTTGGATTTATCTTCTTCGTCACAAATCGAAGTTTTCTCCGCTTCAAAGATTTCCAAAATATGGTAGAGCACCAATTCAATACAAAAATACTTGCTGTGCAATCAGATTGGGGCGGTGAATACCGGTCCCTCAATCCTTTTTTTGCTCGTCTCGGCATTGCTCATCACGTATCCTGCCCACATGCCCACCAACAAAATGGCTCGCCGAAATGTAAACACGAGCATATTGTCAAAGTAGGCCTTTCCCTTCTCGCCCATGCAGTTATGCCCTTGAAATTTTGGGATGAAGCATTCTTGACCGCCGTTTTTCTCATTAATAGATTGCCTTCTCGGGTTATTGATAATCATACCCCGTTTGAACGCTTGTTTGGCAAAACTCCGCATTATAGTTTCCTTTGAACCTTTGGGTGTGCCGTCTGGCCAAATCTAAGACCCTATAACACTTTCGGAAACTGGAGTTTCGTTCAAAAATTCGGTGTGTGTTTCTTGGGTATAGCAACCTCCATAAAGGGTTCAAGTGTCCTGATCTAGCTATAGGATGGGTCTACATATCTCGTGACGTTGTCTTTGACGAGCATGTTTTTCCCTTCACCACACTCCATCCCCATGCAGGTGCTCGGTTGCGTAAAGAACTTGAGCTTCTTCCTGATATCCTCAAAAACCCAGCTTCTGAATTTGGGAGTGCACATGTGCATGATCAATCTGAGGTTAATTCTCTGCCTACTAATGCTTGTTCGAAGTTGTCTTTGGTGCCGAGAATTGTGCAGATTTGGAATGGTGGAAAACGGTGAAAGAACGGCGGCAAACCAGCGCTATTTCATGCTGGAAGGAGACGACGCCGCGCCGCGGGGGGCACGAAGCGGATTCGCTTTCGCTCCTCGTGACCGATCTGCAGGCGGATCGACATCGGATCAGGTGCTGGTCCCGGTCTCCCCTACACGGTCGGTGGCGCCCGTCCGGCAGCGGATCTTCTCTACGCCCGGCCTCGGCCACGCCTTCGACCCCAATGGCGGACACGGGGATCCGGCGCCGGGGATTCCCAGTGCGATTCTCGTCGCCGGATCGCCTGCGGCTCCATCCGGATCCGTGCGGCGGCGACGAGCTCGTTGATCAAGGTGCTGCCGGTGAGGCTTCGTTGATACCCACTTCATCTCCTGTTATGCGCCGTCCCGCCACAAGGCTCCAACATGGCATCACGAAGCCCAAAACGCATAATCGATGGTATGGTGCGATGGGGAATGTTGAGCACGGTACATCCGATGAGCCGGCGTCGGATGTGGCACTTCGTGACAAGCGTTGGGTTCAAGCTATGGATGCTGAATATGAGGCGCTAATGAAGAACAAAGCATGGCACCGGTGCCACCACCAAAGGGCAAGAATGTGATAGGATGCAAGTGGGTTTACAAGGTGAAAAAGAAGGCAGACGGGAGCATAGATCGATACAAGGCACGTCTGGTTGCTAAAGGTTTTAAGCAACGGTATGGAATCGACTACGAGGACACATTTAGTCCAGTGGTCAAGGCTGCCACGATCCGGCTCATACTATCCATTGTTGTGTCTAAAGGATGGTCACTTCGGCAATTAGATGTACAGAATGCTTTTCTGCACGGTATTCTTGAAGAAGAGGTCTATATGCATCAACCACCGGGCTATCGGGATCCAAATCGTTAGAACTTTGTTTGCAAGTTAGACAAGGCACTTGTATGGTCTCAAACAGGCGCCTCGGGTGTAACACCTGTGTTTTTGCATCATTTTAAAAATCACTAAAAATTTGAACTTTTTATAATTACAACTAAAACTTGATTTAATTTTCGCTAAACCAAAACCCTGTTTTCAAAAAACCCCCGTGCATCTCAAACTCCCACCATATAGAAAATTAGGTTTCTCTTTGTTTGTGGCTTGTTGAGCTTTATGGTGACCGAGGATGTAAGGTAAGTTCTAGATTTTAACTATGGAAAATATTGCATGAGAAGTGGTTTATAATTTTCTCCGAATAACAAAATACCGAAAACACGTGTGTACCGAAAATATATATATGAATATTTTTATAAGCACAACTAATGAATATTCTTGACAATAAAAGTCATGGTAATATAGGAGTGCTTGTATAAATATTTATAATATATATACTACACACGAAAAAAAAAAGAGTTCGGGAAAATATGTGTGTGCACAAATATATGCACATATTTATACAAGTACAATTAAATAAATATTTTCATGAATACCATCATGAAGATACATATGAGTGCTTGTATAAATGTGTACCAAATATACTTACACACATAAAATAATGAGAAAGGAAAATAAGAAAGAAGGACAAAGAATATAGAAAGAAGAAAAGGAAACCAGAAGGAGCTCTCGGGCTCAAACTTCCCCTCTTACCTTCTTCGGGCCCGCCCAACCGGCCCCTCCTCCTTCCTTTCCTTTCTCCCTGCATCAAGCGGGCCGCCCCAAAGATGCGAGCCCAAGAATGAGGCCCGACAGCCCACTCCTTCCCTCTAACTCGGCGACGACCGGGCCCCGCCCTATCGCCGTCTCCTTCCCCGGTCCCGCATCCACGCGACGAGGGCGGCGGCCCCCGTCGGCACCCCCTCGCTGCCCCCCCCCCACACCGGACGAGTGCGAGGCGAAGACCGGAGCACAAAGAATCGCAGACGGGCGCCCCAAGGGTCACGGCCGAGGGCGCACGGGAGGCCGCGTCAACACACACGGGGCTCTCGACGACCTTGCCGGCGCGCCACCCGCGCTAGTCTTGATGGGACAAGGCGTCGAGCCCGGCGCCACGACGAACACGCTGGTGACAAACGACGCCGTCGTTCTGCCGAAGCTGGTGCCAACCGAGACGAGCAAAACGCCCACAAGCCACCATCGGGCAAGTGCCAAAGACGCGGCCATGGCGACGGCGGCCGCCGCTGTAGGACGAGCAGCCCAACGTCCCGCCCGGCTCACCGAGACGAAAGCACGATGTGTCCCAGCTCATGGCGCACTAGCTCAAGGTCCACGACACCGGGGGGGCATGGTCGGGAAATATCTACGGGCGGGAAAAGATCTCACCGCTGGAAGCTCTCACCCGTCGTGGCTATAAATATGGCCCTCCGGGGAGCACCGACGCGCCGCCACCATCCCAAGCTCCGCCTTGGGCCGGGCGCCGGTGCGCGCCTCGATTCCTCCCTTCCCCTCTCTTCCTCGCCGGTGCGCCATTTCCCCCAACCCGCCGCCGCCGGCTGCGAGCTAGGGTTAGCGTCCCTCCCCGGTCGTGCTGGTCGTCGTTAGTGAGCTTCCCCATCATCCGCCGCTCGACAGGTGCACCCCCAACCGCCTACTGCGCTGCTCGCGCAATACCCGGCCGAGCAGCGCCGCGCCGAAGCCGCTACCCACGCCCGCCACCGTGGAAGGAACGCCGCCCGTCGCCGGCCCCACCTCGACCACTGGGGCAACGCGAGGAGTCCCAGGGACCCTCCACGGCAAACTTCCGGCGAAACACCGCCGCCGGCACGGCGGGACGGGGAACAACCCCCGACGCCGCCCCCGTTACCTCGACGCCCGCATGACGAGGGCCAATGACGAGACGACACGCCACCCTGGTTCCCCTCCGTCACGGGCCAGATTTGGGCGACCCCGTTACACAAGTGGCACCTCCACGCGGCAGCCACGGTGGCGTCCACGTGGACCCACGTGGCACCCATGTGTAGATAGACTTTTTCTCGTATGCAGGTTGTAAGCTATGACTACCCTGCTATTGTACACGTAGTATTAAAAGCATACATTTCCATGTCGAAAAAATTCCCAGAAAATTTGTAAATTCATTATTTGATTTATAGAATTTTATCATGTAATTAGTTACAATATTATTACATGATAAAAATTATATTATAATATTACCCTAATGGTTTAATTAGGGATTAATATTGTAATATTCATATCTCATGCAAATTAACTCCGTTTCGCGTGAAACGACTTCCATAATTCATCTAAAATCTAGCTCTATGCATCTAACCCATTGCCACCATAATGTTCTATGTTTGTTTTGTGTGCTATAGTTCGAGCTAGGTTTATCGCCATTCGCAAGTAGCTTTCGGCGACCATTTAGGAGCTTCCCGTTTGGGGGCAAAGCTAGGAGCGTTCGACGCCAATGCCGACCCAGTAAGAACATCCCAGGCAAGTCCTTACCCCCCTAATCATGACCTTAAGTAAATAATGATGATGATGATGATGATGATAACCGGATTAGTATAGCGTGGTATGAGCCCCATAATGTAGCTATGGAGCTAAAAGCGGGATGACGTACTCAACCACATTATCTATGCTCATACTCCCTCCGTAACGTTAATAGAAGTCGTTCTCCGACTTTTTTTGCGGCGAGAGCAAAAGAAGTCGCCGTACCGCATGCAATTGTTTTGGACGTCTTTACCCTGCGTAAATTGCGCCGGGCCCTTAAGTAATTAAGCCACGCTGCGGCGCTTGATCGCCTCTCCGTGCCGCAGACGCCGCGCGCTATTACCACTTGCATGCCTCTCGTAGTTGCGACACATGCCTCGCCTTCCTCGTTGCTTTCGCTGCCGCGCGCCTCGCCTTCTTTCCTCTCGCTGCCATGCCTCTCTTCCTCCTCGTCGGTCGCCATGGATTCGACTCGACGGTCGCGTTGATAACTCCGAAGTTGCGGTCGGGCTCCAATCGCTGGAATCCGCCGACACACGATCTCTTCTCGCCGAGCACGCAAGAAACGAAAACGTCGAAAAAAATAGTCGGTCTCCATGCATACCCTGAATCACACGATTCACGCCCGAAAGAACGACGAAAAAACGGTGCGGGCAGCGTGCCCACGTCCACCGGTACTCTATGCACAAAAGGCACCATGCAAAAAGCAGCAAAGGCAAAAAGATTGCAGTGACAAGGGATCGAACCAGCAACCTCTCAACACAGAGGTCTCGGGACGCGCAACGCTGACCAACCAGCTGAGAAGATGTTGGTGCTTGCCAAGCACCCGCCTACAATTTATTAGGGGCAAACAAGGAAAAACTACCCCAATTAATGACTCCTTGGTATGCACAATCATGTCCTAAAGGACTTCTAATACCAGTATGGAGGGAGTACGTTATAACTAAAGAATAACATGAGATCGCCTAATGAACCCTAACCAAAAGAGGTGGGTGATAGTAATCCATAGAGATGGATTGCTACGGGAATCGCCGTGAGGGATTCCTGCGGAGAGATACTCGCCTCCCTAAGGACCGGTTCATAGACCTTTTACCTAGTACGATATTACGTACAGTCACACGCCGGGATGGGGCGGCTTGATTCACACCCCGTTGGGTTGAGGTATAATTGGAAACCAAGGTGGCCGGAGCAGGCGAACGACCTATTAGGAGCAGACATGGGGAGAGTGGCCCCATGGTCCGGTTGGCGTGGATGCTGAGTGATCTTCCACGTAAGATGTTTGGGCGCAGTGGCGCAGTGCTAGGTGCACATATTTATGATTAATGATTGGGTATGGTGTTTGACAGTATAGGTTGGGTAATAAGGTATTACCTGTAAAGCCGTGGGTGATTTGGTATCACCATATTGTCTAGGATGATGTGTCATCCTTCCAACCCCTGAGAAGTCGTGGTGAAGATTATACCAACATACCTAGGGTAGCATGCAAGCGGGTACGGATCTCGTTGGACCTCTGTCGACCACTGATCATGGAAGAGGATGTGTCCATCGTGTGGGGAAATTTGTACAACCTCTGCAGAGTTTTATTGAATCTATTCGAATAGCCACGTCCTTGGAATGGGCAAATGCTAGGCCGGAACATCTATGATTAGATATAACTAACGTTTGTGATAATGTGAAGGTGATGACAAGAGATAACCTCGGGAACTAGCGAGAGCAGTTTTAGTGACTCTGCTAGGGCCCAAAACCCTTAATATACCAAACCACCCCTGGTTTGGACTTGCTGAGTACCTTTGTACTCACCCCTCTGTTTTTACAGATATCGGAATATCCGAAGGTAAGGTCGCTGTCGAAGTAGGAGACCAACGACGTAGGAGTTCGCCAGACGTTGCTTAGGAGAAAGACGTAGAAGCCCAGGATTTCCATCCGCGCTCAAGTTGCCTGTGGAACATGGAGTTGTGCCCAGACGGTCTAGCACCTTAGCAGATCCGTCATAGATAAACCACTGCTTCACAGTTGGCTACTCTGATCAATATAATCCAGAGTGGTGTCTTCATCACCGCTGTAAGACCTTCTATCCTATGTCAATATATGCTCGGAATAGTTCATCTATAACTGATTTCCATTTATTGTGACTCGGTAAACGTATTGGTAGCGTGATCCTGGTGCCAATACGCGAGATTAAGGTCCCATTAAAAGTGGGGCGTGACATCGGGCGCGTGGTATGCTCGGGTTGTCGGCAAAGAAACTTATTCAGCTTGGGTTCAGACCATCAAGAGGTGACACGTCACTGTTTTATTATAGCAAGAATGGAGTTGTTGTATATGTGCTTGTCTACGTTGATGATATCATAGTTGCGAGTTCCTCTTTGGATGCAACTAAAGCCTTGCTGAAGGATCTTGAAAAGGAGTCCACTCTGAAGGACCTCGGGGAGCTCCATTACTTCCTAGGGATCGAAGTAAAGAAGACCACAGATGGTGGGCTGCTGCTCACTCAACAAAGGTATGCTGCGATGTGATTAAGCGTGCAAATATGAAGAAGAGTAAGTCGGTTGATACCCCTATTCCGACTACGTAAAAAGCCGAGCCGATCGATGGTGAGAGTTTGGGGCTGGTGGACTCAACTCAGTACAGAAGAATGGTTGGAGCACTTCAGTACTTGACTCTCACACGTCCCCGACATTTCGTTTGCGTAGAAATAAAGTATGCCGGTTCCTACATGCACCGACTACGGTACAATCGGGAGTGCGGTGAAGTGTATATTGCGTTATGTGCAAGGAACGGTGGGAATTGGGCTCAAGATCGGAAGATCTATATCAACAACGGTCGATTGCTTTTTTCAGACGCGACCGGGCTGGTTGTGTGGACGATCGGCGGTCTACCGGAGGCTTTGCGATTTTCTTTGAAGTAATCGGTGTCATGGTGTGCAAGAAAGTAGCCTCACGATGTCTCGGTCAAGCACGTAAGGTGAATACAAAGCTTTGGCGAATGCAACAAATTGAAATCATGTGGATCTAACAGTTGTTGAAAGAGCTACGAGTTCCTCACTCTCGGGTAGCACGACTTTGGTGTGATAATATTGGAGCAACGCACTTCCTCTCGGCAAATCCGGTTTCCATGAGAGAACAAAACATATTGAAATAGACTTCCATTTTGTCGAGAGAGAGTTGCTCAGAAATTGTTGATCAACAAAGATAGCATGGTTTCACCAAGCCGATCACGAGTGGCTAAACTAAAGGAGTTTCAGCGCAATCTCAACCTTGAAAGTGGCCGAGATTGAGAGGGGATGTTAGAAGATATGGTTGTTAGGATAGAGCTCCTTGGAGCGTGTGTATCCAATGTAACCGAATGTAACTTGGCTGTCAAGATGATGGCGTGTAATCTAGGAGATTAGTTAGATGTTCTTGTAACACAAGTATGATGTAATTCCCTCTTGTACAAGCCACACCGGGGGTGGTTCCCGTAGTATATAAACAAGTACCCGAGAGCCCGGAACGACATCTCGTTTGACCATTCTCACACCTCTGTCTTGCCAAGACAACATTGATTCATTTTTCAAATGATGATTTTACCGATTTGTATACATTAAAACCAAATCATGTATACATTATTTGGTGGTCTGTCTATTTGTGAGTTTCTTGAAGTGCCTTTGGTGGTGTTCGGTTATTTGGTGGTCTATCTATCATTTTAACAGATGATTTTTATGACAGATTGTGGTTGTTTCGATAGTGTTGTTTGAGATAGAAATAAGCTACTCTGACGGGCCGATAAGTCGCTGAAAAGGGCAAGAAGAGAGTTGTGGCTATGAAGCTTGTTTTGGATTTTTTAATGTAAGAGAGTCTTCCCTCGGCTCTTGGAAGATGAGCCTATGGTAGCAAAAGATTTACATGCTCATAAAGTAGTAGTGTTTATATTTGGTTACATTGTTAGATAAGCAGGCTTACTTAACTACAAGCTATTTGGTCTAGCTATCTCGGTAGCACCCTCGCGGCATGGTTTCAAGCCCCTGGTGTGTTCAAGCCCTGGTGTGGGCACACCTGTTTATTGTTTTTTGGGAATTTCCTCGGCGAGATAAAAAGTAATAGATTTCAAGGATGTGTTCCACTCCTGTTATGTGTTGTTTTCGCTCCTATAATCAACCTATGTATGTTAGGAGATTATATAGACTTTTTATATTATAGGTGGCAAGTTGGTAATCACTTTCAAAACTCGGGGTTGGTGGAGTTTCCCTAAAAAGGAAGAAGATTCACATGGTCAAACAAACAAATCAAGTCCTCTTCTTGAAAGATTAGATTGATTTTTCACCTCCGTAAGTTGGACTTCTACCTTTCCAAACTCCTTTGCTTCTTCCATGACTCATGAAACTTCAGATCATGCACCCTGTCTCGATTAGCTTCTCAACCAACATCCCAAGAAGAAGTATTTTCAGGTTTGAGAATTATTGGTCAGCACCACCGATTTTTCTCGTAGTTTTTCAGCAAGGTTGGCATGCTCCAGATCATATCACTGACCCAGCCAAGGCCCTTACAGCTAAGCTAAAGAACTTAAGGAAAACTTTGAAGGATTGGTCTAAAGGGCTATCTAACCTAAAACAGATGATCTCTAATGTTAAGCTTGTTCTTTCTCTGCTCTTGTATATGGAGGAATTCGAGAGATCTTACAATCCCAGAATGGAACTTCAAATTTTGCTGGAGCAAAAGCTTTCTAGTCTTCTAAGACGGCAAAGATGTTTACTAGAAACAGAGGGGTCTATAAAATGGGTGACTCTGGGTGATGCTGGTACTAAATTTTTCCATGCCCATGCTACTATTAGATTCAGAAATAATCTCATTAATTCTTTGCAGAATTCAGAAGGTCTTCTTGTTACTGATCATGGGGCTAAAGCAAATCTCTTATGGCAGAGTTTTAAAGAAAGACTTGGATCCTCATCTTTCTCAGGTATTACCTTCAATTTGCCTCGACCTTATTATTGCGAGATGAAGATTTGTCTCATCTTGAAGACAATTTTTTCCAAAGAAGAAATAGATGCAAATTGTAAGAGGTTTGCCTTCGGATAAATCTCCCGGACTGATGGTTTCAACACTGATTTTTTCAAAAAGTGCTGGTCCCTAATGCGCAATGACATCTATGGTGTCAAATGGGGCTTTCTATGATGGCAATATTTGTCTTCGAGCATAAATGGGTCTCATATCACCCTTGTTCCTAAGCATACTACTACTCAAACAGTCAATGACTTGGACCCATTTCACTTCTGAATACTTCTGTCAAAATCATTACCAAGATCTTAGCAAATAGATTGCAAGGTGTGCTCCCAAGGCTCATTCACAAGAATCAATATGGTTTTATCAAGGCTAGGTCTATCCAGACTGCCTAGCTTGGTCTTTTAAATATCTCCATCTTTGTCACCAATCAAGACAACAAATTTGTATACTCAAGTTAGATTTTGAAAAAGCCTTTGATAAAGTGGAGCATGAACTGATGTTGCAAATCATGTCTAGCAAGGGCTTCCAACCTAAGTGGCTTTCTTGGATGAAAATGATCTTCTCCTCGGGCACCTCATCGATTCTCTTAAATGGAGTACCCGGCAAAACTTTCCATTGCAGAAGAGGAGTTAGACAGGGAGACCCACCGTCACCTTTGTTGTTTGTTCTTGCAAAATGACTTTCTTCGATCTATCCTCAATGATGCTCGACAAAGAGGGTTACTTCACCTACCAGTTCAATTGCCCCATGACCAAGCGATTTTCCCATACTTCAATATGCGATGACACCCTGATTTTTATTCAGGGTGATGAAAGTCAACTGTTACATCTCAAAGAAATTCTGATGCTTTTTGCCGAGTCCACAGTCTCAAGGTCAACTATAATAAATCCATGATGGTGCCTATCAATATAAGTGAGGAAAGGTTGCAGCTTCGTCAACCACTTTTGGATGCTTTCAGTTGGGTCTTTACCTTTTACTTATTTGGGCCTACCCCCGAGTTTAACAAGACCCACAAGTGGCGCACTATTGGCCTCTAGTTTCCAAATGTGAAAGAAGATTTCTCACCATCTCTTCTATGTTAACAGATGCGGGAAGACTTGAGTTGACAAATGATGTGATCGGTGCTCTGCCCATCTATGCAATGTGCACTTTTTTGTTTCCAAAGACTATGGTTAAGCAAGTGGATAAATAAAAGAAATATTGTCTTTGGAGAGGATCTAACACAGCTAGTAAGAAACCTTCCAAGGCTGCTTGGGAGTTGGTCATTACTTCAAAAAGAAAATGGAGGTTTGGGGGCAATCAACTTGACTACCCAAAATCGAGTCTTCTTCTAAAGCACCTACATAAATTCTTTAATAGAGCTTCAATTCCCTGGGTTCAGCTTATTTGGAACACCCATTATCAAAATGGATCTTTACTTGCAACCAACAGAAAAGGATCCTTTTGGTGGAAGGATATCTGCAAATTCTTGGACTCTTACAAAGGAATGGCTAGTGCAGTTATTGTTGATGGTGCCTCATGCTTCTTTTGGACCGATGTTTGGAATGATCGGTTGTTGAGTATAAACATGCCTCAACTTTTCTCTTTCTCCAAGGATACGGGATCTCGAGTTCAACAGGTCCTAGAAGAATCTGATCTGTCAAGTCTCTTTCATTTGCCACTCTCAACCGAGGCTTTCGGTCGGTTCCAAGACCTCTGACCCTTTTTAAATGATCTCCAACCACAAGATGGTTTTGACACTTGGACATACATATGGGGTTCCTCTATCTTTTCCTCAAAAAAAGCTTATTCTCATCTCTTGGGCCATATGCGGGTCTCCCCCATTTACAAATGGCTTTGGAAAAATGCCTGTCAACCAAAACGGAAAATTTTCTTCTGGCTTGTGTTAAAAGACAGGTTAAGCACAAGGGATTTATTACAAAGAAGAAATATGGTTCTTGATGATTACAGCTGTGTGTTATGTCATCTTAACTCCTTAGAGACTATTGAGCACCTTTTCCTCCACTGTCCTTTTGCTATGTCTGCCTGGAATCTTTTGGGTTTAGCAAATGTCATTCAAATGGACATTCAAAGCTCAGTTCTGTCTTTCAAAACTCAGCTGCATAGTCCTATCTTCATGGAGATTATTATTGCAATGTTTTGGTCGATTTGGTCGGCAAGGAATGACAGTATTTTCAGACACATTGCTCCTTCTCTACATTCGCTTAAGCAAGTCTTCAGAAAGAATTGCCTTTGGCTAAGCTAAGGGTCGCTACTCCTCGTTCTGCTTTGTTTGATCAATGGATAGACCTCCTTGTGTAATTTTTTTTATTTTTCTTACGTACCTTTTATGTTTCTTGAGTTTTGGTTGTAAGACTTTTTTGCTCGTTTTAATAAAAGCACGCGAGGGGATCCCCCCTCCTGCTTTTTCCTCAAAAAAAATCACTTTCAAAATCAGTATTTGCCGCTTTGGTGAAACAACTTTCAACTTTTATATTTGATTACATTGTTAGATAAGCGTGCTTGGTCTAGCTATCTCAAGTAGCACCCTCGGCGCGGGTTCAAGCCCCTGGTGTGCACACCCGTTTATTGTTTTTTGGGAATTTCCTCGGCGAGATAAAAAGTAATAGATTTCAAGCATGTGTTCCACTCTGTTATGGGCCTGTTTTTGGCGGGGCTCCGCTCTTCCAAAATGGCTTCGCTCGCTCCTCTGAAGGAGCAGCTCCTCTCGTGAAGCCGTTTCGAAAACGCTTGGCAAAACGGCTCCTTCGTTTTTTAAATGGATGGAAGATGTTGAATGTCCATAGTGCCCTTGTTTTGGTTTTACATATGATTGTCCAAAATTAACAAGGATAATAATACGATAAAATTAACTACTAATAATGTTTCTTAGACTTCTTTAATTACAAAAGTAGGAATGATATTGAAATATCATCCAATAAATGAACATGATCATCTAGAAAGGAAAATGTCCCCTCGCAATGTCATCCCTGAATCTATCTATGTGTACATCATTAGATGCATTAGTTGATGTATCGATGGATTTGAATGTCTTGCATATCTCGAAGGTATGGTTGGCACATAGTCGATTTCGATCGATTTTATGGAAATCTATATCTACCACGCTGGCCTCACGAATATAGTGGTGGAGACACATGGTTGCCGCAACAATCATCTTTTGCTTTTCATGGGTAACTCGGCATCTTGATAAGGATTCTCCACTTCATTTTCCGGACACCAAATATACGTTCTCTATCGTCTGAATGCTTGAATCCTCCAATCCGAATATGACACCTTTCCCCTTGTATGGTGCCAAGTAACCGGGCGATTTGGATATCCAAAGATCAACATGATAGTATTTGGTGGCGCCGGGACATGGGGACGACCACCTTGTGGTGGCGCCGCCATCCCCCCAAGCGAGGACGCGGCCGCCACGGCAAACCGGAGGATCGCCTGGGAGCTATTGTAGACGCCGGTGGCGTGTTTCAGATCCACGCGCCATGGCCGGGCCATCCTTATTTGCCCTCGGTGGAGCATGAGGGCCGCCGGATCCACTCTCGCGTTGAGGTTTCGCCCTCCGACCGGTGGGCGCCGCAGGTGGTTCATCGGAACCCTAGCGGCCTGTCGCCTACTCTCTCGAGCGCGTCGGTCTTTTTTTCGCGGCGCCGGTCTTCTCGCGGCGCGTGGCTCGAGTCCGGTGGGGAAGGGGAGGAGAAGAATAGATGCGGTGGCAAACCGGTTGTAATTAGAATGGAAGTTCGGGGGCAATTTGGTACCATTCGTCCATCGGCCGGTGAGGAGCCGCTTGAAGCTTCGATTTCCAGGCTTCGTTCGCTCGGAAAAAAAAAAAGGCTCCGGCTCTTGTTGGCTCCCCACGTGAAGCCGTTTTTCGTTTTGTTGTTTGGCACAGCCCCGCACCGCCGAGAGAGGGCCTATGTGTTGTTTTCGCTCCTATAATCAACCTATGTATGCTAGTAATCACTTTCAAAATCAGTATTTGCCGCTTTCGGTGAAACAACTTTCAAAACCGTATTAGGAGGTTATTTGGACATTTTTAATAGTTTAAGGGGTAGAATCCACGATTTAAGCGCCAATAGAGCGCTTTCGCTACGCAATTTGCACTTTTTAGCGCTATTCGCGCTTATTACGCTATAGCGCCGCTATAACGCCCGCTAAAAGCTCAAATAAGCGTCATAGCGCTATTATGACGCTATTGGCAAATTGCTAAGTGATTGAGTAATTTCAATAACTTTACGGTTTTTTGCTTATGTACTTGACTTGATGCCTTCATGGTTGTTTGTTTTGAGGATGAGAACTTCATTATATGGTTATCATTATGACTTATCAAATTATAATTATATACTTGTCCCGATTTCTGTTATTCAAAACAAATAGCGCTATAGCGGCGCTATATAGCTTGAACTGCATGTCGACGCTTATGTTGCAAATAGCGCGCTATAGCACGTGCCATAGCTGCGCTATAGCGCACGCTATAGCGCAACAATAGCGCCCGAAACAAAGTCGTCGCTAAATTTCATAGCGCTATCTAAAACATGGGGTAGAATACATGTTTTTATATATAGGTCGTAAGATGAAATAGACTACTAATAGTTTGAGAATTAAGTAGACTATTTTCTTAATTTTAATGTGGCTAATTTACCCTTTTGTATAAGTTACGGCCCTACCTAAAATTTATGTAGTTACTATAAGAATTTTATGTGTGTTGTCGCGGGTATAAAGAAGAAATATAAATTATTAGAATGTTAATTAATAAGAACTATGTAATGTATATGTACAGTGTTAATAATGTAAGAATAATATTATTTATTTATTTATTAGCATAATCATAGATATTGTATTCATAGTGGACGATATTGCTCGATACCATAATTCTTGTGCTACTAAAACTTTATAATTATAAATGATAGCAAACTTCTAAGGTGGACACTGGACACCTTGCATGTCAAGAGTGGATGATATTACTCCGACGTGGATATCATAATTCTTGTGCTACTAAACTTTAATTACAAATGAAAATAAACTTTTAAGGTGGACACCTTGCATGCTAAGAGAAATTGCTAGCGACAAATGATAGTGGGCTGTTGAGGTTGACGTTTTATACATGTAAGAGAAATAGATAGTAAAGTTCTAGTTTATAAGAGTGATGGATATGGGTGGCCTGCAATCCTAGGTGGAAGTTGGATATCCACGGATATCCAATGAATACTTCTCTAGTTCAAAAAAATAAACTAGCAAGAAGAGGTGATTCCCTACAAAAAATTTTGAATTTCTAGTTTATTTGTTAAAATCTATGGATATCCAAATTAGATAAGGGCCGTTTGGCACGGCTTCATGAGCAGCTTCGTGAGCTGTTTTTCAGCTCGCTGTGCCAAACGGGGTGATCTCCGCTCAGCTTCACGCAACAAGCTCCGCAAAACGCGCTGAGAGAAGGATGTTGGCTCAGTGAAGCTGGTTGTTGGCAGCTTCCTCCACCGCTTATCTACCCTAATGACAAAAATACCCTTGACTTAACAACGAATTTACACGAATTGCCACTCCCTCCTCTACCCTAACGCACGGTCTCTCTCCCTCGCGGTCTCCAGGCGAGCGCCGCCACCGCCTGCACCATCGCCGCCGCCGCCCTCTGCTAGCCCCTCTGCTAGCCATGGGTGCGCCCTTGCTCTCCCGGTCTCCACCCGAAAACCTCTGCTAGCCGGCCTCTCGCATCCTCTCTTCCTCCCGCAACCCTCCGCTGCCACCGCCCTCTACTCGCCACCGCCGCCGCCATGGGCGACCACTCGCTGGAATGCGATGCTGGACGGGAATCAGGCAAATCGGGTCCCCATCAAGATATCCAACCAGTGGTTCCTCGTCAGTTCCCTTCTCCGTTCTTCTCGCTGAGATTGGAGGACGTCCGCCGGCTGGCGCTTCTTGGCTCGGCGTGATTCATGCTGGCGCCCCTCCCATCGGCGGATCTTGGGCCGGTGGGGGCATGGCACCTCCCCGTTTGGCGGCGCGGGCTGGCTCGGCGCGGGATGCGGTGCCCCTCCGGCCGGCGGCGCGGGCTGTCCAGGCGCGAGTCGCGGCGCCCCTTCGCCGAGACTGGCTTGATTTGCCAAACACTATCAAAACTGCTCAGCTTCATTAGTCAAGCTGTTGGTGAAGTTTTTTTTACCAACTAGCTGTTGGTGAAGTTGTTTACCAAACACCATTTCTAAAATAGCTCAGCTTCATCCACAAAGCTGCTTCTGAAGCTATTTTCTATAAAAACAACTTCAATGGTGAAGCTGAGCCCCGCCAAACAGCGTCCCCTAAGTCTTCCACCTTTACCTGCAATGTGCTCAAACTGCACAAGCAACGAGCGTCTATTAATAAGAAACTAATGTCATGAAGATAAGCAGGGCTACAATAACAGTATGCCCAGCCGCACAGCGATCATGACTAACAGTAACATAAATTTTCAAATAAAGGATTGAGACTAAAAAGCAAACTCCCACGCCTATTCCCTCCTCGAACTCCCACCTCCAATTCCCATGCCCCTTCCCATAACTTGCCAAACGAGCCGTAAATCCCAACTCATCGCTGCACTGTCCCCTGTTAGATTACCCTCGTTAGGTTCTCCCGCAAAGAAAATACAAACATCTAAAAGGGATGTTGATTCGTTATTCCTTCCAGCAATGTCAGTACACGATGTGACAGAATCACAAAGCCTGCCTGCATCAGGGCTCAGAACAAGTTCATCAGGTTTTGATGTCTGTTCTATGAAAGTCTCCCTGTATCCCAACAAGTGGGTCTTCTTTCATTTGGGGGCTCATTTTGACCTCAAGTCGTGACATACATGCACATATTACATCTAACACGACATAATGCCCACAGCACTGCTGACATATAGACTGAAAAGTGTACAGAGTCCACATGTGATGAGCACTGCTTGATCACCGTAGACGTTTCTTCGCTGGTAATGTACATGCTGCATCCCCAGCCCGGCCGCCTGGAATAGGAGCATTTGCAAGCTGACCAGCTAGATGATGGTAACAATGGCAAAGGGGAGCTGCCGCTTCCTGCTGCGTCGCTCCAGTCTGCTTCTGATAATTTGTGTTGAAACTACACGTCTCTGCTGAACTATCTACTTGCCTGGGCCTGCCTGTTCATGACATCATGGTAGTATAAAAGGACACACATCGGCTGCCCGACTATACTGAAAAAGAACCAAAATATCATGTTGCCCACCTGCCAAGTAAGATGATGGTTAGGTAGTGGGAAAAAAAAGACAACGAAAAAAAGACATAATCGACACTGCGTACCATTATATTCTTGAATTTATCCTGGAGATATCTTGTCAAGAATACCAACGGTATCTGAGTCAGACATCAATGGTGTCAGCCTATGTGAAAACAGTGGAAAGCATATGGTTGTATCCAAGACGTAGTACTGTTCTTATGGATGCAATGATGAATATCAAAACTTAAGGGGATGGACACTGATGGAACTCAAAAAGAAAAAACAGGGATATGAGGATTATACATAGTGCTGTCTCCATTCCAAATTATGTCGTTCTCACTTTTCTAGAAACACAGCTTTTGCTACGGATCTAGATAAATGTCTAGATACATAACTCTTACTATGTATCTAAAAAGCCAAAACGACTTAATAATTTGGAATCGGAGTAAGTAGTTCATATTTTGGTGTTACTTCTATACCTGAAACATGATCCCAGAAAATGCCCAGAATTTGAAAATGTGGCACGGCACAGCAATACATATCTGCGAATTCACAATGTATAAAGGAATGTGGTGATGATAAATTGGCACGTAGTATGTGCTGTTACATAGTATGACTTCTGAAAGACTTTAGTACCTCATGAAATACAGCTGAAACCAGGAACGAGATTAGAATAGCTACACCCTGCAGTGTATATACAATATGAATTTGAGAAGTAGGCACTGAGAAAATCATGTCAGTTCTGCAAAAGATAAAAAATATAAAAAGATCAACGGAATTTTATGTATGTCCATGTATTCACACTGTCTAATTTACATTTGTCAGTCGCAAAAAGGCAGCATGAAGAAATTGTTGCTAAAGTCAATACCAGATATCCTTTGCTTTCTTGAAAATATTTATCCAAGCATAGTCATGTAAACTTATTCCATATTTGTTTCCAGTCAATATTAGTTGCATAGTAAATCAATTTGGTAATGAGAATTATTCTGTTTTCCTCACAACAGTTTCAGTCATTTGTTCAGTTGTCTTCATTATTTATTAGTTATTACTATGATGATTGAGTGCTAATACTCTGTCCAACCCCACTTCCCCATTTTCTAAAGAACAGCATTAGCATCTATGTAGAAAGTAAAGATATTACTTTTGGACTGTTTTGCATAGACGGCTTGAGTAAGTGTTTCAAACTAAACTGCATTTGGAGAATTTGAAAGCAAAAAAAACAAATATATAGTTTTGTAGGCATATAGAAGCAATTACCCTGGAAAAGCCTTTCCTTATACATGGAAAATATATGTGTCTGATGATCCACTTATGAACAGGCTGGCAAAAGGTAGACTAATTGTCAGTTATTTGAAGGATAATATCAATATATATTAATTAGACAAATATCTCAAGCTCAGTGAAAGCGGTTATTAGTCACTACCATCACAACTGTCCTTAGTTAAGTAAGGAAGCCTCAACTAAATAAAAAGACTATCACTATCATCACAACTGTCCTTAAGTCCCAACTAAATAAAAGGATATACAATCTGAAGATGGAAGTGACAAGAAGATTACCATGTTCCACATCCTCCAGTACTGAGGTAAAGTCCCAAAATACCATCGCATTAAAGTGCATGAGAATATAATTAATGTCAGTCCTATTTAAAGTTCTCATGCGAAAAAGAAAAGAACTCAGCTTTTAACAGGCATCTCACCTCTTCAACAGTTTTGGCATTCCACCAGTCCTTATAGAATTCCCGGTCACCGAAAACAGAGGAGTTCAGCTAGAATGTTCAGCCTGAAACCAAACCAAAAGAGAAAACAAGCCATGGAAAATGAAATATCAAAGTCCAGTGCAGGTCAAAACCCAATTGACCTGTTATATACCCAATCACTATGTGACAAATTTAAGGTACTGTTTAACTGAAGCAAGATACTAACCATAAATGAAAAAAGCAATAGAACATGCAAAGCCATACATATAATGTTGGCACTGAGAGTTTTAAGACTCTTTCTATAGCATTCAAGAAATTCCCTTTCAGTGGATGTTTGGAATTCTTTACAATTGGGTTTATATACTGCAAAATAGAAGAAATTGATAGTTTAATCCAAAATTCTGTATAAATAGAAGTTACTTAAGTAATATAGAAGGCTCACTTGCTCAATTATGAAACCCATCAAGCCTGTAAAAACCAGGCACTTTATAAGTTGTCGGGTTACCCAACCCTTCCTAATACATGTAGTTCGAGGATAAGTTGGCTGCATAACACGCCAAAAGTGACATCAGGAAATTCATGTTTCGTCACTGGCATAACTAGAATACTAGATAGAAGTGATGAAGAAATGCAGAATGTAGACATTAAAAACAAAGACGGGGCACTGGTACAAGAATAGTACCTGGTAACAAAGTGTTGGGGCCAACATGAAGTATTCTAGACTTTTAAACGTTGGAACTTTCATATTCTCAGGGTCGACATAATTTCCATATGCAGCAGCCTAAAAATAAGAATAGCAATATTAGTTACTTGCATGAAAAAATGAAAATAAAGGGGATAAAATTATACGCCTACCGTTGCCTAAGATATCTGGTCAGCCTATGTAACAGACATAAACTGATTGGCACCACATTTCATTGAATGCAAAAATTCTTCCTAATGAAATACAAGTGAAGTCGTGTTCTAGAAAAAAAAAAAAAAGCTGTATGCAAAAATTTGAAACTAGTCTTGTGCCTTTCTACGTTCTTTTGTACTGTTTCATATGGGTTTCATCTCTAGCCTACCCCAACTAGCTTGGGACTAAAGGCTATGTTGTTGTTGTTGTTGTTGTTGTATGCAAAAATTTGAAACTACATAGAAAACATTCAGGAAATGGAACTGGAAAAGAAGTTTAAGCAGGAAGTGGAACAAATTCTAGCTTCAGAAAGATTTGTCCAACAAAGGAGTTTTAAGAAAAGGTTGATCATCAACAAATCAACAAATGTGCAACTTGTTAACAAAATATTTGAACTGATTCAGATTAGCAAGTCAATGCATTACCTTTTCAGTACTTTTGGACAATACCCTTATATCATAATTTGTATGTGCATAAGATACCAGCTTCATCCACATGATGCTCGCAAGAAACATTAGCACAAATCCAGATAGTACTGCTGAGTCACACCTGAAATTTTTTGTAATATATGACTGAACTGATAATCCAGAATTTATGCATGACACAATATCTTTTTTTAAGTAGCATTTCTTGTCAATCATAACAAACTTAAACTAAACAGCATAATAAATCATATAACATTCGTCACTCTCACTAACAATATAGTCGATGAAAAGGTAACTTGCTCCTAATGCTTCTATTTGAGAAATAAAAAAGACTCAACCAAATTCTACTACATGCACATCAACATCAGAAATACTACAGTTTGTTTATTCAACTTCCAAGCACGACAAATATGCCCAATTTTCGTTGTATAATGGAAGGATCAGCTTCACGTTAGGAAAATGTCTCAAGCTACATGAAAGAAATAGAATATCTGCACAATAAAATGTGTATCAGTATTGATGGACTATCAAATCTTCCCAATTAGATGGCATTTCGTGAACAGATCAAGACAGAGTAAGACAGTAAGGATTTCTTCTATTAGAGATAGATAAACATTTGCATGAGATTTCATCACCAGATACTTTTTTTCTCAAATACGCAGGAGAGCTGCATATCTTTGTATTAGAGAGGAATCGCCAGATACGGTTAAACAAGAAGTGTTATGCAACCACCTTTTTATCCATCCAATTTGCATAGCATATGTTATGTAACTAAAGGGAAAGACTATGTTTGAGACAAAATAATGAGTTTGCCACCAGACCACGAAGTACAGCAAATTACAAATAAGATGAATTGAATGTAGTATTCCATACCATGAAATACTCAACGAATGTCAAAAGCAGATGCATCCAAACAAACTGCAAAGCAGAAAAGAAATGCTTACTTAAGAGTCACAACAGCTGGATAGACAATGACAGATGTTGTAATTATGATATGGAGTAGAATAACCACCTGCAAGAGGTGTATATAAGTCATAAACGGTAAAATGGCACTTGAAAGATGCAGAACAGAGGACTGTCTAGTTTAATACCCATTACCCATTTGAATCCTCAACACTTGCTATACCTAAGAAATAACAAAAAGAGAACTTATCTAAAAGACTACAATCCTGTGAGACAAACTTACATGTTCACCAATGAGCTTTCTTCTAATCATCTTCTCAGCCATGAGTGCAACAAGTGGGAAAACTGGTAAAGTGAGGCTGCAATTCACAGATTGATTACTCCTGTAAGGCTTACAGCTCTTATTTGAAACCCAGCTGAATAAAAAAGAAATGATAAAACTATCTACCAGCACATTAGAAGGGGCCAGTCACTCAGCGATCTTGCACTAAAACCAAAATCCAGCTCTTATCAATAGGCCATACTGCACAAGCAAATTTAAATAAAACATGGAATGTGTCAGATTTTACAATAGACAAATGCGCAGAAAAAGAAGACCAGATGTATTTCTGAAGGAGATGGATTGAGGGATCTGTAAATATGAAGGTGAGGAAACGAAAAAAAAAAAAAAGTAATAAACCTTCATTAAATTCTCAATAATGAGTCTGCTGTTCACTGCAATCAGAACAACGATGCATAGATTGAGAAGACCGGCATGGCTCTGCAATCAGGAGAACTGCTTAGTTTCAGGACTCCAATTCTCCATGGCAACCAAAAATATGGCTTGCAAAATTAAGGATTCACTCTCAGTTAAGGAAGTATAAGATAAAATGATATATTGAATACTGATATTATAATCAAGCTAGCCTGGACTCAATTATGAAAGTGTCGTCCACTGTGTAATCCCAGGAACTGTGTAGGAGGAATGTGATTTATAAATGTTCAGGCAATTCACAGAGGATTATTTCTCATCTAAATAAGCATTCATCTAGAACTCTACCTTCAAAACAGATTTAGAGTATGTGCATAAACAGCTAAGTCTAATAAAAGTATCACTAAAAAAGTACAACTTAATCACTACCGTTTTACAAGGCCATTTGGGGCCACTGCAATAAAATTCAGGTGGGGAACACCTCCCCACGGTGACACTTCATGAAAAAAAAAAAAAACAACTCATGCGTTTCTGCTGTAATTTGAGCCGTGTTAAGATTACACTAGGAAAAGGGCTTCTAGAGTAGCAAACAAAAACAATAAGTCGATGACAATAGAAATTATTATCCAATTATATACCTATTAAAAAATGGAGGGCTAACGAGTTATTAAAACCTAAAAAGTGGTCCAATACAGCAGTATGCAGATGCACAGTTATATGGTCCTCAACCAGAAGAAATGCCCCAAGCAAGAAAGCCAACTAGTACCGCCAACAATGAATTCAATGATCCATTGGCTTCAGTCCCAACAACTGCCCACATCAGTATAGTAGTGCCGCCAACAATGAATTCAATGACCCACTGGCTCATGCAGTCACCCGTTCCAACAAGCAAAAGCTCCTCCCGCAGTGGTAACGGTTACGCTCGTTGTATGCTGCTTGAGCCGGCCGATGCCAAATTCTGCTTGGCATGCATCTGGCACCGGCGCACTGGTCCCCCCTGATTGATCCCAGAACAAGCAAACACCGACCTCAATCGCAGCAGCATATGCCCCCCACGAAACAAATTGTGCCCGTCCGAGTACACGCGCACAATCTATCCACGATTCCGAAGCCCGGGCCCACAATAAACATCCGCGCACGCGAGATGGCAATCCTAGCACAAAGTATGATTTGAACACACACAAAAGCAGAGGCAGAGTTGACTGAAGCAGCAAAACAAAAAAATCTGCAGGACTTTGCAACTGGCGTGGATCGAAGCACACGAGTTGCGGGAGATCAAAGCAATCTCTTACGAACGACGAGCGTACGCACTGGCGCCTCCTCACCTGCCGGAAGATGGCGTCGGAGCTGAGGGGGCTCTCCTTGACGCGGCGGTGGGCGGGCGCCGACGCGCGGTAGTATAGCATCTCGTGTTGCTGCTGCTGCTGCTGCTCCTGCGGCGGCGGCTGTGGTTGCGGGTCGCCGTTCTCCCGCCGGCTGCCTCCGGAGGAATCGGCGGCAAGGTCGCCGGCGTCGTCTGAGGGGGGCGCGGCGGAGGCGGAGGGAGGATGAGTCGCCCGCGTCGGCGCGATCGGAGGCGGCGGCCATGTTGGGGGCGGGGCCATGCGAGGAAGGTCCGGGAGCGGGGCTGGGTTTGGGGGCGGCGGTGGCGGTGGTGGGAAGGGAAGCCTTGGGGAGGCCGGCCGAGGGAGGTGCGGGTTTTGATGCGGGTGTTGGGCCGCGCGGCAGCTGACGCGCAAAAGCGCGGGGGCGAGATGGCGGCGTCGAAAAGGAGACACGTGTACGGGCGAGCTTGCCAGGCGTCCTCCTCCGTCACCGGCTTGGTTGGCAGGGTCCGGTCGGCTCCGCCGCGCCGAGTCGACGCAAGCAGGCAGCAGCCTGTCGGTCTCGTTTCATCCAGCACTCGAGCCGCGCTGAGTAGCCTCAAAAAAATCGGACGAGGAAATTCGATTTCGGTAATTTAGGTACCGAACGTATATAGACATATAATTGTAGGTTCAAAAGTTATTTTTTTTTTTTTTTTTTTTTTTTGAAAAAACTGGAGGGACCGAAGCCCCTGCTGAACAAGCTTTATTGATAAAACATACAGGCAAAAGTACAAAATAGAACGGGAATTACAACGAAAAGAACTGAAAAAAACAGCAAGGGAGGGGAGGGAAATTAAGAGACAAAAAAAAGGAAACAAAGAAAATCAGGCTAACAATTCTACTCAAGTCTGCTGCAAAGTAAGGACCCATTGTTTGAAAATCGCTGAGGAACTGGCCTTGACTCGATGAGCAACCAAATTAAGCTCCTTGAAGAAATTTGTTCTGCAATCATGAATGGGAGTTTGAATTCCTTGAAAAATTATGCCATTCGAGCATTCCAGATGCTCCAACACATCAAGATAATTGCCTCCATGAAGAATTGAGATTGCAGCTGGGCTCTCAAAGCTTCCAAATTGTCAAGAATACCAAGGTCAGAAGTTTCAATATTAATTAACCCCCAGCACTGCTGAGCATAGGGGCAGTGAAAGAAGAGGTGCTCAACAGTTTCTTCAGTGTCAAGAAAACACAGCATGCAACTGTAACTTGGGATGATCATGTGCTTTCTTCTCAGAATGTTGCGGGTACTCAGCCTGTCATTAATCAAGAGCCAGGCAAATACCTTGTGCTTAGGCGGACAAAAGCATTTCCAAAGCCATCTAATGGAGTGATGAGTGAACTGATGGCCCACCAAGCTTCTATAAACTCTGCTAGAGGAATATTTAGTGAGCCCTCCAAAGTAGACCCACACATCATTTTCATCAGTCAATTCAATGTCTTGCATTAGCTGGGTTATAGTTTGCATCTGATCAAAGGCCTGTTCAAATAGAGGCAAATTGAAAACATCTTCAATTTCGTCAGCTTAGAAGATCGTGTGGGCTGAGGCAAACTTGTTTTTAGCAAAGGAGAAACACTCATGGAAAGCAGTCTAAAGGTCTTGATCTGCCCACTTGTCACTTGTCATGCCAAAACATGCAAGAGCGTCCATCTTTAATCTGAACGAAGCAAATTCTTTAAACTTGGGCAGCAACTTAATGACATCCTTCCACCAAAATGAACCCTTCGACACCGCCGGCAACCCGTCATTTGCAAAGTGCTTTTTCCATACAAGAATGACCCATGGGATGTTTCTTTTGTTAAAGAATTTGTCCAAATTTTTTCATGAAAAGGGCTTGGTTTTGCAATTCAAGTCAATTATTCCAAGACCACTTTCATGTTTTGGAGTTTTAACAAGTTCCCAGACAGCTTTTGGTTGGGAGTTGGCATTCACATTGGATCCTCTCTAGATACAGTGCTTTCTATATTTATCAACTTGCTTGACCACAGTCTTTGGGATCTCAAGAGTGCACATGTAGTAGGTTGGCAGAGCTGAGAAGACAGCATTTGCAATTTGGAGTCCATAAATTGGTTGAGCATAGTACTTAGTAGGTTGGCAGAGCTAAGAAGACAAAGATTTCCAATTTGGAGTCCGCCCGGCTTGGTTGAGCATAGTACTTATTCCCCCTAAAGAAGCCCCCACCCCCCAATCTTATCCCCCCAATTCACATTTGTTGACTAAGGGGAGAAAGTCTTGTACTTTTGGCTTAGTGATACCCATTGGAAGCCCCAAGTATGTGAAGGGAAAAGAGCCTTTCGAGCAACCAAAAAGTCCTAGCCGATGATCAAGTCTCTCTTACGTGATATTGATAGGCGGCATCATGGATTTAGAGTAGTTAACTTTAAGGCCGCTTGAATGAGCAAAGTTTTGCGTGAGGGTTTTGAGAAAGAATAATTGTCTTGGATCAGCCTCCATAATCAACAGGGTGTCATTCTGCATAATGAATGACTAGGAAGTCATCGGTCTTTGTGGAGGGGGATTGGAAGGCTCGGAGGTTCATATCTTTAGCTCTATTGATGAGGGATTGCAAGTAGTAGTGTAAAGCAAGCACAAAAAGCAAGGGAGAGAGGGGATCTCCTTGCCTTACTCCTCTCTTGCGGTGGATAGTTTTTTTCAGGATTTCCATTCAACAAAGACCTGTGAAGTTCCAGAGGAGAAGATGCTTTTAACCCAAGAGATCCACTTTTCACCAAATCCTTTTGTTTCCATAATTGCAATAATAGCCTCATGCTCAATCTTATCAAAGGCTTTTTCAAAGTCCAAACCCGAATCACCATTTCTTTTTTGAATGATGACAGATATGTAAGTATTCAAAGGCCCAAAGCTAGGCATCTTGAATGGTTCTTGACTTGATAAAACCATATGGGTTGTCATGAATTAAAAGATAGAATTGCAGGTCAGAATCTATTGGCAAGCGCTTTGGTTATCGGCTTAATTGAGGAATTGAGAAGGGAGATAGGTCTGAATCATTGATAGTGCCGGGATCCTCCACTTTGGGGATCAAAGTGATGTAGGATGAGTTGATGCTTCTCGTGCACACGTTATTGTCAAAGAAATCGACAAAGTCCGTAAAAATCATGCTTAATAGTACGCCAAGAGGCTTTCACAAATTCATTGTTGAACCCATCGACCTGGGGACTTGTTGTTTGGCAATGATCCGACAACTTGATTAATCTCCTCTTGTGAAAAAGGGGACTCCAATTCTTGCGGGTTGGGGGGCTGGATTGATGATGCTTGAGGGGGGATGGTAAAGCCACAGAATTCCTTTATGCCTAATCTCGCTTGTACTCTTGCCATAGGATCGGCTCCTTTTTCGAATGACTTACGCCATAATACCATCATTATTAGAAAGCTCAGGTGATCAATTTACTTTTATGTCCGATAGTAGCATTGGCATGAAAGAAATGAGTACCAGCATCCCCAAGCTTGGACCCACTTTAGATTGCCCCTCTGTTTTCAAGAAAGTTTTTGCTTGTCTAGGAGACTGATGAGGTGGTTGTCTAGGATTTCTTTGAAATTCCACTCAGGGAGGCTGAGGTCTCTCTCGCTCTTGCAAGATTTCTAAAAGATTTTGGAATTTATTTATTATAAAACTGTATTTTAAGTTTAGTCTAATTGTACTTGTAGCGAATCAAATTTAATATTTTTTTGATTTCTTGAGAAATTATTTTCTTTTTAACGGAGGGAGTGAGCGGAGAAAACCAAACTTGGCAATGGAGATTTGTGTGTTCTGAAAAACCACGGTTGTAAGCACACCTATATTGATTCTATTATAGTGTAATGATCATTAAAATGCATGTGTATTGCTAGTTTGCTTGTACGCGTTTTGAAATACTACTAGATTCCATAGTCTTTTTGAGTATCCTCTGCCATTATATTTTTGCATTGAACTCACCAAGATTCTACATATTTGTGAAAAACATACAATTATGACATAATATATTTTTCGATAGCGTAATTGGTGCTACCTGTTGAATTACCAACCTAAGGCCTCGTTCGCAACCAAAGGCGTTTTAGGTTCTTGTCGAATCTGTTGAATTACTATAAAACGGGTTAGATGAGAAATGTTTCATTTAACAATTACTAGAATTATTTCTCACTAAATTGTATCTCTTGACGCGATCCACGACTTTTGTAATTGATTTTTAAGCTATTTTGAGTCCCAAAATGTTTTTAATATTTTATATTTTGAAATTTAAAATCTAAAATTTTCAAACAACCTCGGATGTTGATATAGTATTTACCAAGGTTATAGTTCTCCATATGATCTACAATTTTGTAGTTGAGAAGTTTCTTATTTGAAGTTGTTCTTTACCATCTTACTAAATATATGTTTAGGTTCTTAGATTTTGAAATTCAAACTTGTAGAATTTCTAAATGACCTTTAATATATGTTCACATGGCTAATACAAAGTTGTTGTGCCCGCCTTGATCAACAAGTTTGTTGTTGATAATATTTTTGATTTGAGGTTATATAGTCTTAATTATTTATTGTAAATTCGACATTATTAGTTCAAATTTTTTTAAAAAAATAAAATCTTTGATGGAGACACTTCCTATATGTGCATACAAATGAGCTTATTCTATTTGAGTTTATTTAGTATAAAAAAAATTCAACACAAGATTGTGGAATATTGATAAAAAAAAATAGCGTCCTATATGTGCTTACAAAGTACATGTGGTTTCGTTTTAAGGTGTTGTATATGTTGAAAGGTCTTGCTATTGAATCATCATAGACTTATATTTTTCTAGAACCCATTAATATAGATGTGCATCTTAACATTTCTGTCTCTGTAAAATGCCATCCTTAAAAAAAAAATATTTTTTTTCTATTCTATAGAAGACACGATCCGCGATGGCCAGACAACAACCGAGATTTTCGGCTTTGTAGAGACCTCTCACATAGATGAGACTACCCTAGTATCTGACTCTGTAATGACATTAACAGAGACATACATTCCGACTACCTATAAATGACCACTTGTTGGAGGCCACTAGGTTGCATCTCTTTGCAAATAATAAAGACCGCCCATAAAAATCATTTGTGCCTGTGTAGTATAAAATATCACATCAGATAGGGATAGAGAATAAGATGTCATAGTAGTCCCACATTTGAGAGTGACTGGACCCGGTTTGATAGAAACAGAGTTCTTATAATATATAAATATTCCCACTAACTTGATTCAATAAACTAGTGATGATACATTCTACTTGTTGGCTTCAATGATGGCTAGCTAACCTACTCCCGTAGGACCTGCATGAAGCTGGTCTGATTAAGCTAGAGTAAACTAATGCTTGTATCCTAAAAAATATCATTCTTTATCTAATTCAAATTACTTAAACTATTCAAATATAACTAAGTTTATAGGACACTATTAATATTTTTATAACTCCAAGTAATTGTACTAAAATAATTTTATGATATTTAGTATAATAAATATAATTTTTATGTAAATTTGATGAAAACTGAAACTTCATCTCGGATTATTTTAGAAAAGTATTTTTTTTTAGACGAAGGGACTAGGGAGTACATAAAATTAATAATATCACATCAGATAGAGATAGAGAACAAAACGTCATAGGTACATATGACCATGAGAGTGACTAGACCAGCTGGTTTTCATAAAAGTCAAGCTCTCATAGTCATAATATATAAAAAACCAACTTGATTCAATAAAGTATTGATTGATATCTTAACCACTAATGATATTGAACACATAACCATATTTATCTCTTTATAAAAGCTAATCCTCACTAGAATTATTATTTTATCTTGATATGCAAATTCACATCAGCTGCTCACTAGCGCATGCATGTAATTATGCACCTATCTATTCTCAAAAAAAAATTATGCACCTATCTATTCATTCAAGTTATCTACATTAGCAAGCCACATCATTAATTTATTTGTTCATGTTAGATTATCGCATTTATCCACCAAAATTTATTGGCAATTTTTGTAGCAACGCATAGGATATTTTTCTAATTTTGTCAAACATCGGCTCCAATCAAAGATGTGGTACAATCATTTAGAGCTATTTATTAGTTGTGTTAACTTTAGAGAACTTGCTAACAACTAGGTGATGGGGAAGGTTTCTATCGAGCACCCGCAATGGTATAAGTCGATTACTAGCTCTAAGCCAACCTCTCTCCTTTACTAGCAATGGCTCTTAGAATGACTAAATCCACATGTCACTTTTTTACATGATCTTGGAATATATGTATGAACCTAACTCTTGGTCAAGAGCTAGCTTTTCTTTCTCTTTTATTAAAATATGAAAAATGCTAAGAGCTAGCTTATGAGACATTGCTGGTGCCATAATGCACCCAACACTTAGTGCTACCTACTACTTCTAATTATGTGTGTGGCATCCATCTTAATAAGAGTTAACTTAAAAGTTTAATTCTTTAATATTTAACTTTTACATGTTTCTCGGTTCTAATATGACCTTAAAAGGGAAAAATGTTTCATGAGATGTAAATTCTGGCCCTCTATAAACATCTAAATGCTTCTCCCGCTCTCCTCCATGTGTAAAAATAATGATACATTCCATGATCTAGATGAGTTGTTAGTGTTAAAGGTGTCCTTATTAGTTACAATCAAAAAAAGATTTAGATATTCTTAACAACTAATTGTTAGTTTTAAGGGATCCATACAATTCTATGAAATGAATTGCATTCTATTTTTGTTTTAAAAAAATATAAATCGTGATCTACTTTAATCTTAGGATATGTTTGGTTTAGATTCTAAAAATGCTTTTGCTACTAAAAATTAGAACCCCAACCAAACGTGTGGAACTTCAAGCTGCTTTTCCAGAAGTTGCTACTTTTGCATAGTACAATTTTCACATCACCTTAAACCTTCGACTTTCGACTTTTTCAAAATGGGTGGAAACAAAAAAAAAAAAAGATTTACCATTGTAAGGGAGATATATGGAGGGGATCTTTCACAATACATAGTGGAACTTTCAAATGGAAAAGCCAAAATGATTTTCCAAACTAGTGGAACTTTCTACTTTTAGTTGTTTTATTGAACAGCTTGTAACTTTTTCACAATACATAGCTCAAAGCAGATTTTTCATAGTTCGTGGTTGACTAGTATATAGAAAAATGCATCAAATTTATAACATCGCATTAGTTTTATTAAATTCTCAATGCATATGCATTTATTTAAGTTTGTAGATATTATTATACTTTTTCTCTAAAGAATTAATTAAATCTAAAATTTTAACGAACTCTTATGAAAAGCGAAAAAATAACTTAGGACAAAAAGTGACATGTGATTTAGACCAGTGCGATTAAACATGGCATAAGCATGCCGCCCTTCTCGAAGAGCTAGCGTGGATATTGTTGTTGAATCTTTGTCAAAGGTTTTTCTCAAGTATTACTTTGGCCGTTTGGCGAAGGAAAAAAGGAAAACGAGGGAAATAAAAGAAAATGACTTGATGATATTTTGTTGGTTCCATTTTTCGCCACATACACGGTTTTCAGAGCTGTCCTATTGTTGAATTATACTAGTGGATTCCCGGCTTTGCCGCGGGTATGAAGGCGTATATTCTCAGCGTGTTGCTATTGAATTATCGTATGTTGCATATAAGAGGACTTAAGCATGCATCGAAGTGTGATCACATTGAGTTTAAGGGATATATTTAAATAAAAACACCGCACACAATATATATATACTTAAAAATATGTGAGGGCTCGTGATCAACTTTAGGCTCGGATGTGCCAGACGGGTCGGCTTCTCCGTTCGTCTTGTCTCCGCCGCGAGCTTGTTGGGATCGAGAGCGTCGAGCAGGGGGTTGTCCGCCATCCGGGAGATGCATGTCGAGCACAAAGTGGCGTTACATGGCCTCTAGCGCTCGATCATTAACGGACTATATCACTATACATATGAAACTTTGTGTAAGGAGAACTTGCATTCAGAATCAGAACCCAAGAAGAAAATTCTTAATACCTCTTGGCGCATAATCAAGGCATCCTTCCAAGCAATCGCAAAGCAGCATATTGCATTGGGCAGGTACTGAACGGAGCTAGAGACGATGATTTCCTGGTCTGACACAATGAAGCAAGTGTTGTTGTGGGAACGGTGAATTCCTGGGCAATCTCTACCCACAGCGATCACGACGTCCACTCATCAAGAAAGCTTATGCCGTTCCATTTTATATTGATGTAAAAGGGAGTGTGACGGATTATATGTTATGTCAGTTTTATACTCATGAATGAGGCGTGGTGGAATGTAGATGCGGGAAGTTTCAGAAGCCCAATGGATGTCAGGTTCATGTCGTTTGATGTGAAGGGCTCCACTGTAGGATATTGCTAATTTAATACGGATGTGCTAGTGGGCTGATGACATGTTAGTAACTGAAATTCGGTGGCTTCATGAGATCAAGAGACGGACCTGAGTGGATGGTGCAAGAGAGGATGTGGTGGGGCTGCCTAGGTGGCATAGCTGCATGTCGAGAGAACTCCCCTAGTAGGGTTCTCCTTTACAGGAGTTATAGATACGGAGATATACGGAGAAGTAGGCATAGCCGACGCAACCACGTCCTCACCCTCATGGATTAGTTCATTCCTCTACACCGATGCATGTGCATCCAAGTTTAATCTTCAGCTTAACATGTCTTCTCAAATACAAGTTAGGCCTTTAAACATCATGTTCGCTTGAACTTATCGCACAATATTTTTCTCTCACAACAAAATAACATAAATAGGTTTATCAGCCACAGAATGAACAACCAAAATCTGGCTCAATTCCCAGCAATTTTCTTCCCTTTCTCTTTTTTCGATGTGTTGCTTTCCTATCTTTATATTTTTTTTCTAAACTTGTGTCTTATGTTTTTTTATAAGATTCACACTGTGAGGATCTCCCACACACTTTTCAATTAGAAAAAACATGTATATATTTAAATCTATTCTATAATTTAATAGTATTATTCTTTTAATGGTAAAATGTGATATTTCTGAACATAACATTTGCATATATATTGTAATCCTCAACAGTCAACAAAACGCTTTCCATGTAGGTTTCTATGTGGAATTATCCTATTCTTTACTGATATGAATATTTATTTTAATAACGAGGATAACACACAAGAAATATTCTTCAAAATTAAAAAGAAGCGAGAAAAGAACCGGTGCCATAGACTTCCAAACTATAGAACTAGAAGCAGAATATCAGAAACTTTATTTTTCTTATATGAACCATGATGACATCTCTTTCGCCGAAAGTCTTGTACATCTATCCAGCAGGGACATGTATTAGGCATGCCGTCCACGGTTTCAGCAAGCAACCAAAGAAAGATGCGATCTGGGCATTTGGCAAGATTATATTCGGATGGCAGCAACCGGAGGCGTCGAGGGTCGCCATCATCTGTCACCATCAGATTCTCTGGCTGATTGCAACTTGCTGCCTTTGATCCTGAAGTGTACCCCGTCGTCTCAGGTTCAGGCTTCACCACCCATATGGCTTTATCTCCCGGCCGGAGGAATCACGCGGGTCGGCAACGGTTTGGGCGAAAAGTAACGAACGGGATGACACGAATGGCAACTTGCTGGATTGGATCGCGTGCCGGGATAGATAAAATTAACACGCTGTCAGAAAAACCAATCCCTTCACACGGCCACACTTCGATCCCAAGTCCCTCTCTAACCAAGCGATCTCTGTTTTTATTTAATCCTGATGACCTGCAGCTGTCAGAAAAACCAATCCCCCACACGGCCACACCATCCTACATTCCTACTCGTCCAACCAAACATTTCAGGCTCGTTTGGATGGCGTCCGGGAAGGAAAAACAAAACCATCCCACTCTCCCAACCAAACAAAACCATCTCTCCCCCACCAAACAAAGATAAGACCATCCAACCAAACACTACAGACTTGTTTCGATGGCGCCCTAGCCCCGCCTGAAAGCCTTGCCTCAGGGCAACGAGCTGCATGGGAGGTATCCAAGCCGTACAAGCCTCGGGAGAGCCCATAAGAGCATGAATCCAAACCCTCCCCTCCCCGTGACCTGTTGGAGAGGCTTGAACTTGATATTATGGAGCATGAGCCCAATCTTGCCATTGTTGGATGAAAGATATTAGTGAAGAAACAATCAGTCTGACAACGCAAAAGATATTTGTATTAGAAAAGGCATACGGAGTATGTATTTGACACGTAAGGCATTGAAATGTAATCTTTTTACTAAGCGTTCAACCAAATTCCCTACCTTCCACAAAATACAGCAAAATTAGAATTTCCCATACAGAAATTTTGAAAGTATTTGTACATGCCAATGCTACATTCAATTAATAAAAATTATAATGACGCACCACTATAAAAAAGAAGAGGACCTGCCACATGGCCAGCCTTACATGAACCGACAATCTTAAAATGTAATCATGTCTTGAGACTAGCCATGCTTTAATTCAGCGAATTCTGTTCTTGAAAATGCTTCAGTGTACAAAGGCCATTCAGAAGAAAGAACGAGCACAATTATATCGGTGCTGCCTTATTTTAACAGTCCAACGAATAGAACAGTAACTAGGATGAATAGCTACAATAACTGGGTAATATATCTATCTTTCTGACATTCATGTCCCCAAACAACATTAGCCCTGTCTAGGTGGCATTACACGCTAAGGATTGTCAATCATACTACATCCATCGCAATGCAGGTCCTCCCAAGTCCAATGTAGAATTTAATCTTAGCTATGTCCCTTCCACCGATTCCCAATACAACTGCCACGATTGAATATTTGGATCAAAACTTTCCATGTTCAGAATTATAATTTACACATGTACTGAAGAATCAACAGGCCGCAGTCCGTTAGCACAACAATGGGTGATCTTGTGGACATCAGCGGCTTCTGGCCCCAAGGGGTGGAACTGACGATAATGTCCTGCACCATCATCTCTCTGGTTGCAGTTGAAGGGCCCTGGGCCTTCACCGAGAGCAAGCCAAAAAAAAAACAAATTTCCTGTAGGATTTTCTCTACGCATAATACATATACAAGCTATTTGCAGCAGCACATGCAATGGAATTCTCAGTTGGGTGCCATGCGAGGTGGAGCAGCTTCGTTGAGAAGTCTAATGAATTTCCATTAGCATCAACGCCTTGATTTTCTCCACCTGTAATTAAATTAGGTCGGTGACTGCATGAACAAAATAATCGATACTGTTGCAGGAGTAATTAAGTCAATGTTGATGAGAACAAGTCACCTCTCCGAACACCACGGGTAAAAGAAGTTAGTGTCCGTGTGGGCCTTGCTGGATTTGCAATCTGACGCCTAATCGCACGCCAAGTCCAACAAGAATAAGCTTAGTATTATAATTGCACAAGGAGCAGTTATGAAACTTAATATGGCAATTAAAATATGAAAAAAGAGAGCAAAAGTAAAATGGTCATCTAACTAGATTCAATATGATGGAGCAATGGACACCTATGTTTTATAAAAGAGATCAATGGTGCAGATATCGGACAATACTGCTGATAGAGACTTTATGGAATAGCTTTAAGACAGAAGAGAATTATGGCTCCCAAGTGTTTCGTTTCATAAACCACTCACCCAGCAGTAATGGATGCTTAGGTTTCCCAGATAGGATGCTTAGGTTTCCCAGATAGGATGCTTAGGGCTCCATTCCCTATAACTAGGGTCACATGCTCAATATTATGAACTAATAAACATTAAAGATCTTACACAATTGATTAAGCAAATGGAATATTTTGTCTCTGTCCCCAGTAATGGATAGGTAGAGGTCAAGGCACACAGACCAAACCAAGGCCATAGCCACAAAAGTGAAGAAATTATGACTAAAAATCAGAAGGCACATGTAAAATATACCTCATTGGATTCCTACTTGCTTCCAAAGTTGTTGCCTCCATGCTTCCAGGAGTACAACCAAAAACACGAAATATATTACTGCAGTTGAAGACACCAGGACATAGAAGTGTTAATAAACAGAATTTCTGTAAAATGACACATGCTGTCAATAATGGGGAGAAAGAAATACCCATAAGAACCAGTTGCAACATGAAGTCCATCCCCACTAAGACAACACTCAAACTTGTCGAAAATTGAATCATTCTCATACAGATCGCAGAGCTGAAAGTAGTGATAGCATAAAATTACATTAATTTTGTTCATCAAATGACTTCTTTTCTTAATCATGCAGTTGAGAGAATTTCACCTTAGGTCTCAAATGTTCATGGACTTGGAAGGTTGAAACAGGGCCTGAATTCATGTTTAGATCCCACAGCTGAGTATGGAGTAACAACATAATAAGTAATCTCATAGGCTCTTTCTGCTAGTTACTCCCTCCATTCCAAATTGTAAGACATTTTGGCTTTTCTAGATACATAGCTTTTGCTATGCATTTAGATTATTACACTATGTCTAGATACGTAGTAAAGGAAATATGTCTAGAAAAACAAAACGTCTTGTATTTTGGAACGGAGGGAGTACTACGCAGCTCAAACAATAGAACACTTCCGATGCATATTGGTGTCAACAAACAAGTTGTCATTGCACCACTTCTAGGGCAGTATGCTTAACAGTAGATTCAATTTTATACAAACACTCAATGCTACAAAGAGGTAACCAGCTGTTTCTTTCCTCAAACAATAAGACGCCAACTAGCTTTGACTTTGAGCAGTACTACATCATTGAATATGTTACTCCAATTTTCTTAACATGACGTATTTAGTTTCTCCTAAGTAACATTTCTATGTTTGACCATCAATTAAAAAAAAAAAAACTATGTAGTTTCACAGCATGCAGATTATATGTTATGAATGTATTTTTCATTTCTCATAGTGAATCTAAAAACATAAATTTGATGTTCTTAAACTTTTTTTAAATTGATGATCAAAGATAGAAATGTTTGTCTTGGGAGAAAGTTAATATGGCATTTAAAAACGAATGGGAGTATGTACTAAGAGTGACAAAATAATATAAGTATTCTGACCCTAAAAGTTTGGATGTATGACAGCCAAAAGCAATGAGATGGAACAAGAGAAGCTACTACACACCTTGAGAGTCATATAATCACGGCTAAGAATATATCTACCATTCCTTGAAAACTTTATATCAGAAATTGATGCAATAATTTCCGTAAAGAAGGATCTTGATCCAGGTGCTTCATGTTCCTCAAATCTGTTTATTGGCCTTTTGTTAACTCATAAAAAAAACATATAATAACTTATGCAATATAAATAACTATACATATTCTCAATACTGCATACAAGTCCCCAACGTTGCCAGTACAGAAGGATAAAATGTTAGGGAGAGGAGTACAGGGGTAACTAACATTTTGGCATGGTTGTCACAAAGTGCTGACTGACGTAGATCAATAAGTCGGATAGAACCCTTTGAACTACTATAGGCCAGTGTATTACAATGGGATGGATGGAACTCCGCACATGTAATCACCTCTGAAATATGAATGTGACAAATCAGGAAGTGCATATGCAAAGCAAGAATAGCAATAAGACTTGTAATAATTATAGGAAAAATGAGCCTACCAGATTTCAAATAATCCTCAAAATGGCAATGGGGCAATACCATGCTTATATCAATAAATTGATAAATAGCATGTGCCAGGTGCCCAGATTGGATGGTTTTTCATCCCATTTGGGTAGCTACTTTATGAAAGCTACAATCCCTTAATTTACAACCTATCTCCCAAATGAAGAATGTCTTCTATATCATTGTTTGAAAATGGTAAAAATTTATCAATAAATTACATCTGCAGTTTGCTTCTATGAGTTAATTAGGAAAATTCCATCAAAATCAGATTCCAAATGAAAAAATATTCACAAAATTCAAATAGAACGTCAATTGCCATTACTTAGTATCTCTAGTACTTCCTCTGCTTCCAAATTATATAGTTCACTTTGGCTTTTCTAGATCCATTTCTTTTACTATGTATCTAGACATAATGTATAACTAGGTGCATAACAAAAAATCAATGTATCTAGAAAAAGCCAAAGTGAACTACAATTTGGAACGGAGGGAGTACAATACAGTAGCACACAACCTACATCAGCATCAAGTTACAACATTGTTCCAAGCCCATGTGCTCTGCATTTATATATATGAGGTTGCCACTTGTTACTAGGAAGGATTGAATGTGTCTTGTGTCCATGCTAAGTTAAAATAACAGTGAGTTTCTTTCATATGCATCCCACTTGTTTAAGAAAACAAGAACATTGTGTTACATACCAAAAAAAAGGGGGTTGGGGTGAAGAGAATGCTTATGTGAACTTCTCATTTTATTGCATTAGTTAGTCAATGCAAACTAAAACTGGAACTCTATTTGTAACTTCCTTTTT
This sequence comes from Hyparrhenia diplandra, assembly GCA_015847255.1. Lineage (NCBI taxonomy): Eukaryota > Viridiplantae > Streptophyta > Magnoliopsida > Poales > Poaceae > Hyparrhenia > Hyparrhenia diplandra. Next base: position 264,775 of record JADLZK010007787.1, on the reverse strand, counting down.
GGTAGATAATCTTACCATTATTTCTAATAACACACTATAGGGCAGATGTGCAGAATAGACCGCACCATACAGAAACCAATACAAGAAAAGGTTGTACAGAAACCAATACAATATGGCAGGAACAATTTTCTTTGTTGATCTCCATTGCCCATATTGTGCGAATTTGTTTCTGAAGATAACATGCTAGACTTAAAGATGATGAAACCATGATAATATCCTAGTCAGAATTCATAATCGAATCCGTGTAGCCAATTGACAATATGCTATTCTACAGACTACAGATGCCCCATGAATAGGAAGCCTAAGAGAATGAACTGCTCAAAGCTATAGCACAACAAAGCATCAGTTGCTTCAAGTTTGGGAAATATCACAAGTTCCCAACAGTGGGATCAGGCCTAAATGGTGGGAAACTACAAAATGGTGACAACCCAAAGCTAGCAACCAAAAGTCTTCCTAGCTTGGAAAAGCAAGCAGTGCCATATTAAATCATATTCTTTTCAAATAATCTAGAGAAACAAACGTTATCGATTCTCTGAGAAGAATAAAGTCACAATCGTTTAAATTCTATTCAGCCGTTAACAGTAAAGACATGCTGTATGCCAGCATATTTTGGTATGTCAACATGTCACACCAGGAATATTACAATCTCTTTCTTTTTCTTTTTTTGCTAAATGGAAAGGTAAAACTTCCGCAGGTAAATTTGCAACATTTAAGAAAAAAAAAAGAAAAAAAATATGAATAGCTGGAAATACCTGTTAGATCTTCCATGTTTGTAGGCTTCACATCAACAATGTTAAAGCTCTGGCTGTTTATTTCCAAGTTCCATAAATTTATTCGAGATCATCTGCTGATATGAATGTCTCACCATCACTGTGGATTGGCAAACAATACAAGAATATGCATCAATACAATGCCCACAGATATTATCGTTGATGAAACATTTGGAATCTACACCCTGCAGGAAAATGACAACCAGAAAACTATGCTGGTTCTACATACAAAACAAAACTGATCAAGAGTAGACATGTGACTATGCAAGCAATGCCCCATTACAAAAGGCATACAAGCTACTCTTGCCTGACACTTGTGCTTCATTAGATTCAGTTTGCCCTATCTAAGTTCAGTACAGAGGCAAATGGGCCTCTAGCTGAGATGGTTATGTGGCTCTAGTAGCACTCCTCAGGTCCTTGGTTCGACCCCTATGGGAGCGAATTTCAGGCTCAGGTTAAAAAAGAACCTTGTTTGTCCCACGCTAAAGCACAGGTCTAAGGTCCGCCTAGGTCGTGATTGCTCACATGGGCTACGGTGTCGCTGTGTATGGGTGGGGCAGGGATTCAGTGGTTTTCTTGACCTGTGTGGAAATTCTTTGCCCAGGCGCTGTCTTACCCCACGCAGGTCGAGTTGGTGAAAAGAATGCAGGTACTAGCAAAAAGCTAAAGATTTGAAGCACTAGCAACACGGATTTCAACCAATAAAAATGCAAGTACCTGCAAAGACCTAAAGTTTTGACATACTAGCAAGACAAGTATTGAAACTGATACTGGCAAGAAAACTAATCCAAGGAAGAACAACCTGCAAGGCTTTAGCTGATAAGACAGACACTAAATACTAACTCTTCAACAATATATGCTTTATTAGTTTAGTCTATTTTCTGCTCGAAACCAAGGAAAACCAAACATAAGGAACACTGGAAGAGATGCATACTAACTCATGTTTTAAAGAAAAGAGCGCAAAAAGGGATCCCATTGAAAAGATAATATTCAATTTCAATGTCTGAAATGACTGACCTATTACTTGAAATAGAATTTATATGGTAATCGTGAGCATGAGCAAATACACGTCGACATCTAGCAACAGGGTTTGCTTCTAGACTGGTAACCTGCATATGGTTGAAAGTTAAGTGAGTTGGACTAAACATCTGAAGTTTTGCATACCTTCCATTTAAAAGTTATATAACTACAATTTCAAATGCAAGAGGTGATAATATATAGGATGTTGGGTATAGCTTACCACTGGCAAACGCAGTGATGGGTAGCCTCCAGGTGGGAATGAGAGATCATTATTCAGGCAACCAAATTTATCAGAGCACCCACCATTTGGAAGAGGTGCCTTAGAACTACTGGTACTTGCAATAGCAGTGGTATTACTTCCTACACTTTGGGAACTGTCCAAATTCATGACTGCAACTCGTTTTACTTTCTTCTCTTGAACCTGGACAGTAATTAAAGCAATGGGTAAGCAAAAAGAGAGAGAGAGAGAGAGAGAGAGACTGCAATTGATAGAAGAAACGATTAAAAAATACAATGAATGATGCACATATAATAAAAATAACATATTGAACACTTTTTTTGTGTCCACAAAATTCAAAAGGTAGTAATAAATGATACAATTGGTATCACAATCAAATTTATGTATTTAACAAGCCACTTTTGGCATAGATTTCAATAATTATTTTTCAGAAATGCCAAGACTTAGTTCAACACAAACCTCTGAAGCACTACCAACAATGACAAAAATAGGGATGCTAATACTCAACAACTTACATGCAGTTACATTACATCCGGGCTAGATTTACACTGAAGATTGAAGTATGGAATTAGGATTAAAAAATTGACATGGTTAGAAAAATTGAAAAGCACTTCTAGAAGTAACTTGCATCCATACCTTCCAGTATTTTATTGTTTTTTGTCATTTGTAGACAAAAGGGAGAGAGCATTGTTGGCTGTCTGGCACCACTTGATCTTGTTAATCTTTTCCTCTATTTCCAAACTTTTGAGGTAGTCAAACTACAAGAATCATATAAGAAATAAGAACCCTGATATAACTTCAATCTACCATTAATTTCCGAAAGGAAACAAGAATAGCACACGGTACTGGCATACAGCAAAGCTGTATTTTTATGATCAGAAGTGCGTACTGCAATAATAATGAAACATAAACATAGTACCAAGGCCTATGCAAAATAAAAGTCATTTTTTTTCCTTGGAGTTGTTATTTCCATCACCAACTTCTCAGCTTTCTTGTGTCAATATAACTATATGGCAATAGATAAAGTTCTAAAGAAAATTAAAGATAAACTGCCAATTAACATGCCTCAGGTTCATGACTCTGAAATTCCGTTTTGTAGCGGAACTCTGGGTGTCTAGTAACTGGAACATCTTGTCTCTCCAGTTCCCTCCGGCTGGCATTCTGCTGGTATAGCAACTTATTAGGGCAAAATATTGAAATAAAAACCAAGATGAGTCCAAACATGTGGTGCTTACATCCCGAACATCTGTCCTTTCAAATAAAACCACACGTCCTCCTTTATCCCCAGTGGCAAGATGATCACCAGATTTATCAAATTCAATTGCAGAGATGATGTCAACTGAACACAAAGAAGAGTGTTAAACCAACATGCAAGGAAACATTCTTAAATCACATGAAACAAGAGTTTCCATAATAAGAAGCATCAGTCATCAGTACCACACATTGAAAGCTATTATTAAGGGAGGATGTGGGATGGTGATATAATGAATTTCACAGATAGACCACATTTAGTGTCTCCATCCAGATAACACGCGCCCAAAACAATTAAGGTTGAATAAGCACCATGCGCCAATGGAAAATCATCCGTGCAGAACTTAGACTGCAAATTTTCTACAAGGCGACAAGCCAAAAGCAGATGCTGAACCACAACCAGACAAGAAACACAACATTACTTCTTATAGACGCTTATAAACTCTTCCATTTTTTCAATTCATGAGATCAACAACCTCTTAAGTTCTGTTCAAGTTTGCACTATGATATCACATGCTGAAGAAACTCCTCAAGCAAAACATGTCCCACAAAATTGAAGCCAGATGAGTTCACAAGCTCCAGATCTTCTTACCACCTTTCTGCATTCTTTAAAACACAAAGCCAAGACAACTACCTGCACGATTAAGCCACCCGAAGGCTAAAAAGGATTCCATTTGCAGCCAAACAGACTCTCAATGCTCAAAGGGCAGAAAATTGAGCTTCACAATTCTCACAAGGCGCACTCTGCGTCTCTGCCAGCTGAGCATCAAACTAACCCACGGAATGACCGAATCCATTCTATACGCACCGTGGTAGACTGGGAGTCGTACACCAACGCAATCCAAAGCCATGCCTTTTCTGACAGGCAGGTAACATTAAGGGGGGTCGCGCCATCATTGCCGCGCATTTCCTACCAGACCAAATCTCCCATACCCGCACGCCTCCAATCCCAACACTAGCGCTATTGATTCCCACCACTTGAGGGCATCCATCCCATCCAGAGCCTCCACAAATCAAGCGGATCTCGAGCTCATGCGCACGTGTGTGCGTACCTTCCTGACGTCCTCGCCCGCGGCACGCTCGCCGAAGACCTGAGCGAACCGCCACTCCAGCGGCTGCGGCTGCGGCTGGGTCGCCTCGCCTTCGTCGCCGGGGCCTGGGGATCCATGGCGGGCGTCCGTCACGCGATCGCGCCGCGCGGGCACCGCATCAGGGGCGCCCCGGATCGGGGAGGGGGACGAAGGCGCACGGGGAGGAGAAGGTTCTGGAATACTGGGCGTTGGGCGTTGATTGGAGGTGGGGGCAGGCGGCGGCGGAGACGAGGGAGAATGGGAGATCGAGCGAAGCGGAGGAGGGACGGAGGGAGGAGGAGGGGTGGGGTGGGGTGCGACGAGAGGCCAAGTGATGTGGGGAGGGGGATCTCCCTCCTCTGTTCTGTTTCTCTGTGCGTTTCTCTCTCTACCCTGTTGTGCTTGTGTTTGTGCGAGCTCGCACATATATTTCTCTCTCGTGAAGTGACGTGGTGGGGCTTTCACATGTGGACCCTTGCCAAACAACAAAATATTTTTCTTACATGGGGATGTGAAAGAATTCAAGCACAGGAGTGTGTGTGAGAGAATCCTTGAATCACTAGCCATCACCCTGTCCTGCCATCTCAACATGTTAATCAGTTGTGGCTGGCAGCGGTTTTGATGACCGGTGTTGCTTTGTTGCTGCGAGAAAAACGTTTTTTCATGATTGAAAGTAGGGTGAATTCCGGCCAATAAGTTCAAACGAACGTGATGAATATAAGGGACAGTCTCAATATAAGTTTCATAGAGTTTTATGGGCATCGCACATAACATTGTGTTAACGAAGAGAAAGATGATAAGAGTTTTATGAGTATAGAGGAATTTTCATGGGGATAAAACTCTTCTACATTGTTTTCCAAAATATAAGTGTGTTAGAAACAGAGTCATGAAACCCTCACCGAGGGTGGCCTAAGTAATGGAATATAACTTGTGTTAAAGAAACAAATGAAAATGATTCAATCCCTTTGCAACAAAGGAGAAATCTAGGAAGCCTAGAGGATTAGAATCTTGTATATGTAAATTTGCTATGAAGTCATTTAGAACAAAGAGTTAGGCCATTATATATCCTATATGCAATTCCTAGAATCTTCCGAAAACCTCACGGAAAGTTTGTTGTGTCAAAAATCTCATCAATTTCTATGTTTTTCCTATCCTCCGTCCAAATGATTTTATACTTGCCTATTGTTTTCGGGTCCACAGGATTCAAGATGTTAGAGCAATGCATTGGCTCGGTTCATGTAGGTACAAGGTGGGAAAACATGCAAAATTAGATAGGCATTAGCACTATAGACCCCGATGCTTGGAAAAATAAATAAATATTATCTATTATACTCATCACAAACATCTCCTTAAAAAACAAATGATTTGAACATGTGAGATTCGGTTCCACCTTCAAATTACATTGGTATCACGAAAGAATGTTGGTGAAATAGATCATCTGAAAGGAACTTTCTAGATGACTAACCATATCACTCAATTTCTTTATAAAGCATAAGGCTTCTAAAAATCATTACTTACCATAAGGGTGTGGTACCTAACTATGGCCATAGTTGATCTTGGTGTTTATATGATAACATGATTAAATAAATGGATTAATGTTGTTTGCTAGTATATAAGGTATTTAGGATGTGTTTGGTCTGGCTGTAGCTTTTGAAAAAGCAGCTGTGAGTTGTGGCTTTTCGCAACATAGAGGTGCTTTCATTTTTGTACTAGAGCAAAAACAGCCTTTGGCAAAAGCAGGTAGGGGCTTTTGAGCCCTTTGGTTGCAAAAAAGCTAAAAAGCCAACCAAAGGGGATCTTAGTGTATCAGATGCAAGGATGGAGTCGGACAAAGGCAACATGAAGATTAAGTGATCAACATGCAAGAATCCAAGAGATCAATCAAGTAGAAAAAATCCTGAATGAGAAGACATAAGGAAATGCAGGAAGACAATGCTACATAAGGTTGCCAAGTACCCTTAATAAAGAATCCAAGACATCAAGTAGAAAAGGCCCGAATGAGAAGACATAAAGAAATGTAGAAAGACAAAGGCAACATGAAGATTAAGTGATCAACATGTATAAGAATCCTTAAGCAAGGACTATAGCTTAGGGTTATAAAGGACCCCAAAGGTAAGATCGCCTATAATCGTAGACAAAAGGTTGTACATGGACATTGGAGCTTAGGTGATGGTTAGAAGGATTGTACAAAAGGTTTAATCCTAGTGTCAGGTTTGCATACCTTTTGCAATTAGGTGTTCTCCACACCTTGTTTGTATACTTGAGGGGTTTGTAGTCTTACTAGACCACACTATAGTTTTTCCAACGGGACGGCCCGCCCCGCCCGGCACGCCCTCGGTCGGCCGGGCTGGCCCGGCCGTGCCTCACCGGCTTCGTGCCCGGGGTCGGCCTAGGCACGCACCACAGGCCTCAAAACGTGCCTGGTCGGCCGGCCCGCGCACGCCGGTCAAAAAACTATGGGCGGGCCGGCCCGAGGCCCGCTTAAGTAAAAAAAAAGTCGAACGACGGAAGGAAGAGGTCCCCCCGTGGGACCTTGATGTCACCTAGGAGGCCTAGAGGGGGTGAATAGGCCTGTACCTTAAAAATCACCTGTAAAAACTCAACTCAAGCGGAGTTTTGAAACAACGGCACAAGCAGACGCCTCGCCCGCTCCTCCGCGGCTGCACGCCTGCGCCTCCCATGCGGCACCGCCTCGCCCGTGGAGACAAACACAAACTACGCTTTGAAATCTAAGCAACGAAACTTAGATCGAAAGTGAATTTCCCAAAAGTTCCTACACACAAATATATCACATATATCCAATAGAAAGTGCTAGGAACTCAACAACAAAGTAGATCGGGACAAACCCTAGCTCACAAGAATATATATGCAAGAATGTAAAAAGCACACGCGAGACAAGGATTTTTCCCCTGTGGTTCACCGCCGCCCACAAAGGCCGGGTTACGCCCACGTTATTGAGGTTGCCACACAAGGCTTAGCTTGCCCACCGGGCTTACTTTTTTCCCTCGTTCTCAAGTCAAGGGAGTGAACCCTTGAGATGAGGGGTGATTTCTTGATTTTGAGTGAGGTTACAAACCTCCCAAGGCTGCCACACAAGTTGGCAACTCAAGGGTGACGCCTGGCGGCTAGGAGCAAAGCTCCAAGAGTAAAGAACCCTAGCACACCGGCCAAACGCGAACCAAATGCTCTTTCAAGATGGGGAACTTGTAGATCCGGTCTCCAATCGCAGCTTTCCCTCTTTTCCCTCAAGTTTTGATGGTGGGAATCAAGATCTCACTTGGGGAGTGGAGGAGGAGCAATGAAGGAGAGAGAGAGAGGAGCTTTGGGTTCCCGTTCTTCCACCTAAATGAACGTTGAAGAAGAAGAAGTGACCGCTTGGGGGGGCCGAAGGGGTATTTATACCCGACCGCCCCAACGGTCGCTTAAGGCGCGGCACTTGCCTTACTTTAACGCCAGCGGCAATCGCCTCTCTTACGCCACTGCACCGCCGAGCCCGCGCCGTAACAACAAAGTGTAAAACCGAAGTTTTGGATGGCTGTTTTGGCTTGGAGTGATGTTTTTGGTCGAGCCGGAGGTTTGAGCATTTAGTTCACATGTAGCCAAGGGTCCTAGGATCCCTCTTAATAGTACGGCATTTCCTAAACTCAAGATTCAAAAGAGAAATGAATTTAAATCGCTGAGAGTTGGAAACACCACCAAAATGCAACCGGGAAGTCCTTGAACCTGTACATCATCCTCTATCATCTTCGTCTCATCTCTTAGAGCAAATATACCTTGAGCATGTGACTTGAACCATTTCCACAAATATGAGTTCAACTTATGGCTTCAAGTCACTTCCACGAATGGTTTCATCCTTAACACAATATGACTCCTCATAGCTTGATTAGTTCCTCGACTAAATGCAAGTACTCTCTTCTTTACCTTAGCCATGGTACCTCGGTCCCAAGCCACCGCTTGCCCTTCACCTTCGCTTAGTACCTCGAAGCCCTTTCCTTGCTATCTTCACCTTATCAAGGCATATTCAAGTCACATTACATTAAACATCCATTGAATAACCATTTCTTCAACACTTTGATCCTTGCTTGATTATCTTGAAGATATGAATGTTGAGACCAATCAAGCTTCGGTTTGACTCACATAGAGACATACATGGATCAACATCAATATGGTCAAGCCAATTCACGGTTCCTTATATCCTATCATTTTGGCTTGACACTCCAACACTTATTTCAATCTTCTATTCATGGGAAACAAGCCCTTATAGAGACCAATCCAAAATCATCAACTCTTGTCTCATTTACCTTTTGCCAAGTATGCTTGCTTTCACATGATGCTATGATATTCCACAACATATAAGCCATTTCATTGATTCCATTTGCATTGTTGTCTTTTGCTTCAACTAGATTGTTTCCATCATCTTCCAAAGACAACAATACACAATTTGGCTTTGCTTCCATACTATGTGGAATACCATAAAGTTTGCTTACTTGTTGAACCTTGAATATACTTGTTACTACACAATCCACAAGTATATGTAATAGACTCAGTTTCCTGTTCAACACTTAGCAAACTTATTAGACCTTTAATTATGTTGTCATTCAATTCACCAAAACCCATTAAAGAGCTAGATGCACTTTCGGTCCTGTGCAAACCGCATCATGCGGGGCAAAAAACATCGCAGCCTGGCAGCCATCCCCCACGGTGGCTCTCTCTCACACAAAGTCAAATGCATGCATGCATGTGGCCCCCAAGCGCCTCCTCTCTCATTGGTCAAGGCAACAGATTGATACAAGAAGCAAAGAGCAGCGTTATATACGCTGGCGCGGAGAGCCGAGTGAGGAGGTGGGCTGCCTGGTCAGCCGTTTTTTGTTCATTCCCGGATTAAGGGCCCATAAAGGCCCGCCGCTTTTCACCGGCCGGTCGGGCCCACCCGCTGTGCCCGGGGGTTGGCCCAAAGTCCGCCCGACCCCTGGGCCGGGCCGTGCTTTTGGGCCGGGCCAAAAGATCGGGCTTCGAGCCGGGTCGTCGGGTCGCAGGCCGCATGGAAAACTATAGACCACACCAACAATGTTTGTGGTGTGGCCGCCACTATACACACACCGGAGGGAACAAGTCCCGTGAAAGGTCCTAAATGGCTACAAAGGGGTAGTCGCTAAAAAATTCTTAAACAACAACACCTGAAAGAATGTTAGATGACAAGATGGTGAAGCTAGTTTTGCGATTCTCTACAAGTGATACAAGCCACCTACCACAATTTCTAGTTGAGCTATTGTCTCTGGTTCATTCACAAAGCTATGTCATTATATTACTCCTAGATGAACAAGCTACACAACCAAACAAGCAAGAGCCACACAAGCTATATATCAAGATAAATACAATAGAGAAGATGATAGCTTATATCAGCGGTGTAGAGTAGAGGAATGTGTCAATCACTCACAATATCAATCACAAGATGAATACCAAGAAATCCACAACAAGATGGACACACTGATTTTTCCTTTGAGGTTCACTTGCTTGCAGGCAAGCTAGTCCCCATTGTGGTGATGCACTCACTTGGAGGTTCACGAGCTAATCGGAGTTACATAGTTAAACCTGCAGCTGGGTGCCACACAACCAACACAAGAGAGGATCCGCGCAATGTATTAGAGTAGCCAATTGCGATCTCCACTAAAAAGGCTCAAGAACCCCTCACAAATCCATCTGTGTAGCCTCGAGACAATCACCAACTCAAACTCAAACACCACCGTTGCTCAAGCTGCTAGGAATCAACAAATTCCCAAAGAAGAACAAGAAACATGCAGCCAAGATGAAGAACATGTGCCTCTAGATGCAAGCTCTCAAGTAAATGCACCTGAATCTCAATCAAGAACCAAGCAAAGAGACGAGGAGTATGCTCAACTACAACGAGTGTTAGAATGTTCAAATGGCCAAGAGAGACTTCCCAAAGGTGGCCAAACACATATTTATATGCTCCACTCACGAAGACACAACAGTTAGAGAAAAAAAAATCCAACCGTTGTCGGGTCCACCGGACGTGCCAGTCGGATGCACCTGACGCTATGGCCAGCGTCCGGTACACCGATGTCATCTGCATGTCCCCTACAGTTCAAACACAGTCGCTCAATTCCAACGGTCAAGCCAGCTCAGCTCGCGATTAAAGGGGCACCGGACACGCTGGTCCCAATAGACAGCAGCAACGCGCGCAAACAGACAGACGGCCTTCAGCACCTAATGCACCTCAGCGTCCAAAACCTCATCACCGGACGCGCTAGGTGGCCAAAAACCCTCTAGAACCTTACTAGAATCCACCGGACGCTCAAACCTAGCGTTCGGGACAAAACTAATATGATGCATGAGGTGTGCATTCCATGTGTGATTAGCAAGTTCGGTGTGAGCTCCTCGGCTCTTCTCTCGGGCACGCCACACCAGACACACTAGACCAACGTCCGGCCCAACAACAACAGCAAATTTAAAACCAAGTTCTTCACCCTTGCTTCAAGTTAGCTAACCATTATGCATATATCTCTTGAGCACGAAGTTAGCAAATTTTTCAAAGCATTTTCAAGGCTTAGAGTTAGTGCACTAGATCCTAATGCATATGCAAGAGATGACTGGACCTAGAGGCACTTCTACTTTGGATTAGCCATGAATCTCCCTCTTGATGGTCGGCTATTTATCCTAAATGTGATCACACTCTCTATAGTGTCTTGATCATCAAAACCAAAAGTCCTACCAAGTATACCTTTACCTTGATCTCCTTGGGTCTTTTGTTTTTCTCTTTCTTGTTCCATGAGCTTGATCATTTCTACATGTCCACCATATCCATGTCCATGATCATTATACTCTGCATCACACCATCTGTAATCCTATCTCATAAGCACACTTAGAGCAAAAGATTAGTATAGAGTGGTTTCATCAATTATCTAAAAACCAAACAAGGAATTTCAGCCCACAATAGTTTAGCCGACTCAATAGTGAAGATGGCGTGGGGCGGTCCAGACGAGGTCATCTCGGAGACCCACTTGCACATTGAAAGCCCCGAGGGCTATTCACGGACCATGGAGTTACCGAACCGAGAGCTCCCTTGCAAGGGGCTCCAGGGGAAGTGAGGACCTTCTCGATGCCGGGGTAAAAATACCGCAAACTGTCGCCTCAAGTTTGCATCTCTATCTCAATCAAGCTTCCACATTTATATATTGGTTTTGTGGTTTATATTCCTAGCTTAGTTTGATAGGCTAGTAATAGGATTGGAACCTAGGTTGTATGGATCTTTTTTTTTTTTTTTCTATTGCTAATAGTAGTATTTATCGTAATTTACATCGTTTCTAGTAGCGCAGTAGTTTACACATGCGCACTTCTATTGTCACAGTTTTGCTTTTAGTACAAGAGTTGAGTTACCAAATTTGCTTTTTAATATATAGGATGGCCGATCTTCCTCGATGGACAAACAAAGGATTATTCTGTCTCATAAAAAGAGTTGCTACGAGCTAGTCGATTTTTTTAGTAGGACTAGATTTATGGTAAACATTAGCAATATTTATATCTTTAAATAAGTTTATTATGTACTCCCTCGCTCCATAAATGAATGCAATTTTCGCTTTTTAAGAAGTCAAATAGATTCAACTTTGACTAGATTTTATATAAAATGTGCAAACACATGATGCAAAATAAATATCATTAGAATTTTTATAGAATTTATTTTTACAAAAATTATTTGAAGACATAAAATGTTAATAATATTTACTATAAACTTGGTCAACTTGAACTACTTTGACGGATACACAACCTATAAAATCGCATTCTTTTTATGGACCGAGGTAGTAAATATATTTAATGATCTATTAATGATATTAAAAAAGTGTTTGACTTCTCGGAAAGTGAGAATAATATTTTTATAGGACAGAGGGAGTAGTGCGGAGATAACAATTCGACTAGAATAGTAATATTCATAACTCACCAGTATCATGTGAAAGCACCAAGTCGCTTCTGAATTTAGAAGATCCTTTCAGTCATGATCACCGCCCTTGTTACAGGTAGAAAGATTTGTCTTTGAATTTAGTCTTGGACAAAGTTAAATTTGAAACAATCTTATTTGTCAAATCATATCAATTAGAACCGTAGTATTTTGGTAGTTTGTAACATACGACTAGTTGGATGGCGCGCCTTTGCGCGCCAAGCTGGGGCTAAACCTGGATGTGTGTATTGGTTTTGATGGTTGAAATATGAACATAAACTCTAGGAATACATCATAATTTAATTGATCATAAGGTGATGCAAGAGATTTGAATAAGTATCTTAACAAAGCAGGCTCAGTTCTGAAGCATCCAGTCGAAAGGAAACATATATTAATATAATATAATGTGTTTGGATTAAGTTAGTTAACAAAACAGACATGCTTCGCGCGAAATGGTCTTCCACAGATATACATATACATATGCTCTACCGCCCTAGATAAACTCACATATCACGAATCATGTAGGCACGTTGCTAGATATCAAGGGCAGCAAAAATGTCATTTCCAAATAATATGTACATGAGCTCATCACAGCCCATAAGTTCTGCATTCCAGGAATACTCAGTGACAACTTATAGAACTCTTCTTGTACAAAAAGGATGACAAGGACGTCGTAACTGGTGTATCTTAGCACCGAGAGGGGCAGAGTGTACAATCTATTGTTCACAGTTGACTTATTATACTGATCCACAAAAGTAGAAGCACAAGTTCAAGAATCCTCTATGAATAACACTAAGTTGCCTATGTCTTTCTAACTCTCGTCGCCTGTTGTGAGTTGGCTCTAGAATCCAGCCTTCTCAATCTCATATTGCGAACAATAGCAGCTTGCTTCTGGCGAGGGCTGTAACTCTTTCTTTTTGCTGCACAGATAAATAAGAGCTTGAAGTTGAACAGAAAAGAAGGGGTATGAAATGCAAGCTTCCAATGTGCAATCTTAGCAGGAATTTAAGGCATCATGCCAGATAGTTGCAAGATTACACTGGAAAAGGGACAAAATCAAAGGTTTTTTTTTTTTCTCATTTTCCTGTAGACCCATCATCTATAAATAGCTCATGCAGTATTTATTTCAAAAATATAAAACATACTCAGATCTACAAGAATTATTTATGCAGATACTTAGCACCTAATTGAGTTATTAGGTTTTGTAAAGTGAAAGAGAAGGAATATGCAATACCTGATAAATATAAGGCCAGCTGTGAGAACCATTCCACCAATTGCCCATGAAACTCTTTCACTGACAGGCACTTCTCTTGCCCATCTCTGAAAATCTTGAACGTCCCATGAAGCCACACCGCTTAATGTTGGACGGTCTTTTGAAGAAGTCCAAGAATCAGAGATGGAATCCAAACTTGCTTTCCCACCATAGCAGAAAGTGTCATCAACTCCACCAGAGCTGGTGCTGGTCTCAGAAACTTGAACAGAGAAACCAGCAAGATGGCATAACTCTGTGCCATTAGAGATCCATTTATGTACTTTGCCACAAAGGATGTCACCTAAACCACAAGGAGATAAGTCCTGACATACCAATAAGGAGCATATTCAGGACCAAACCGTGAAATCATATAATCAACAAAAAAAATATAAGGAGATGAAGCTAAAAATCTCTTAGCACAAGAAAAGGGAACTTCAGCAGAATCAGCAGCTATTCAGAACACGACTGTTTAGTGTATAATTGTAATCTGACCACGGAACTATGAAGCTTAATCTAGCAGCAGCACTTATACTTGTGCATCAGTACATGTTTCAGGTATCAGTACCCACTTGTCTCAATTATGTCCCTTAATCAGAATGTTTACCTGTGTTTTCATATCTATGGAGAAGTATGACTCTGAACAAGCTTTGAAGACCATATCACAGAATGATGCACATACAACAGGAGGTCGGATCAGCATCAGTTCCTTTCATACGTGCCTATAGAGCTGCTTTGGTAACAAAAGAAATGTAGAAGAAGGCATCTGCCTAGGAAAGGTTAAGTTAGCTATAAAGATAAAACCATAGCAAAAATAGGCAATGGAAACTGTCCACTCTCAGATACTATGTGCAAAAATAGTAGTGGACAGTTACCACCCTCTCCACAGCCAACTGAATTGATTCTTTTTGGCATTCAAATAAAATAGCTACAACTAACAACAGGGCAGAGAACCTGACTTATATCAGACACTAAAGAATGCAGCTAAGTGACCATCGACAGTGGACAATGTAGCTCTGACAATTCTACACTAAACCATATATATGTGCAAAGGAGAACCGTTTTTTGTCTGCACTCACTCAGAGAATGCAGGTAAGTCTAGTGCTGGTTTTTCCTGCAGGTGTCCCAAGGACATCAGCAAGCATGTAGTCAAAGTTAAAAAAACATTAGTTAAGATCTGAAATAGGCACTGCAAATGATTTCAAATAGTCACTCTAGAAGTTCGCTGAGTAGTAATAATTTGTGTCCTATCAAAGTGACAATTTAGTAGGACTCTGTACGTGGATAAGGATAATCTGGGACAAGCAATGTCACTAACACATATTTATTCTGCTAAAATTATGGTGTGAATGGTTCGTTTTTTTGAACATGCAGTCTGGACATGCAGGAAAAAATTAGCAAGGGACCTGAAACATGAGGCAGTCTGTAAATGAAATGCTCATCCTATTATAAATTAAATCAGCAAGGATCACTTGCCTTGATATCATAGTTCATATTCCATCCCGACAAACAAAGATGACCCTGAAAAGGGTGAGACAAAGATGAGCAATGTATCTCCATGAAAAGAAAAATATAAGGATCTAGATGCCAACAGCATGGCTGTATATCCTCAGCTTTCGTATGTATAAGACGCAACATAGCTAGCTGATTGATTAAGACACAAGACAAATCTTCTATGCTTGAGAAGCTGATCCTTAATCAGTTAATGGACTGGGAGGCTGGTTCCTATCTTCCTTATCACAGATATTTACAATAAGTATGTAGGTCGCAATTACATTGATGATAACAACGCTTTAAAAACACAAGCAGACAGTGAATAGTAGAAAGTGAAGTTTTACAACTACAAAATTGGTTTTAAAATTGCTTGACTATCAGGTATCCTTGAGCATCAACCGTCTAAAAGTATGGTGAACGTAGAAGAAAATAAGAGGAAGGTGCATATGACTATATATTAATTGGCACATATAGGCTGTGAGAAATAAAGTTCACACTGCTACATACTGTAGCTACTTGAACCAAAAGAGTGTTCCCTATGAATATGCAAGAAAAATTCAAGAATAGTAAGGCCACCGTGCAGAACTAATCTTTTATAAAAGCATGACCTCCGTAGCATCTCCCATGAATTAAAAGAGCATCTGCGATGAACTATTTTCCCATAAGAAATAGTAGCATAAATCAATATGACAGGTATGCAGGAAACTCCAAGCAATATTCAAGCATTTTGATTTCCTAATTATGCATTTTCTATCTGTTATTATCCTTCACTGAGAACTCAGGAAGCATCGCCGGACTGAGAATACAGTACTGAAACTAAAATGCTGTGAAACTGAAATACAATCCTGTTTAACAGGTGTTCCTATCTCTATGGTGGAGCTTCAAGGGGAAAACTTGCCTGAATAAAACCGTAACCTTTGTACAATGCAGTCATTGGATCTAGAGGAAGCTGTAAGGCTCCACTTGCTCAAATGGTTGAAGTACCTGGACACAGAAAGCTGTCATCAAACAAAATGGATAATGAGGTACATGTAGCGGTCATTGGGTCATTCAGTATTCAGACATAACGAAAAGTATCATTAACTAAAACATGGTTATTAAATATGGATTTGGAGAACTAATTCTTAGCAATGAATAAAAACAAAGCATCTTTAACTCACAGTTCTAACTGAAGCCCAATAGCCAATTAGTACGCCTTTATGAAAAATTGAAGCGCTGACCTATCCCAATGCATAAGCAAATAATTAATCGACAAAAATAAAGTAGAATGGTATAAACTGCATCTAACATAATTCAGAAACTTCAAACTGAGACAAATGGTGTTATTTTTCTCATTACTTGTACATCTGATTGCAACCATGCATGGAATTCATTTAAAAAATATGGAATTCAACCTTGTGTAATAACAAAAAGATACATCGCCAAGCCATTAAGACATAGACAGAGCTTAGCTAAATAAAAATAGAGCTGCATTGAGGCCAAATTGGATGGAGATACTAAAGTGAATATAGAGCTGTCTATCATCGTGTAGGCAACATAAAAAGACATGGCAAACAAGGTAGGTGGTTATCTTCTACATTCAGAAGCTATAAAGTCTTGTGTTTCATCTTGCTATTTCCGATGTCAGAGGCGACAAATATAAGCACGGAGATAATTTCGAGACAGGTTGCCATAAAGAAGGAAAGGAAATTTGTGTTTACCAGATACGGACCTGTGCAGCATGATGGTGAGGTTTCGAACTATCCTTGCTTGTATGACTTCAACCGTAATAGAAAAAGAGTTGCTTCTGAAATTAATTACATGTGTCACTGAGGTAGCAAAAAAAAAAAAAAAGTAATCATATGAGAGATATTCAGATAGTTAGAAAAAAAGAATAGGTATCTAGAGACCCCTGCTAACAGGCTGTGGCAGGCAAAAAATTTAATCTAGGTAGCAGACACGTATCCAAAAGGATAAACATTTTTTTTTGAACCATGACAAATTTTAATCTAGGTACCAGCCACCCATTCAAAAGGACAAACATATCTTTTAAGGAAAATACATGCAGGTTCACTTGCTTAAAGTGTTTTATTAGGATTAAACTTTTCTTGTGCTTGGCGAGGATGTGTTGCCAACAGACCATATGACAGAGTAAAGCATGAAGTTGGAAGCACATAAAAAAGAATGAATGGAACTTACAAATGCGGATGTAATGCACCCAGCCCCAGCCCAAGCTGTGCCTGTACAAACCAAATGGGATGCTTCCCCAACATGTCCTGACTTTGGTGGCTGTACAAACTGTGCTTCACCTTGTCTCCTTTGACCACCATAATCATGGAAGGCTGAAAACGTGTAGAGAATCAACAAGGCCATATTCCTCAATCACCACAGGGGCTGAAAAGCAGAATTAGGAGAGGAAGATAACAGATCGAGTGACAGCGACTGACTGACCTGCGGTTCTTGATCCAGACCTTGATTTGCTTGGGCTCGATGTTGTTGCAACTCAACTGCACAAATTAAGATGTACCTAGGGTTTCCTGTAGCATGAGACAACAACAGAGGAGAGTGAGGAGGTGGTGCCGGGAAGCAGCCACGCCGGCGAGTTAGAGGAGGGACAGAAGGGCAGCCGCAGCCGCGTCACCCCGCTCACGTACGGCGTCTTCCATCGCGGCCTCCACCGGAAGACGCACCTAGGGTTTCATGGAGCGAGTGGAGGGCGCGAGGAAGAGGTGGGCACGAAGGGGGGAGAGAGGGGAAGAAGGAGGGCGGCGCGAGGGGGAGGAGAAGGAGGGCGGCGCCGCCACCGCCGCCGGCGCTGCCGCCGGCGCAGCGCCCGCCGTCCCCGCCCCTGCTCTGTGTCGGGGAGGGAGAGAGAGACGGATGGAGAGGGAGAGGAGAGGGAGGCCGGCAGTTTTTTTTTTTTTTTTTTGTTATTCGGTTTCATCCCATTACAATTCTTTCAAATCGGAAAGGTACCATTATAATTTAGGTATTTAGAGACATGTCATTGGAATTTTTTGGGTCACCGAGTTCTACCATTACATACGTATTCTACCTCTCTGGGCCCATTGTCAAGTGTATAAGCACTATAAGCAATGTACATCTTTCAGATGGTCGATTTTGCCCCTAACCCTTCATGAAACAGGCTAGAGAAGCCTTGCTGGCCCCAGCTCCTCTTCTTTCTCTTCACTCTCTTCTTCCCGTCCGCTGGTTCTTTCCTATGCACGCGCCGGGCCGTTTCTTATGCGCCGGCTCAAGCCGGCTGCCACCGCGGCTGCCGGGCCGCTGCTGCCAACTCGTCGTGCCTCGGCCGCTGCGCTGCTCTGCCGCGCTGCCAACCTCGCTCGCGCCGCCAAGGCGTTCTTTCTTCGCCAGGCGCCATCCTGCGCCGCCGCCGGCCGCCGCTTCCACCTGTGTCACGACGCCGCCGTGGGGTGTCAGCCGCCCAACCAAACCGCCCACCGCCGCTTTCAAGGACCAAGCACTTGCCCACTCGTCGCGGGCGAAGCCGTGGCCATGTACAACACCTGGCCGAGCAGCCATAGGCAGAAGAAAATTGCCCGCCAAGGCCAAGGGTCGCCCGTGGCCATGTACAACCGGCGCGGGAAGAAAGTGTCATCCAAGGTTGCGAGACGGGAGGGGGGATAGAATGATGACAAAGCCAAAGTTTCACGGGAAAATGTATGGGTAAACAAGTCTATACGCAAAGATTCATCTTCCTCTACACCGACAATGGGTCCAAAGAAGGTAGAATACGTATGTAATGGTAGAACTCGGTGACCCAAAAAATTCCAATGGCATGTCTCCAAATACCGAATTGTAATGGTATCTTTCCGATTTCAAAGAATTGTAATGGGATGAAACCAAATAACCCTTTTTTTTTTTTTTGGGAAAGGAAAGAGAGCGCTTTTATTTGGTAGGTCGAGACGGGGGTTTTTTTCGCAAAATTTGAGGCGGGCGGGTAAACGCAAAAACGTACGTCGAACTCGAATTTTTGTCTTCTTCGGGTGTAGGATGACGAGTATTACGGGGGTTAAAAAGTAAAAAACTGAGCTAATTTACCGAGGAAAAATCTGGACCGTGATGCGATATCAAAATAGTAGAAGTACCTATTTGCAAAAAAATCCGAACCAATCAAATCTTTCAGGGCGACGTGGATAGCGTCCCTGGGCTCGAAAACTTTGGTCCTTACGGTTTGTTAATGCCACTGCTCGACACTACATGTGCCATTCCAGAAGTAATTCTAGCAATGTATGGTAAAAAAAAAAAATACTGAAAATGGTACATACTGACAGCGTTAGGCACAATTTCTGGTTGTATGTGCACCTGAAAAGCTGAAAGGACACATTATTTATGTTTCAGTGCCAGGATAGAATGAGCATGCAAAGCAATCCAAATTGTACCATTTTCAGCAGCCTGGCTCAAACCTGCAAGAAAATCAATCAAGTAGAAGTTGTTGCTAATCTGTAAAAAAAAATGTATGTGACTACTGCTGCACTGCCGCCGAGCTGCCGCAGGCGTAGAGAAATCGTGCAACAGAGACAGCTATGTTTGATTGAATTGCACCTAAAGAAAAAGCAATCAAAACTATTCGGTATACATTAAGTACATGATTTCCCAGAAGAGGGCATCATTCACCACCATATCAAAAGAAGATGTAAGCATCGTCTTTAGATAGAAGCATCAGTCTCAATCCATCTCTTTAAGTTGTCATCATCTATAGCAAACAAGAGACCATGCAAGGCCGCCATAGCTTATTCAGTTTGGAGAACGTCATTGCGGTGATCAATTTTACCAGCACCCGATCCAATCACACTTCCATGTCCTTCACCCAAGCCTCTCGATCTTTGTTGTTTGTGGAATGAACTGAACCAATCCACATTTAGTTTCACAAGTGGATCGAGGTTTTCAATCCGTCGTCGTCGCGTCGGATTCCTCGCGGTTCCTGTCGGGCAGGTTTCCTTCCTGAATCCCTTGCCGCCGTGCCTGGAACTCGCATCGCATCTGTGCGTTGCCTAAACCAACAGCGCACGCGTCTCTTGTGGTTGAGGTGGCTGCGTGCATTCCTATCGATGTCACGTGCACGATCTTTTTTTTTTTTTTTTTTTTTTTGCTGAAAATTCGTGTGCGTAGGCAGCGTGTACTACACAAGCAAGGAGACGTTTTAGGAGATTGGGGACATGCGCGACCAAAATTTGAGGGAATAGGGGTGTACACATCTCAGTACTGGTGGCCACAAAGGCGGCGAATTTTGCATTTGCACGGATTTATTTAATTTGCCAAGATTATTTCTAGATATATATCACTCCAGCTGATTGCTAATTCATGAGGTTGAAATCTCAATACTTATGAAAATTGATTCACCATTTTCTATTTTGGGACACAAGTACGATTTGAAAAATAATGTGTCATGATACTGCAAGTAGAACAGATATTGCCAATAACTAAGTCACAGACCGTACAAGCTACTGCAAAAATTGGAAATGATTATCCTCGCACACTGCTCCATGCATGCATATTTCATCAAGATTCGAAGTTCATATTTCTTCATATTCCAAACTTTTTGTGGAAAAATAAACAATTCATCTACGGTTTGCCTTTTGCTGTGTACAGTAGCTTTGAGTGCCAAGATTAATCAAGAGCTAATGCAAGCAAGTAGGCCAAACCAGAAAAAAAAAAACAATTTCTATGCTGACGTGATACACTCGTGTCCTCTTATGTAGCCCCTAGTGCATGCTGAAAGCTGCATCAACTCTTAATATGCATTGTTGTAAAAAAAAAAAAGAGTCTTATTATGCATTTCTAAATTCTAATAACATATGCGCAGCAAAGAGACGTCTGAGCAACCAGGATTACCAGCAGGCATATATAGCGCCACACCCACATCTCCAGACGCAACCAAATATTTCAAGCCCGTACTGGCAGTTTGGTAAGACGTTGTTGGATGTAATATAAACTCCATGATGAGAAAGCTACATATGATTTGAATAAAGTTACAAAATAAGTATCATACAAGTGATGAGTCAAATGCCAACCAAGAATGATTTGACAGCGATTCTCTGGAACTCTAGCTCACAAGTTTCTCGTTTCGATTGCTGATGTCCATGCGTCCTCAAGAAAGTTGCAAGGAATACAATATTGTGTGCCTTTCGAATCTATATGTTTCATGTTCCTTAATGTCCAAGTTGCATTCTATAGTCAGACTTATTGGCAATAATTGCCTCTAGAAAAATTGAATTTATGTCATATTATATATACACACCACGGCAATGTTAAAGGGAGCATATATTGTATTAGAGCATCACGTTCGCCAAAAGAGCAAGAAGGGACAAAATTAAACATATGTTTTAAAACGAAAAAAAATAATTATATTAAGTTATAGTTTAGTATATCATCATGTTACAAGTACTATGGAATACAATGTATTAGAGCATCCACGCTTCGTATAGCTTCAAACACAATCCCAAATCTAAAACAAATTTAGTCATAGTTCTAAATTATATTGCAAGTGTCCACATCTAATATAGTTAGTAAATAGTGAATTCAAAAAGAATAAATTTGGAAAATATTTATATTTCTTGTAATATAGGCATATACAATTACATGTTCCCAAACAATACTTATATAGAAATCAAAATATACCTTAAAAGCAATATGCTAAAATGTGAGGGCGGAAAAGATGTATGGTATTTATTTATTTATTTATATACATACATGTATACTCAAAAGCTTCAACGGTCAAAGAAGCGTACTCCATCCATTCTAGAGTAAGTGGACGTCTTGTTTATCAAGAAGACTTTTCAAATTTGACTAAAATTTTAGAAAATAGTATCAACATTTGTATCTCAATAAGTACACAATGCTAAATCTAATAATGCTTAATATACATCAGAGTATTTTTAGAGGGATTATAATTTTAATAAGTTTAATTCTTCGGAAAGACAACACATGTATTTTTTTTGGGTGGAGTATAAGTACAACGGAAAATGTCCAGTCGAGTCTTGACCGGCGATAGATACAGGATGGACTCTTGGCCTGTCGGTTTCCTCTTTCCCCGTTAGCTGGACTGGATTGTAATAATCGGAAACTTGCTAGGGCTAAAAGCCTAAAACGCAGGTAGCGCTGCGCCGCTGAAGACGCTCGGTTTATAAGCCAAGGCCAAGAACTCCAAGAAGCGAAGGTGGGGAAGCAAGCAAGCGGCGGCCGGAGCATCTGGGGGGAGAGAGGAAGAAGGGGCGGTAGCAGGTGAAACCGGAGGCGGCAGGACAGGGAGAGGTGGCGAGAGGAGAGGCCGCGCCAGCTTGACAGGAAAGCCCGTGCGCTCGGCTGCGGCGGCGGTTATGGGCGACTCCGGCGGCTCCGTTGTGTCGGTGGACGTCGAGCGCATCTCCTTCGGCGGCAAGGTTTGGGCAGCCCCCTACCTACTTTTCTTTTGCTTTCTTCGCTGCTACCATCGGTTTCTGTTCTTCGGGAGGGAAGGGAAGGGAAGGGGAGACGGCGGGCGGGCAGGGTACCGCGGATTGAGAGGCTTGGATTGGACGGCCGGAAGATGCGAAGCTGATGGTGCTGGGGTTTAGTTCGGTTTCGATTTAGTTTTTTGAGTGGTAGGGTTAGGAGTTGCAAGGGGGAGCGGCATTTCTTTATTTTCACCAGCTTCATTGTTTTGGGTGCATTGTAGTATTGGTTTCAGATTTAAGCCTTTTCTTGTAGGATTTCACCTGTCTTGTTTGGTGAATCAGAATTTGGCTTCTCATAGTTTGAATTTCAAGTTCGACCACCTAGATAGTAACTTTGCCGCGCACTTGCTTCTGGACTGTTAATTTTTGCTCGGAATTAGGTAGTTCTTCCTGCTTTGCCTTTTCTCCATTGCTGATTCCCCAGACACGTCATCGTTTGCTACCAGTGGTCTGTCACTTGCTTCATGCGCCTCTGTGTCTGCTGAATTGACAGCCGTCGTGTACCATCGGTGCTATGATTTTTTTTTTTTTTGGGGGTTGCATCCTCTAGTGGGTGCTGGCCTCTACCTGCCTTTGCCCATGCTGATTTTTTTACGACGGCTTATGGTCCTAGTTTGGTCATGTGGTCCTATATGAGTTTGTCTATCTTGCAGATCAATTTAAGTAATCAGTCGCTTGCTTTGTGCGTGCTTATCACCAGAAGAAAAGAAAACCATAAAGATAACATTTTGAGGCTTTTGGGTTGTAGCTTGGGTGTCCTAACTGCCCCCTTTATTTCTTTATAATTAATCGTTATCTCCAATTGGTTAGTGCTTTAGCTTGGCTTTCTAGCCAAGTTCCATGCACTAAATCCTTCCTTGCTATGTGGATTATGGAAGAAACTTAAACTCTAGGCATGACAGCAAATTGATTTGGAGTAAGGTCTGATGGATTGAGAGCCCTCTTTCTTGTGAGTGGATGCTGTTCTAGCTTTGTTCATCCATCAGTTGGGGAATGCGGAATATATACTCTGTACGTGAAATCTGGTGCTTTTGAATTTGATCTTTTATATAGCTACAGAACTGCGGTATCAATTTTTTTTAAGGTAAATTAAACCACTCATCATTAGCTTGTATGGAAATAATTCTTGGCAATGCCAATGAAAAGGAAGTAGGGAGAAAAATCAGTAGGTTTGTTCAGTGGGGCCAAAAGGCTGTCTAAGAATCAGTATGTATGTTTGGCTAAGTAATCTATATCAAAATATGGAGTGTGAGACCCACGGATTAGTGACAAAATTCTATACTTTGATTCACACTCACAGATCGCCTGTAGCATCCTCTTTTCTGTTAACTGGATTCTCTTAGCCATGACCACATATGATCCTGGGCCCTGGCGGCGTACATGGTAACTGTAGGATTTATGATCCAATGGCTTGGATTGAAATTGCACTCGGAATTACTCAAACATATTTTTTAGCTCTGTTATTAGGAATGATAATTAAGTGTACTAGTCTCTTTCCTGACAGGTTAGAATGGCTATGATGTTGTTGTTGCCACTTGTTGTCATACATATCCTTCCTGTGATTGAAAAGTACAGCTAGTTGTATTTTTTTCCTAGCATGTGCTTTTCTTGCTATTTATACTTTTAGCTATTTTCTTGGTGAGGAATCTCGTATTATTGGCACTTAGTGCTATGTTTCCCCCCTTTAATCTTAGGAGATGTGGTCTAGAAACCATTACCGTGACACGCCATGTTATAATGGAGCTGTGATGCTTTTTTCTTTGTTAGCACCCTACAAGGTTTAGTGTAACATACAGGAATCAGATAGCTTCAGTCATGATTTACAAGCTTTGCTTTGGTTGGGTTACAAGCCCTTCCTTTCAATAATCTTTAGGTACTGCTGGTTTGTCTAATTTTTCTCTTTCATTTGGAGAAAGAAATGGCTCTGTAGATCATGAAGTTACAAATTGAGCACCCCATAGAGGCATAGATTCAAGTGCAGGGAATGCACATGAATCTAATAGGTTTCACAAGTTCCACTCATCTGCCCACCTTCTCCATCCACCCACCAGGCACCCACCCATCAGAATCATCTTCATTTAGATTTTATCTGGTGTGTACAACTTGGTGAATTTTAGTAATTGTTATTGCCATCTTTTCTTCCTAGTGTTGACAATTTCCTCTTGTTTTCCTCAGGAACATCATATACAAACCAACCATGGATCTGTATCTGTTGCCATATATGGTGACCATGATAAGCCTGCTCTTATTACTTACCCAGATATTGCTTTGAACCGTAAGTTTTACAAGCTTACCCTATGCTAGGTCATTTAAGAATTCCACAGCACTTTGACTTAAGTCCTTATTGTTGATCAGATATGTCTTGCTTCCAAGGACTACTCTTCTGTCCTGAAGCAGCCTCATTGCTGCTTCATAATTTTTGCATTTACCATATCAGCCCCCAGGACATGAGGTCAGTGGAGTTTGCTGTTACAGTGAAGTGTATTCTTTTTGTGTTTATCTTAGCATGATGCATTTTGGTGATTCTCAATCAACATTTTCATGGTTGTATGGTTTACTGATCTTTGGAAAAAAAATCATGCAGTTAGGAGCTGCCCCGATTTTGCCGAGAGCACACCTGTGGCGTCTGTTGATGACTTAGCGGATCAAATTGCAGACATACTTGACTTTTTTGGGTAAGATATTTGCACATTATTAATGAAGTGTTAGTTCTGAGTTCCTCTCGACAGTTGTGAAGTAACTTCGTTCATTTGTTGTCTATTTCCAGACTGGATTCAGTTATGTGCTTAGGTGTCACTGCGGGCGCATACATTCTTACTCTGTTTGCAGTATGCATTTCTTCTAAACTAGTGTGTTCTGTGCTTCTTGCACAACTGCTTATTAATTTAAGTTCTTTATTGCAGACAAAGTATAGAGAGCGAGTACTAGGACTTATCCTCGTTTCACCTCTATGTAAAGCTCCCTCATGGTCTGAGTGGTTTTATAATAAGGTAGTTATTCGATATTTAGCTTCAGAGAACCTACCTTCAGAATAATGATTCTGTACTGACAACTTTTTTTCCTTAGGTAATGTCAAATTTACTGTATTATTATGGCATGTGCAATGTCGTGAAGGATATTTTGTTGCAGCGCTACTTTGGAAAGGTAACTAAATGGCTTAGGTTATGTCATGTGATGTGATATTTTATGTAGCTGTTTAAAGCTTTTGTTTGAATTTTATGATCCCTAGGGAGTGCGTGGAGGCTTAACTGAACCGAATCAGATATTGTGCAGGCTTGTAGAAGCGTATGCGCTAAGACTTTCATCCATTATCAGTTATGATGTATTTGTTTATGACGTTTAACCCTACTTTTATTCAATGTAGTTTCTTGATCAACGGCAGTGCATGAATGTGTGGAGATTTATCCAAACTATCAATGAGTATGTCCTTTTTATCTCTAAAGCTTATATGATCAACTCATATGGTCATACCTGAGTCAGTGGATGAGTGGAACCAAAAATTTTGGCATGCTTTATACAGGAGAAAAAGACTTGACAGAGAACCTGAAGCAAACTACAGTGCAGAACACTGATTTTTGTTGGTGAGAATTCCCAGTTCCATGCTGAAGCTGTTCACATGACTGCAAAGCTTGATAGCCGATATAGCGCTCTTGTGGAGGTATTGATTTGCACACAGATTTTTTTTTACATTGATTTGAGGGTTTTGCATACCAAGTTTGGTGTTTCTACAGGTACAAGCTTGTGGGTCGGTTGTGACAGAGGAGCAACCTCATGCAATGCTGATACCAATGGAGTACTTCCTCATGGGATATGGTCTGTACAGGCCAAGCCAGATAAACTGTAGCCCTCGCAGCCCTCTGAATCCATTTTGCATATCGCCGGAGCTCCTCTCTCCCGAGAGCATGGGGGTTAAGCTAAAGCCAATCAAGACACGAACCAACCTCAAAGCCTAGGGACAGATTATGAGAAGGCGTAGGAACTGATGCGCATCCTTTGATTTTTTGTGGTGAAGTGACATAGCTGTTGTTTCCGTGATGTACATACACAAGAGGTTAGTAGGGTCAGGGTTGGGCGGGGGGTTCGATTCCATTGATTTGTAGCCTTAAAACAGTTGTAAATTGTCACAGATTATTTGTTGAAGAGAAGAAATAATAAGGGAAGATGAGTTGTTGCCAAAAGTTAGGGCCTCAACATTTCCATTTTTTTTATCAGGTTGTATGTTAGACTGGCAAACCATTGCGGCCTTCTAAATGATCAGTAGGCAGTCAATTGTTGCAGAAACCTCTTTTTTGTTAGCGGTTTTTTATCATATGGCTGGTGGTATGTTGTGGTGTCATCCCTGGTTGTATGCATCAGTTCTCGTTGGTGCGAGCAGCAGAACAGATGTAAGTTGGATTGAGCAACTTGTCATGTTTTGCATGTATCCTATTATAGGACTTCGGTCGGTGGCATCCACCTTATTTTGTTGAACTTTGATGATCCGGTTGGCAAAGCAAGCTGTTACTAGGTGTGATTTTTTCAAAATTTGGCCCTTTTTCAAAACAAATTTCAAATATATCCCTACTTTGAAACATTTTACGCTGGGTATCCCTTTTTGTCGCGCCAAATGCATAGGCGCGATGTTTACACATGTCGCGCCTATGCATGTGGCGCGACGTGTTCCATCCGCGGCGTTGACCCGTGCTGGCGTGGCCGATGGTGGGTCCTATAGCGTCGCGCCCCTACGCATCTTGGCGCGACACATGGCGATCAGCGCTGGTGCGTCGGCGCGACCAGCCCGTTAGGGTTTCGGTTTTGGGCTTCGCCGAAACCGCGTGGGGTCGACCGGTCGCGCCAACCTACCTCGGCGCGACGATGTAGATATAAATGCATCCACCAACTTTTTCTCTCTCTTTCTCTTCTCCCACTTTCTCCATTCACTGTGTCGAGGGGGGGACCGAGAGCAGCAGGTAAGTGGCCCATTTGGAATGTTCTCTTCCCCTTTTGTCTTCCTCTCCATGATTTCCATTTGTTTTGTATTCTAAAGTGTGTTTATGCTTGTGTTATGCTAATTGGTCTTCATTTGTGGTTGAATTTCTTTGTTAGTCTTGTTTTGCTAATGTTGTAATTGTGCTCTCAAACCCCAAGCCCTAATTAATTTCATTGTTCATGGTAAATTGGAAAGTATGTTTGTGATGTCTATTTATTCTTGTGCTATACTATTTGGCAATTAGATGTGGTAAAATTTCTTTGTTAGCAATGACATGGTTAGATGTAATTGTCCTCTCTAATCCCAAACATTGATTCAACTCTTTGTATATGACAAATTGGAAATCATGTTTGCTACTACGTAGATTACTTCATATTGAAATGAAGGCGTTTACATGTTTTCAGTCCATGGATGTGGGTAATTGTCGTATGAAAGCCCAAACCCTTCTTGTTTTTGAAATATTGTTTTGGTGAACTTATGGTTTGATTAGGAATATTGTTTTGGTTCATGAATGGAGATTAGTTTGTTTGACTTTTCAATTATGAAGTGCTTACCATCTTACGAATGAATATGTTACTTTAAGACTTTAAGAAGTCCTTTTTTGAGGTTTTGATTTTGTTTTTTTTAGAATCTGCATGAACACTAAAGAGATTGACATAATTTGATAATAATATTTCTTTGCATCCATGCTTTGTTGATTCATTTTGCACCTATGTTTCATTTTTCACCTACATTGTGTTTAATGTTTCTTTTCGCACCCATTTTGCTAGGTGTCATGTAATTGAAATAATTTGTTAAAAATATTGTTACTCAGCTGTGCTTTGTTGTTTGTTCTTGCACATATCTTTCGCACAAAGGTGACACTTTTTTTTTCTTTTGCTAGCTTCCATGGACTTGTCCTGTTTTTACACCATCCGGAGGACCATGATGACGACGGTCCATTCCGTCACACTCGTGCCGACGCCGCTTTGTCACTTGTCGGTGGCGGCCCAGTGAAGCGATCCGTGCATCCTTTGTTCGCCGGGCGTGCTTTTTCTTTGCGCCTTCTACGGCGTGGTCCTCGGCGAGCGCAGAAGGGCGTAAGGATGCAATTTCTATCGGTGGATCGGCGGTAAAGAAAGGGTGAATCATTCCATCATGTTGTTTCCTTATGACCCTTGGAAGACCGTTAAGCTTGATCGGTTTGAACGGTGGGTGCCTCCGCCTCCAGAACCCACCCGAGATGACCGAGGCGGAGAAGGTTGACGCACATCACCGTCTCTGACGAATCCTCCTACATGCCATTGTGGGGAGAGAGGGCTTTGGAGGTGGGTTGGGGCTTTGGAGGAGGGTTCCACGGTGGTGGTGGCGGACCGCTCGAGGGAGAGAGAGAGAGAGAGGCGGAAGAAGAATGGTGTGGAAGGAGGAGGAAGACAGGTCTTATTACGCACGTCGCAGCTGGATCCGTAGGCGCGGCGTGCCGTCGCGCCTTTATGCATCGGCGCGATCACCACGTGTCCGACACGGTTGGATGGAGACTCTCCCGTCGCGCCCGGAAGCTTTGGCGCGACGTCGCGCCAGCGGCGGCCCGTGTGGCGATTTGGCGGGCGGTCTCTTTGCCACGTCGCGCCCGCAGGCCCTAGCGCGAGGTATCACGCTGAAGCGTAGGCGCGGCAAAGGCTCAAAACCGGGCCCGCATTGTCGGACTGTCGCGCCACGGCCCGGGCGTGATCTACGGGACACGTGGCGCGCAACATGTCGCCCTCGTCGCGCCGGAAGGTTTGGCGTGACACGTCGCGCGCCGGGGACCCCGTCTTCCACGGTTTCGGCCGGGGAGGGCCTCTTTGCCACGTCGCGCCCTACGGACTGGCGCGAGCGTCGCGCCAAAGGCTCGCGTGGCGTTGGACAAAAATAGCGTTCTTTGTGTGCCGCCCGGGTGGTCGTCCGCGGCCGGTTGGGTAGGCGCGACGTTATCGTGCAAATGGTCGCCGCGCCTATCCTTTTGGCGTGACATTTTTCTTAAATTTTTTTTACGAGCACATAGCATAACATCACAAATATTCACTGATTTATACCACAAAATATCACAGATTTCATAGATAACATCATCTCATGATATACCACAAAAAGATCACATAATTGATACATAACATCATACCAATTTGGTCCACACATAGCAAATCCATAGTTCACACATAGGTCACCAAAGTGTCGTGAGCATAATTTACATAGTTCACCTTCTCACGGTGGGGAAAAAAATTTGAGGCCGACGGCGTTGGCGACCCACCAGCTGTGTTGCTAGTACATTTGGAGTCCCCACGTCGGGCGGTCTTTACCTTTGCGCTTTCCACCTTGCCGCCCGGAGGTGACCTTTGAGATGCACCCTACAAAACTCGGAATTTCGGATATGGTCCAAATGTTAATACAAGGTGACAACTATTTCAACGGCATAGAAGTTGAACACAGTGTTTGGCTCCGCGAGGAGCATCATACGATTCAAAGAACCAATGACCTCTGCTCAAAGTGCGGATCCTCGGCCGTCGTCGGTGTCATCACCGCTTCCCTCTTTGGCTTGTGTCCCGAGGGGTGCGTGCAATCGCTTTTCCCCTGGTACTCAGCCTTGTATGCAGGAGGCCACCGGTGACTCTGCGCACCGCTCTTCACATTCCTCACTTTCGGCTCTGCGGGGAGGCCTCTCCTTCTTCTTCTTGGCACCCGCCGTCATCCTCACCTCTAAAGCGGCTCAACTTGCGGCCGAGGCGGCGGCAGAATTTCTTCACTTTCTGCGGTCATTTATTTGGCGAGTTAGGACATACAAAACGGATGCGTCTAACCGGAATTATATTGAGTCGGGCGTCATATCTCTCGCAAATTCTACAAGCTCACTACCTTCTTGCCCCCAGGCCCAATGTACGCTCGGCTTCATTCGAAAGGTGGGCTAGCTACGTGGTCTGTATGCGGGGAGCAAGGTTAAAACTTGAATGCGATGCTAAACCCCGAAGAAATGTACGCTCCGGCTCAAAATGCATGCTTACCGTGTAGTTGATGAGAGGTGCTCGCGGGCCGCCGGCCTCCCTAGTTGCCTCGTCGTAGGGGTCTTCTTGATCGCTCTCTCCATAGAAGACTGGAGTCACCGAGAGTGGAGTGTGAAGACGCACTCTAGTCACCTTGAAAAGGTACACGAGGTACTTGATGGTACTCTTGGGCCACCGTCGAGGCCCACTATCGAGCCACACCCTCTCTCGGCGTTCATCCACCTGCTGCACATAAGCCTCATGGGTGTCGAGCCGGTTTCCTCCAAAGACCAAACCTTTTCTTCCTTGAAATACTTGAAACATTCATCGTTAGTTTCGACTAGATAAGTAAAAATACGCCAACGAAGGAAGTTAAATCTGAAATGACTTACTGGTGCAATCTTTGAGGACGTCCCTCCTTCATGTATTGGGTATTCACGCCTCCGCCCGAACGCTTCATGACCCTCATAGGAATGTGGTGCTCCACAATGTAGTATAGGATCATTGGAGCATTGCATCTCCAAATAAGCGCAACTTCTCTTCATCACTCTCGCCGCGGGGGAACATTCAAGTCCTGCATACATCGCGTCGTTCATATGGAGTCCACTCAACCTAAAGTTTGAGAGAATTAGACAAATGCATCGGCGATCTTAAAGTACATCACAATATGTATAGCAACATGACTAACCTGTGCCCAAGTCAACAAGTCCGGATCGTTGGAGTACCGACCGTACCTCATCTCTCGAATAAGCCCTTCACCATCTTGTTTTTGTGCCACAAATACAACAATGGGGCCCGATACTCCGCATATGGCCATGCACTCGCAAAAAATTCCAAATGCCATTATAAGAACTAGAATATTAGATAGTGCAACTAAGATCGAACATAAAAAAAAAAAACATGGATGAGTAACGTCTGAGAACCGGCCTCCTGTAGTCCCTTCCGGTGGGTATGCGCTCCCGGATCCATATCTGCGGGGAGGTAGACGCATCCACCCAAGTTTGAGGAATCTTTCATCCTCCTCACAGACTCACCACGGTATCCGATCTGACCATGCGAGTGTGGCGGAGCCCCAGCTATGCCGGGCGATGTCCTCCCAATCCTGGCGCAAGATTGGGAGCACCATCGAGACAAGGTGTTCCCGGAAGCGTCGGGTAGCGAAAAGACCAATCGGGTGCCACAACCACACCTTCATGCCTGCCTCTCACCTCTTCCTCGGCGGCGTCACCTCAGGGGGCAAGTATTGAAGTGCGGCCGCCCAACCCGGACGACACACACGAAGTCTTGTGCTCCCTCCGTCCCCTCGTGGAGGCGTGGGAGGGTAATGTCCGTGAACGGAACACCAACTCCTTCCGGTTTGGCACCGCCGATGGCACGACAATTGGTAGACCGTTGACTTTGAGGTCCAAGATGTAGCTCACATCTTCTAGGGTGACCGTCATCTCTCCACACGCGGCGGTGGAAGGAATCGTCTCCGGGCGCCATCCGCCCCACAAAGCGGTCACCCGCCCCGTCCATCTCTCGGGAGCCCGCCAAAATGGCTCGAGCAAGGCCCAAGAAGCCCGCCGAGCAAGGTAAAGGCGTACCGCTGCGTCCCAACGCAGGGGCTTTGTGAGCTCGGGGGACGCAACGGCTTACGTTTCGAAAAAATAAAACATTTGTAACGATTAGAGATGATAAACGATGGACACAATATAAATATTTTTGCAACAATGAATATGGGAATCACTTGCTCGGCCCAAGTCCACCGCCATGTGTGCTCGGTGGTCCTTTGTCATAGCGATCTTGAAGAAGGAACGGGGGCTCCTCTGCACCATCCCGGAGAAGGCCAAAAACACAAGATTAGACATATGACATGAATAAAAATAATATCAACAACAAAGCATTAGGAAATTAATATATCACAACGTGAAGAGACTAAGACAACACCAAAACTAAAAACACCCTAGTACCTGAACACTATCGAGTGGTCAGTAGTGTGACCAGGTCTGTGACATTTAGAGCACCGCCGGAGCCATGGCCTCATCAAAATCTCCATAGCCATACATATCGAGACCATAGCCATTCGAATCATACACATCCGGGCCATCGGCATTGCAATCGTCCATAATTCCTTGAAGGCGTTTTTCTCTTCCTTCTCCCAACCTTTTTCTTTTCTTGATCGTGGTCGGGTACATAATCCAATCCATTGTATGGAGGCCACTATGTGAAGGATCTAAGTGCGGCTTGAAGTTGGATTCCCACACTTTTAGGGTGTTTGATTTGAGATAGAATGGAGACATGAAAAACGATCTTCATGGTCCAAACCCCTCATCTTACGAGGCCGTGATGACGCGTGTGAGCAAGGCACATGAAGTAGTCGCGAATGCAACAAGAACACTCCGGTTTACGGAGGTCCACCCTATAATTTTTGCCACCCGTACTTCTCACCGCCCGGATT
This sequence comes from Hyparrhenia diplandra, assembly GCA_015847255.1. Lineage (NCBI taxonomy): Eukaryota > Viridiplantae > Streptophyta > Magnoliopsida > Poales > Poaceae > Hyparrhenia > Hyparrhenia diplandra. Next base: position 231,891 of record JADLZK010007787.1, on the reverse strand, counting down.
GGTTCCTCCCTACGACATTATGTTGTACACTAGCCTTGAAGGTCCGTGAGGCAACACCAACCCGATTGGAACCTATGGCCTCCGCAATTTCAGTGTGTCTCCTACCGGCACGGCCCCATTTTTCTGTAGAAAGCCTTGGCAATGTTCCAACGTTTAACAAAGTATTCGTTTGCACTTCTTGAACGAGTACTCCACAATACCGGAGATGAATGCGCACGGATTCCCTTGAACACTTTGTTAAACGATTCCGATGAATTGGTGGTCATCACGCCATACCTAAGGCCACCATCATCAAATGCGAGAGCCCACTTGTCCACATTACTCATCCCGGGCCACAAGCCAAGTCCTCGCGGAGTGTTTAGGACCTTGTTCAACTCTCGCAAGCTTCTCTTTAAACCTCTCCTTCGTGCGACAACAACACACGACCTTCAACTTACGGGCGACCTCCTTCTTCCTTTGTCATTTGCCAAATGTTGGCGGCAAAGTGTCGCATGCACCATCGATGCTCAAGAGGGGGGAAGCCCATCTATCTCCTCTCTAGCGACCAATAGCAATCCATTGTGCCGATCGGATATCATGCAAATCCTACGGGGCGTCTGACGGATCACATCTCTTCTTACAAGCTTCATGAACCAAGACCAGCTCAAAGTGTTCTCGCTCTCGGCCAAAGCAAACGCTAAAGGCACAAGGCGGTTCTCCTGATCCACACCGACCGCCATCATCGAACACCTTTGTACTTCCCCGTAAGGAATGTTGCATCAACAAGCACTACAAAGCCGACAATGCTTGAATGCCTCGGTGACCGGGGAAAACACCAAAACAATACGTGCGGCAGAACATGTTTAGGCACGCCCGTCAGGTGTCATCCACTATCCGGCCGGCAAGAGGATACCACCTAAGCCCCGGATTGTAGTGTTTCATGGTCAAGGGATCCTAGGAGCTTGGTTGTATGCCTCCTTCCAATCACCCCACAGCGGCTCTATAGCATCTTTGCTTTGCTTTCGCCATGCCTTCATGTAGCTCACTTTCGATATCCGGTCCACCCCCAAATGCTCTCGATCAAGGGAGGAACGGATATATATCGCTATCGGCCTTAACAAGGCCCGACAAGATAACGACTTCGGATAACGGGCCGTGTTTCAGGCGTGAACCCCCTTAGGCTTAGAAGACCGACACGTGTGAGGTTGCTTCACATTCGAATCCTCCAAGTCTTGTTTGGCGGCTTCCTCGCCCCAAACTCCCCAACCACATTTCTTCTTGCAAAGCGCGTATGTACGCTTCTTCGAGGTTCGCGGTGATCAACCTGATAGGGCCTATGATACCCTACTTGGCGTAGTCCGCAAGAAAAACTTGAGATGATCCAATGTGTCAAAGACCATCCCCTTCTTAATCTCCATCTCCTCGCCTCTCCCCTCATGCGTCCAACAACGGCAGGGCCGGTGTCACACAACGCTTCATCAACCATACTAATGTCCATGAAGTTGGAGTGCGGAGGGTACCTCAACATGGACCTCCCTCAACTCAACACTTAGCTCCACATCGGTGTACTCCATTCTAAATGACCCGTCCGGTGGATGCAATATCCCCTATACTCATCGCTTTCATCCTCCTCGTACTGAGGCTCCGGCCTATACTTTCGTCCTCTACAACCTCCTCGAGCTACTTTCAGCTGAAAGTGAGCTCATCTCCGTACTCTCCATCATCCTCGATCCTACAAACATGTCGCCCATAGCACCAATCTCCTCCTCATCGCACTCTTCCATACCTACCATCACCTGTATTATCATTGTCTCTAACACAAGCGGTTGCAAATCTTCCTCCCGAGTAAGGTGCTCTACGGGCTCCTCATCCACGTTCTCAGCCGCAGGCACAACAACAGGGTTCATCACCTTCTCCACAACAACTTCCAAGCAACGAACACTACTACCCTTCACAACCTCCACAAAGTTCTTCCAATCATCTTCACATGACAAAGGCATAAGTGCATAGTGTGCTCGTTCCTTCCCACGATCAAATCGACCAATCAAGCTAGATGGCCATCCATACTTGTCGCGACAATGGCGGACCAAATCATCGAAGCTAGGAGGTCTACCAAAAAATGAACTTGTTCATGCATGTTCTCAAACTTGCCATCCCCTCTAACTTTACCACCAATATAAAAAGCACTAAACGGTCCATCTACAAATTATTCGAAATAAAAGCTATAAGTAAAAACAACCATATTGCCAATATATATTACAAACAAATTCAACACCTCTATGCATCCAACAACTACATTCCATTAATTTTATTAAGGATAAAAATGCATTAATTAGTTATTAGTATTAACTAAAAATGAATGCATTAATTAGTTATACATCTAAACAAGAATGCATTAATTAGTTATATATTAAAAAGAATGCATTAATTTCTAATCTACATAAAATCCACAATCTATCAATTAAAGATTCAATCAACGACCATTTCATATTAACCAAAAATCCTACCATGCAAAACAATAAAGCTATAAGTAAAACAACCATATTGCCAATATATATTAAAAACAAACTCAATACCTCCATGCAAAAAAGAACTTTTTATTCATGAAAAATCTAATCTAGGTGAAATCCACAAAGAAAACATATCCTAAAACGTTTCCACGTACCACATTGCATCAATAAACGACCCAATCACTTATAAATTCACATTGCAAAATATAAATAATATAAAACCCTAAACCTCCATACATGCATCAATGAACTAGTTTCATGCAACTCAATCTCTACCTCAAATCATGCGGCCAAAACCAATCCTAAACCGATTCTACGAACCACATTATATCAAATAACGATTCAATCAAGAACAATTTTCATATTAACAACCCTAAACCATCGAAAGGAGGAAGAGGAGAGAAAGAACTAGTACCTAACCCGGGTTTTGAGAGGAAGAGGGGGTCGCCGGCTAGCCTCCGCCACCGGCGGTCGGGCGGCGCCGCGGGTGAGAACCCGTTTCCTCGGTTTTTGCCGCCGCCGCTCTAGGGTCCCTCGCTCTGTCCGCCGGCCTCCAAATCCGCCGCCGGGCAAGAAAGGAGGCCGGGTGCGGCGGCGCTGCAGGAGGAGGAGGTCGGGTGCGGCGGTGGAGGAGGGCCGCGGTGCGGCGGCCGGAGGGGAGGATCGGCCGCGGCGACGCCGGGCGTCGGGCGCCCGTCGGGGAGTGGAGAAGGAAGAAAGAAAGAGAGAGAAAGAAAAATCGGGCGGTGGATAGGTATTCATGGGCGTCGCGCGGAAGCATCCGGCGACACATCGTGGGACCCACGCACTTTTGGGGTCGGCCCAAACCGAAACCCTAACGGGCCGTTCGCGCCGACGCATCGGGCGCCACGCCGCCTCGCGCATCTTGGCCAGCGACTGACCGAAAGGGCCCCACCGACGGCCCGGCCCGGCAGTCACGGGCCGTGACCACGTCATACGCGTGTCAGCCGCGCCGCATGCGTCGGTAAATGTCACGCCGAGATGTTTGGCGCGACAAAAGGGATACCGGCGTAATTTGATTCAAACTAGGGATAGATTTGAAAAATGTTTTGAAAAGGGGCTAAATTTTTGAAAAAAAAAAGATGTTTGGTACTAAAGACTACAGTGGTGGAGTGAGATGCAGAACTTGACAGTTCGGCTGTAACAAACTGATTTTTTTCTTTACCCTTCTTGGTGAGTACTTGGATATTAAAGAAATCAACTACTCTATCTTTGTCATCATGGAAGACAGTGTGAGTCCATTGGTTGTCTGTATAGTGAGTTCAATTGGTTGTCCGTATTGGATCTATCTTGCATGAGATTACCTAGTCCAGCCTACTCCCTCCGTCCCTAATTGATCGTCGCTGTCGGTTTTTGTCCACAAAGTTTGACTTTTATTTGTACAAAATACATGTAACATTTATATCTCCAAATAAATTGATTAAAAAACTAGACGAAAGATTTTTCCAATGATACAAATTACTTAGCATAAATACTTATATATTTTAATATATAATTGCCGGCGTGATGGTTTTTTCGAAGCGAGAACGATAAACATTTAGGGGCCGGAGGGGAGTAGGTACAATGAAATGGTGTTTGGTTGGCTTGTATTGGAAATTGAACTGCACGTAGGGAAACATTTCTAGTGTTTTGTAGTAGCATGCATATAATCCTAAACTAGTGCCCCTAAAAAAATATAATCCTAAACAGGTAGACTTGCGGGGCTAGGGTAGGGAGGGTGTGCGATGGAACAGGTCTTTGCAGGAGCCCGTCTGGCGAGCGAGCGAGCATGGGCATGAGAAAAATAAGTAGCATGGTTTGTTGGACTACATCTTGATTATCTAGTACGCGGTCTAAAAACCCACTACCTAAATGTCTATTATATGCCCACTTATTTTTATACTAAAAATTTGTTTTCAACTCCAATAGTACTACTTAAATCATACCTCTCAAATTCAGTTTAGCAGTCAATGACATGTGTAGCCCACATGTCATCCCCTCCCTTCTACTTTGCCATTGAGGATTCGCCACTACAGTCACACCGATGGGGGGCGCCCCGGAGCGTGATGGGGCGTTAGGCATGTGTCGGTGGGGAGCCCTTGTGGGAGAGAGCGTTGCCAAACGTCGAAAGATTGGTAGGGCGGCCGGGGGGCCAGAGATGGTGGGCGCTAAAGCGGGGATCGCCAACTCAACGGCTTAGCGGGTCAAGGGCCTACCCCGGAAAGATAAGTGGGGCGGCTCGGGGTGGGAGGCAACTTGCCGCGACAAGGTCTGGTACGTTAGGGAGAAGAGGGCAGCTCGAGTCTGCGGATCGTGCCCGGAAGAGGAGGCGTTGTGCATGCTCGCTGGGGAGAGGAGGGGGGGCGGCTAGGAAGAGAGGGGTAGGGCCGGGGACAAGCCTCACCCCTGGGGAAGAGGATGACCGGGGCGGTGTGTAGATGTACCACCGGGGCGGTGTGTAGACGCGTCGGTCGAGAGCGAAGAAGAGAGATGCACATGTCGGAGGGTGGGAGAAAAATAGGTAGGCATATTTTGTTGGCCCAACAGATGTAGTAAAAGCGAATAAGTAGCTTGTTGGGCTATAGAAGTAAGCAACAAGAGGGAGAATTTGTTGTACCAACAAAGATAGATCGCTGAAGTAGGTAGAGGAGAAATTTAGATAGTCCGATAGATACTTCCTCTATCTTCTGAAAAAAAACTTTTAGACCAACGATTTGTATCCAAAAGAATTAATTTTTAGAGGTGGACGGTGTGTCGATCCACGTTAATATCTCCCATAGTTCGATTGAACTTAACACAACCTCCTTTCTCGTATGCTTGGAGGTTCCAACAACACTTTCATTATGCTTCTTGGTAATTGGGAAGCTATTAAGGTATATAACAGTTTAAGGAGGGCAGCGTAGCCTCTTATATTCTTTTCCAACACTTTCTAATATGTAAAGTCTCTAGAAATTCTGAGACGGAGGGAGGGACTATTGACTATTATTATAGTTTTTTTTTTTTTTTTTTCTCTACTCTTTTACTAACCAAAAAATTGAAGAGTTGATGTAAGGAAGGTTATAGGAGTAGATAGATAGGAGTATGCGAGGCCCATGATGAGCCCATCTAGGGCATAGAATTGTCGATTTACACAATATATATACGGACAGTAGCTTTTACAATTTACAATATATATCGAGCAAAATAATACTGTAATAACCGAGCATCCTCGTCGTAAAGGCGCAACAGACTCTACACCCCCATCTCGCGCTCTCCGAACCCCTCGCCGAAACCCTTCCGCCGCCCGACGCCCGCCGCCACCCCCCTACCGCTCTTCCGCTGCCAACCGTTGCCTCCGGGCTCCGTCCGCCAGCCCGGCACTGTCCTGAAGCCGTGAAGTACGGGGGATTCACTTCCATCCGACGCCATCTGGTTTCCTCTTCAATCTCGCGGGTAAACCCTAGCCCATGCATCGGGCAGCTGATAGAATCTGCGGATACGGTGGCTGTATTGGGTTGGAATCGTTGAGTCTCGTTTCTTTTGGTGCTAAAATATCTAGGGTTTCCTTCTTTCCTTGCAGGCGCTTGTTTGTGCGCGTGGATTGTTTCGTCCGGGTCTCCTGCCTGTGCAGGAGCCCCCTCAGGTGTGCGCGCGACCATCATGTTTCCTTCCAAAGGGCCCAATCCCTACGGCCAGCAGCCGCCTTATGGCGGGCAGCAGCCGTACGGCCAAATCGTAAGGCTCTGTGAAGGATCTCGCTGCTTTCTTTTGTTGCTGGACGCAGATTCGTTATGAATAATCATTTGTGTTCCTGGCACTTTGGCTGGAATGTTTTCTCTATTTCAGCCTAGTAGCACTGGATTTTCAGCCCCAACAGCGGCAGGTGCCACTGATGGTGGTCGGTTTGGCATTGGCGCTCGTGCAGGACAAGGGGGCTGCTGCGCAGTACGGAGGGCCTTATGCATCAGTGTATGGCACACAACAGGTGGTTAACTATAGCTGTTTTGTTCTTTTCTAGATGAAATCAATCCAGCACTCAATTTATTATCCGTTATGTTGATCCTCAACAATTAATATGATTGGCGCATGTGTCGTGTAGCTTGCTTTTTGTAAGGTTTTGTGTTGTGTCTATCAGTGAGGAACCTCGATTCAAGGAAACTGTAAGTTTTAGTCTGATACTTTTGGTTGTAGTGTAGTTATTATATAGGGTCAAAATGCTACAAAGTTGCATTGTTTTTGTCTCTAGAAAATTTGATGGATCAACATGGACATTTAGGATCGAACTGCTGATTCCAGTATAGTTTATTAAACATTTGTTGAAGTATTGCTTGCAGAATTTCTATGTGTTATTGGCTATCCTTCTTGCTAATCTGAATTATCAATCCTTGTTTTATATTCCTAATATATGTATGTCTTATCGTTTAAAACTAGTCTTATATTTTTTTGGAAGTTACTCCCTTCATCTCATCAACATATAAGGTGTAAATGTTTTTATTTGAAGTCCCATAATAGGGGGCGCGACATCCTTCTGACTCCCTTTGGCCTTTGGTGCCCATGCACACATGCGAAATTTAATGCTGAACTCTATTTTGGCCTGCCACTACACTCTCTTTTAGTGGTGATAGTACTTTATATACACTGGTGCAGCAGCATTCAGTGCTTTGATAAAATTGACGTGGTGTTTGGATTAACTCCATTCCTTGGTCTGTGTGTATAAGAGAGTTGCGCCTTGTATATTGAGATGGAAGGACTAGGTGGAAAAGGTCATCGTCTGTTCGGATTTTCCAAAACAACTGTCCATCAATTCCACTAACCGATAATGTTAGAACAGTTTGTGCAACAGTTTAAAAAAAAAAATGTGCATCAGATCCTACACATTTTGGAACAAAGAAATATTTGCAGAAAGATAAGTTGGTTAACAAAAATCCGTTTATTAGGTTACCCTGTACAAAACATGCTAAGTTATGTCATTACCTCCAGGCTCCGGCTCCAGTGAGCATTTTACGTCCAGTTATAGACTTCCAAACTGCTAAGCTTTTTGCATTTTACATCTATATAATAACTGGCTATTTAAAACCATAATACTAAGTTCTTACCATGAATAGTGTCTGCTATGAGCCTATGAAGGAATTTGTGCCAACCATTCATGTACACTTCTGTTATTTGAGCTGTGTTTGGCCCCTGTTTTAGTCACTCAAGCGACTTTTTTCCTCATGTCAATCGCTGCCAATCACATGTTTCAGCTGTTTCAGTCACTTCCTCTTATGGTTAAAGTTGACTTCTCATGATCCTTAACTTGTACTGTTGCAGTTGCATGTTGTTCCCAATTTTTGTTGCCAAGTATCTCAACTGAACATCCTAATTCTTTTCAACAGGTTGCTGGACTTGGTGGCAAAGGTCCAGCTTCTTCAAGTCTTCCTAGCTTGCCAAATCGTCCAACTTAAGCTCACTGAGTCATCTAAGTTCTCATCTGCACCTGTGGGGTCTGGTCTGGCAAGACCAAATGATGACTATATGGCTGTGCGTGGTTATGCTCAGAAGCTAGACCAATACGGCACTGATTATCCACTAGAGAGAAGGATGTATGGTGAACACTCAGCCAATCTTGCTAGGAGAGATGGCCTTAGTGATTTGGATAGAAGATACACCGATCAGATAGCTACTGGTCATCAGGTTTCTTTGCCCCTCCGTTTTTCTCTTTGCCTTTCTCTAGACTGTAAATAATCACTGCACTGTTGTAACCCTTTTGTTTTTTCTCAGGTTCATGATCATATGGAGCAGGTAGATATTTGTTTCCCTACTTACAAAATGCTGCTTTGTTCTTTCTAATCTGATAACATGTCTTTTTGAATCCTGTTAATTTCCTAGGCTTCATCGATCGCCACCAGCAGCTCCTGAAAGGTCAGCTACAACCTGGATCTGATACTAGGTACACTATCTCAGTCAGTTTATGCAATGAATCTAGAATGTTGTTGATTATTGTTAGAATTTTACTGTCACACATGATATAACAGCGCATCAATTGAATGATCATGTGTTTGCTAAACAATTTCCGCCATGTCTTTGTTTCCGTTAGTTGTTTTAGTACTTCTCATTGATTTTCTGGGAAGATTAATCAGTAGCAATCATTTGTGTGTTTATCACTCCAATAGAACATAAGCGCATGCACTGAGTATAGTATGCATTTCTGGCAGACAAGCCGATTACTTTGCAGGAAGGTCTGCTCCAGTCCATCAAGCATCCCAGGAAATTGGTGTATATGGAAGAGCTGAAGCTGATAGTCGCAACATGTCCATTCTTGGGACTGCTCCATACGGAAGACATCAAGCAGCCTCATTGTTGGAAGGAGCTCCGAGGACAAACATTGACAGCCTCTATGGACAAGGATCATCAAGCACTGGTTATGGTGCAGGTCTTCCTCCTGGACGTGATTATGCCTCGGGGAAAGGACTCATCCATCCATCTTCAGATCCTGATTACCGAGATAGCATCTTACCCCGTGTACATCCAGGCGTCTCAGTGGTTGATGATCGTAGAGTTGATCGGATTGGTTATCGTCGTGAACTGGATTTAAGAGATGAAGAACGTAGAAGGGACCTAATGCTGGAATGAGAAAAGGAGCTTGAATGGGAACGCGAACGGGAACGGGAGCGTGAGTTGCGGGACTTTCGAGACCGTGAAAGAGAAAGAGACCGTGAAAGAGAAAGGGATCGTGAAAGACTACTAAGAGAACGCGAAAGAGAAAGGGAACACGAACGTGAAAAGGAGCGTGAAAGAGAACGCCTTCGTGAGCGCCGGGAGAAGGAGAGAGGGCGGGATAGGAAGCGCGGAGCTGATCCAAGGCGGGAGCTCACTTCACCTAGAGGCCCTGGTGATCGGCGGCGCTCTTCTTCTGTTAGATCTGAGAAGCCTGTTCGGCGGATTTCCCCTCGACGTGATGCTGTGCATAGGTGGACTCTTCTGCAGCTTTGTGGATGAAATAGGTTGCTGCTTCGTCTTTAGTGCAGCTTTTTAACTAACATTTTCATTTGTTGTGCTGAAGGCATCGTTCACCTGTTAAAGAAATAAAGAGAGAATATACGTGCAAGGTAAATAGAAACCTGTGTCTGTCAGTGTTATTGCTGAAATCAGTTGACATTGTTAGTTCTTCACTGTCCTCCTTGATGCATTCTGATCTTAAGGTTCCTTGCTTCTGGTCCATCTTCCATCTTCATCTGTGCTTCCTTTTGCCATTCTATTAGGCTTCTCTCTCTCTTTCCCTGGTACAGATTCTTTGCTATCTTTTTCTTGTGATATGGGAAGTCGTGACTCCACCAAAATATGAAGAGCGTTCATGCCTTACCTTAATCTTTGATAGCACAAGAGTATATGATTGAGCAGATATGAATGATTGTCTTCCTTTTTTTCTATTCTCTCCCCTTTATATTTAATGTTTCACCAAGACACATTTCTATGTACAGTTATGGGGTTGTTTCATTTTGCATCCTGCTGTGAAATTAATGCTAACTATGATGTTATCTGCAGGTTTTTCCATTTTAAACCGTGGATGATGAGAGGGATTATCTGTCCTTGACAAAACGGTATCCCAGACTTGCAATTACTCCAGAGTTTTCTAAGGTTGGGCATTCTGTCCATTTACCTTTTGCTTCTGATCGATATTCAACATGGCTTTTGACATTCTCTTTCACTCTAATTTGTATAATATAATTTGCTGTTGAACAGATTGTCTTGAACTGGGCTAAAGAAAACTTAAAACTCCCTCTGCATACACCAGTGAGGTATGCCTTTTTTTGGGAACACATTACTATGCATAAATACTGTTATACATGTGACCCTCTTGGAGTTCTCATGTTTCCAATCAACATTACAATTTGCACTGCTGTGAAACAGTTTGGAGCATGATATCATTGATTCAGATGATGGTGCTGATGAAGGAGCAATTGTCTCTACTGAGAAAACATCAAGCTTCAATACTTCAGCCACCATTTGGAATGCAAAGGTCTACAGTTTTGTATTCGCTACAATTTAGTTTTTTTTTTTTGTGCGTGTCTCTACTGAGAAAACATCAAGCTTCAATACTCCAGCCACCATTTGGAATGCAAAGGTCTACAGTTTTGTTTTGGAATGCAAAGCTCTACAGTTTTGTTTTCGCTACAATTTAGGTTTTTTTTTTCTGTACATGTTTCAAGTTGTAGGTCTTGTGGGCATTTGATAAATTGCTGACGTAGAGTAACTCAGTATACTGTCATTCATGCTATAAGTGAATCTGAAGGAAATTTATGGCAGCCCTGTATGTATGATGTATTTGAAAGACCACAGCTTTTGAAAACTGCAGCATTATTTATGGTTTTGAGAAAACTGCAGTATTGCTACTCATGTTTGTTGCATGCAAATAGATTAGTGCATAACTTCGTGTGCTGCCTTAAGTTACCCAAGAGCATTAAAATACTATTCTTTTTTTTGGTCATTGATATGCTTGTGCTCATCTCACGTCTGATGATAACGACCATATGGAATTCCAAATTTTGTTATATGACTAAGTGTAGAAATCATTTCCATGTTATTATCCTGTTGCATCGCTGCTTATAAATGTGATGGTTTGCAGGTACTATTGATGAGTGGCATGAGCAAAGGTGCCTTTGCTGACATAACTTCATTGAGAAGTACCGAGGAACGAAAGTCGTGCACTTGAACAATATCTTAAAATTTGCTGTATTCAAGAAGGATCATTCTCTTTTTGCAATTGGAGGCCCTTGGAATGCAGCAATAGATGGTGGTGACCCATCAGTTGACTGTTCTTGCTTGATTCGAACGGCCATCAGGTATGCTGTTATCAAATTATGTATGATGATGAACTTGCAGTTGTACTAATATTATCCTACTTGGACAGATCGTTAAGGAAATGGTTCATGTTGATCTATCTAGTTGCACCCACTGGAACCGTTTTGTTGAGGTACTTGTGAATATATATTTCTCATCACTTAAAAATACTCTGTATGTACTGGATGCTATCTTTTCATGGAAAATACCCTGTTCCTGACACTGTTACCCTTTTTTTGTTGCCATCTCTTTCAATTTAGGAAATGTATGTTCCTTTGTTTAGTAAGACAGACAAGACTATTTATGATCTTGCTGCCTTTTGTAATATTGCAAGTTTGATTACAATGTCTAATCCAAAAGAACATTTATGAAATGTTATTCCTCACTGCATTGTATTCAGGATTAAGAAAACTATCTCTAGTACAATAAACTGGCCAATACAATTACCAACACGTTACTCCGTTATGTCAAATTTGTAAGCTGTGGATGCATACCAGGTTTTAAATTTTGTAAGTTTTGACCGACAATCAGATTACGTATCTATTAATATTTAGTAATAGGAAGTGGTACCACCTGAATTTTATTTCATTGTGCATTTAGAATCGTGATTTTCTAGTTGGGGTCTAATACCAAAACCATGCCAAGTCAAATCATGCTTTAACTTCTCGCAAAAAAAAAAACATGCTTTAACATTTGAGCCATTTTCCATTTTTGATCTATTCAATATTCTCGATTGGGTTTTTGGGTTTTTGCTGAAGTTCAGCTGTAACATAGACACACTATGCATATTTCACTACAATTGGTAGCTTGTAGGTTACAACTTGTCGGTCTATTTTACATCTGTATATTACTTGTATGTATCTGGTAGTCCCTCTACTTCTCACTGCATGTGGAATATTAACTGATGAATGCATCATTAAACATGCAGGTACATTATAATAGAATAGGCAAAGATGGACTCTTCAGTCATAAAGAAATTACTGTTCTGTTTGTGCCAAACTTGTTGGAATGCCTGCCTTCAGTAGATGCATGGAAGAATAACTGGATTCTGTACAAAAAAATCAAAGGCAGAAAGGGAGCAGCTCACTGTTAAAAAGGAAAAAGGTTACTTTGTCCTATTATGGCCCCTCGATTTTGTGAATAACTTTTTTTTTTTTTCTCTGGAGTTCTCACTATTTTTTTATCCTTGTTGCTTGTTTCAGAGCCCTGGTGATTCAAAAGAGCAGATGCAAGGTCTGGAAGATTTCCATGTTGCATCTCACTGAATTCTTTTTACCTATCTGTTATTAGAGTAAAACTGAAGATATTTGTTAACAATTTCAGGGGAGCTGAACAAGGGTAAAAGTTTAGATGCTGATCAATTAAAAAGAGGGTGATCTTGGTTGCAGTGATATGAAAATTGAGAAAGGTGATGCTGATATGAAACAACAAGATACTGAGGGTGAGGGCAAGGTTCAAGTTGAGGAACCTGTTCAAGTTGAGGAACCTGTTCAGAAGATGAGTGGGGATGTTGAAGGAAAAACTACGGGTGACTCCTCTATTGACCATGCAGCTGGGGATAAAAAGCCCACAAAAAAGAAAATAATTAAAAAGGTTGTGAAAGTTGTTCGGAAAAAACCAACTGGACCTTCAGCTGATAAATCCTCTTCTGAGGACAAGAATGTTGTAGCAGAATCTGTAAATAAAACGGCAGAAGGGGGGGCAGAGTCAACAAAAAGAACGAGAATGCTGGAAAAGAACAAGACGAAGCTGGAACAAATCAACAGCCCGAAGCAAAGAAAACTGGAAAGAAGAAAATAATTCAAGGATTGTTAAAAGGAAAGTTTCTGGGTCAGGTTCTCAGTTGACTTCCCCAGCTACACCTGCTGAAACTAAGCAAGAAACAGAAGTTCAGCCAGATAAAAATGTTGAGAGCTCAACCCGATGTTGGAAATCCTCAGACTAAGCTGCAAGAAGGGTCAAAAATTCCATCTGGAGAAGATATCACAAATCAGAAGAAAGAAGAGAAGCCAGAGGAAAAGGAACACCCATTGACTGACCCCAGTTCAAATGAGGATAAGGGCAATCACAAGGAAGCTATGGAACAAAAAAGATACAAAACAGGATGGAAAAGAAGGATAAAACAAAGGATGATAAAGAGAAGAATAGAGACCTCAAGATGGATCCAAAGCAAAAGCCACTCAATGACACAAAAGAAAAGAAGAGGTCTGATGAACCTCCAAAATATCCAGGATTCATTCTTCAGGCAAGAAGGAATAATAAAAGAATCTAAAGTATGGGTAACATGCTACATACTTAACTTTTATTATTATTATAACTTTTTATTATTATTATATGTATATAATCCTATTATCCAAACACACTTGGATGAATTGCCATGATATCTTATCTAAGGAATTCTGTTTTGCAGCTCCGTTCAACATCCCTTTCGTTGGATGGTCTCCTAGACTATACTGCCAAGGATATAGAGGAGTCAGTATTTGAGGTTTGTGTTCTGTAATTACTTTTTCTTAGTATTTTAAAAGACACTATCACTTATTTATATTTTTTGCTTCTATCTAGTTGGTGCAATTGAGCACGTCGCAGCAATGAAATCTCTTTTGTTTGAGAGCTCATGTAGATGTACACTTATCTGTTCTTCTATTCCTTTTTTTCAGCTTTCTTTGTTTGCTGAGTCATTCAGTGAAATGCTTCAACACAGAATGGGTTGTGTTATCCACTCTTTTCTTGAGGTACATTCTTTGTGCTTTGGAAATGATTTATCTAAGCTTCAAATAATTCTCTCTTGTAATTATTCTAGTGACATGTCTCAGAGACTTAATTGTACTGTTGTGTAATTTAAAATGTCCTGGTGTGAAATATTGTAATGAACAGCTTTTGGTGGTTTATTATTTTCATCAGTTCTAGGGTCCCCGTCAGCCTCTTCATGTATTCCTTCTAAATCTAATGGTTCTATGCTTTGTTTCTGAATGATCAGTTAACTCTGTGCTTTGCCACTACAAGTGGGGCAGAAGCTGCTTTTTTTCAAGACAGCAACACTTAAAACTATCTCACTATGTGTCACTCACTGTTACTTGGACACTGGCATGGGTATATAAATCTGCAAATGTTTTGGACTTCATAAATATCTCTTGCAATCTGAATTGGGTGTGGTGTCTAATACGGCGAAGATTTTTAGGACCCAAGTCTGCGACATTGGTTTTGTCACTTTTTTTCATGGGCAACCTTGATTTGGCGTTTGGTGATGGTGCATTTTTCTTTTGTGTGGTAGTCCTAAAGATTTTTTTTTTTTTAATGTAGGTTTACTGTTAGAGGCAGTCATATGATAGAATTAGGCTCATCCTCCCATTAAAGTAGGCACCCACCCTCTGTAAAAAGGCTGTATTTTGTGACCATGCTCATCCACAGTATGTTTTGGGCCTTTTGGCACAATGATATGTTTAAACACATGTTCTTTTTCCTTCACAGAAACTGTACAGGCGTTATGTTTGTAAGGAGGAATCAACGTAAACGCCAAAGAGAGGAAGATCTAAAGAAAGAAGAGAAGAAATCCTCCAGCGATCCAAGACTACTCATGAGACTATAACGGGAAGTGTTGATAATCCAGGAGGCAGTGTTAAAATGACAAGAGAGGGTGAAGAAAAGATGAGCACAGATCAATCAGCAAATGTGCATGCTGAACTGTCAAAAGAGGGTCAGATAAAACTTGGCACCGATGATCCAATTGCTAACCATGGTGAACCAGCAAAAGAGGGCGATGAAAATACGAACACTGATCATTCAGAGGCTGTTGTCGATAAACCTGCAGCTGATGCAAATATGGAGGAGGAAGATCCTGAATACGAGGAAGATCCTGAAGAAATAGAAATATATGAAGATGATGAGGACATGGGCGATGCTCATGCTGAAGAACAGAATACAGAGCAGGTTTTTTTTCCAGCACTTTTTTTTGAACTAGTTGATTCAGCTCTTCATTATTTGAACTGACTTGTCATTTATTACCTTGTGTTTTCTTAAAACTCCACTATAAGTTTCTTTTCCTTGACATACGGAAGTTAACCATGTGGTTCTAATCAAGTCTTGGGCTTAGCTTGTGAACCAACACTGTCAACTGGGCTAGTAGCCTACTTCCTCCCTGTAGTGCTTGAGACCTTTCACAATTCTTACATTTTTTATAAGATCTCAGTAAGTAGCATTGTCGTATTGTGTGGTTTCACAGATAATATCATCTCAAGATTTTTGTGTTTTGAGTTTCAACTTTATGCAAGAGATATTCGAAACTAGTTCCATAGACTAGCCATGCCTAATCTCTCTGTGGTACCTCATTTTCTTGTGGCACAGAATGAGAACACAAACGAAAGAGAGGTTAAGCCAGAAGAAGTAGCGACAGCAGATGATGGAAATAAAAAAAAAGTACACCACCGCCTGAAGTAGAAAATGTTACTAATATCCATGAAAGAGCTGCTCCAATAGAGGAAATGCAGTACGTGGCAGAGAAAGGAGATTCAATGGAAGGTGGAGAAAAGGTAGTCAGTAAGGAGGTTAAGCCAGCAAAAGATGAGGTGGTCGACAAGGATCTATTGCAGGTAATGTTTGTTTTTCTCTGATGCATGGGAAACATTAAGGGTGTGTTTGGTTTGTGGTCTGACAGTTAATATTGTCTTGATCTTTTCTCCCTTGATCTTATAGGCCTTTAGGTACTTTGACATTAATAGAGCAGGATATCTCAAGGTATTATGCAAGCATGGCCTATTATTTCAAATCAATCCCACTATTTCGAACCGTGTGGTCACTGACTCATTATTTCACAACTGCAGGTGGATGATTTAAAATGTATTCTTCACAACTTGGGGAAGTTTTTTATCAAGCAGGGACGTGAAGGTGAGATATTTGATTAGAAAAAGCCTCTATTTCAGTAGTTCGATTTACTAAGGAAGATGTGTTTCTCTATCTATGTACAGGTTGACTTTTAATTTCAAATTTTGTGAGATGGACATTATAATTTGTTACAAATACATCAGACTTTTGTCATTATTTTTTTTGATAGGTTAGGAAATGCAATAATAAATTAACACTAGTGATAAAAAATGTAATAATTCTTAGCATACAATTTGATCTTTGCCGTCATACAATATTTGAAATTAGAACTCAACTTGTACATGTAGGGAAAAAAAATCTTTTAAGGGGTTAAATTGGATCAACTGAAATAGTTTAAAATCAAACAAAACAGTAGTTTAAGGGGTTGTTGAAAGCTACAAGTCTGTTAGTTGCCAACCACGGATTCCTCTTGACAAGCATTTAGAATGATTGTATTTGTTGCTTATAACGACTGTCTAATAATGGGTTGCTCAACATATGATTAATTTGTAATGACTAACAGTGGCGTGCTGTTTGCCATCTGCAGGACTTGGTTCAAATTGCTCTTGTTGAGAGCAATTCTGCAAGGGACAATCGCATAATCTATCCAAAGCTTGTGAAGATAGTTGACCTGTAATCTGGCACTGCTTAGATGCTATGACCGTTGAGAAGTCAGTTATGACAAACTATTTTCTTTACTCATAAATGGGTTCACTACCAATTTTATGGTTACCTGTTTGTACCATTATGTTATAAGGAGCTGCATTTTGATTCTTGTTTTTTTTAACTTCAATTATCAAGTAATGAACTTGAACGCTGATGCCTGTTTGTACCATTATTTATGTTATAAGGAGCTGCACTTTGATTCTTGTTTTTTTACTGAAATTATTAATTAATTATTTTCGCTGATGCTTACTGTAGCATAAAGGATTATCACAATTCATAAATGAAAGCAACCTAAAACGAAAAGATAAACGAGCTTTGCGTTAATACTTATTGGTGCTCTCGTTTTATGTAATGGAATTGAATTCGATATGTTGTAGACACTATGCATTGATACATTGTGAGGCAGGGACATCTTGGACAAACCGTTGGGCCATTTTGCTTTATTTAAATGTGCAAACTTTGGCTGTACCAAAAGGCCAAGCGATATGTGACTGGTTAAAAGCTGTTTAGAATCGAATTACATGACAGTGTAAAGAAGAAGGAATCGTTCGCTTTGCTGATTGATGTAATGGCATCTATTGCATGTTTATACATACTGATGAAGGGATGTGATAGGGTAGAGTAGCTAAAAGGCCAACGATGAAAGGTTTTGGCGCTTAGAGCATCTCCAAAGAAGACTACCTAAAACAAGGCTACCTAAAAACTATATTTTTAGGTAGCTACCAAACTTCATTCTACCTAAATTTTGCTCTCAACTCCGGTAGTCCTACCTAAAAAAAACCTACCTATTTTTTTTTTTCCTCCTAGTCAATGACATGTGGGTCCTACACGTCATTGCCTTCCTCTTCTGCTTCACAACTCTACAAAACAAACGGGGAGGGAGGAGCGCCGTGGCCGGGAGGGGCGGCCACGGCCTCGCCGCTAGGGTGGAGGGTGGGGGGCGGACCCCCTCCGCCGGAGGGGAGAGGCAGGCTTCGCGGCCGTGGAGTTCTCCATGGCGGTGGCAAGCCTTGGTCCCCGGCCATCCCGACCGCGTTGCGGGGGGAGGAGGGAGAAGCGGCGCCGGATCTACCGGCGAGGAGGCCAAAGCCGCCGCCGCCGAGGAGGCGTAGGGCGCCGCATGGAGGAGGGTTTGCGCCGGGAGCCGAGGAGGGAGGCCGAAAGCGGCCACCATGCCGGGGCGACGCCATCGGCAAGGCGACGAGCGTGCGTGTGGAAGGAGAGAGAAAATTTTAGCTGCCTGAGTTGTTGGCCCAACGGGAATAGGTAGAGGAGGAAGATTTAGGCAGACACGCATTTCGTAGTTGAGTTAGGTAGGGTGCCGAGACATGTTTTGGCCCAACTACCTAAATATAAGATAGGTAACCTCCTTTAGGTAGCCTGCCGGAGATGCTGTGTATCAAACGCAGTGCATATCCTGGCAGACCCATGTTCTTCCACCACAATCCCCCTCAGTTCTCCATGAATGACCAGACTACTACACGGTTGGACATGACGGTTAGGAATGGTAATGAAGGAATAACAAGAGACTCTGAGCCCACAGGCAGGTCGCATGCAGAAACGCACCTCGCCCACTGACAACGGCCCCACGTAGGGCTACTCTGGCTCGCCTCAAAAAAAAAAAAAAAAAAGTAGGGCTCCTCTGGCCCGTGACACAACAGGTTTGAGGGTAGCTGGGGCTGCACGTGGCCGTCTTTGGACCATGTTAACAGGCGAGCAATGGCCATGACGTGACTCCGTCGTCACTAATACTAACATTTAGCACAGTGTGAAGCTACTACTGAACCCGCAGTGGGGGCTCGGATATCGAGCGACGGCACCGAGCGAAATCATAGGGTGTGTTTAGCACCCAAAATTTGGTGCAAAATTTTGGATGGATGTGATATGTATGTCGCATCGTCTGGCTATCAGAAGACGTTTCGTTTGTTAGTGGTAAATATTATCCTACCATAGCGTAACTAGGTTGAAAAAGAATAATCGCATGATATGCATCCCTAAACTGCGTGTAATTATTTTAATTTTTTACCTATATTTCATATTCCATACGTGTTGCTGACCGGATGTGATGGGAAATCTTCTTTTTTCATAGTGAAATTTGGGAGGAATTTGGGGTGCTAAACACACCCATAATCGGACTCGGAGCGCCTAATGTAGTTTAAAGCTCACCGAGGGCGTTACCTGACAAAATGTCATGACGGCACCCTCACATTTTTAGACGAACAATTGGACCTGAAACAAGGGTGCTGCCACGGCCGAACGAACGGTCGAAAAAGAAGCTCCCTTGCGCCCTTCCCGAGGATTGCTCGGGAGGCTACGAGGGCCTCGTGGGCTGCTGTTTAGAGGAACTCCAATTAATCCCTGACTAGCCCGGCTCACTAGAAAGCTCGAGCTAGCTTGTTTCTGCTTAGAGAGCCGGCACAAAAATACAATACATGACCATGATACATATAATTTAATGATGGAGAATATAATCCATTGATTGATCCACTAACGAACTAGAGTTTTTTTGTCCAGCCACCACGACCATGAGTCCATGATCCAAATGGCAACGGGCAAGGATTATCCGTGTGCCAGCTGGTGCGAAAAAACCGGCGGGCGCGGATACACGTGCTGTTTTGTGCCCACGGGCGCAGTGCGGATAGTAGGTTGTGCCCAACGGGCATGCACCGACGGGCAACAAAATACCTTACCCGCAATCCGTAAACCCGCAAACCCGCGACATGTGGGGGTCATTATTAGGAAGTATATATTCGAGCTCTAGGGTTTCCAATCCCCAATTCCCACCCCACCTCACGGTCCTCACCCCAGGACCAGGGCAGCCCCCCCCCGATCCCTCATCCCCCCAAGCGCCTTGGGAGTAGGCAGGCCAGCGAGGGAGTAGGAAGCGGATCGGCGCGTCAATACATGACCATGATACATATAATTTAATGATGGAGAATATAATCCATTGATTGATCCACTAACGAACTAGAGTTTTTTTGTCCAGCCACCACGACCATGAGTCCATGACCATGATACTGTCAAACTCTCATACACAGCTTACAGCATCATCCTTTGAACGATTACATTCATCACACAGGTTTCTAGATCGAATGGAGCAAAATAAATGAGCAACAACAAGACTGAGGAAATAAACAGAGCAACAGGCCAGTATCAGGCTTGCTGTTACACGGTTACAGCAGCAGCATACAGATTACACACCAAAAGATTAGCATAGCAAGTCCGACTTGTTACCTATGTGTGAACAACATAAAGTAAGAACAATATGATATGCCAAGCAATTCTTTCATTGTAGAAAATAAACAGTTGTACGTAGTAAAGAACATCGTCGCTTAGGATAATATATAGAAGAAAGAAAACAGTGGTAATGCAAATAGGTTGCACTAGCTGTGTGGGTTGGCTGTTTATCCCCCATGACAGACCACTTTTACTCTGCAAACAGTTATAATGGCACACTACATGAGCATCAATATGGCCAGTCAGGCATTCAGGATTATTCTCAAACTAATTCAGTGTTTAGAAAATATTGACCTGGTTAATTTAAAAATATTAACACAGTGTATTCCAACTTCACAAGGCATCATCCATACTGAGCATGGATGCACGGCCGAAGGGGATATGTAAAAACTAAAACAATTAGCATTTGCACTGGCATTGATACAACCGAAACCACAAGGCCTGATGCAATAGAGAACAAAAGTCCTGAAAATTCAATGATGCCTTCTCGGCATGTAAACTCAAAAAGCTTCAACTTATCTATTTTACATTTTAACACGGCCCTCACTCATCCATACTGATGATGGATGCACGGCTGTTCCCAAAGCTCATCTGAACAAGGAATCAAGTACTTAGCAACATAACAAGAAGATGAAGATATGTGTGCATGCGAAGTGATCTTCTTCTCTTACCAGCCGGCGTCGTCAGCATGATGCCCCAAAACTGCATGGCTTTCACTACTACAAAAGCCAACTAAGGGAGCATTTACATTAGGGACGGCTCATATTTTGAGCCGCTCCTAATGTATGCGAAAATCTTGGCTGTTGACGAACCGCCCCTACTGTTATCACGGGCGGTTCAATCACCAGCCGCCCCTAATGTGGTCCACAATAGGGGCGGCTCTATATTGAGGCGCCCCTACAGTGGGTTGCCGAATTTTAAAATGAGGCACTAAAAATTAAAATTTCGTAAACAACCTCGGACGGAAAAATTTCCTAAATATGAAATGTAGATCTCGAAAAGTTATGAAACTTTGTAGTTGACCACTTTTTAGTTCGAATCTATTTAGGGTCTAAATAGTCAATTTACACTCGAATTTGTATAATATATGAGGACGTGGAATGAGATATGAACACATACAAGTGTGTAGCGTAGTGGAGGGCAGGGTCGCGCGCGAGCTTGAGGTCGTGGGTTTGAATCTTGGCATCCGCAACATTTGCAAAGAGCCTGAAAAAATCATCATGTGTAGGGGATATGGGTGGTTGGCCAGTGGGGTCCTACCCTGATTAAAAAAATCTTTTGTTATTTTTTTTTGAATTTTGAAAATGCGAAATCTGGTATTCACATTAGGGGCGCTTGTTTAGGCGGTTGGAAAAACCGCCCCTAATGTTGGCTTTTGTAGTAGTATTTGCTCCCGGAATCCATAGTGGTTACTGCAGAAACAGAGCCAAAAACTCTCCATAAGATCTGGATCGTCATTGTCCCAGCAACGAACAGATTAAGCAAAGGAGGAGCATGCAGAGGTGCAAGCGAGTAGTAGGTGACTGATGATGACTACCTCGGAACAATGAGGTCTAGAGGAGCCTCTAGAGGAGCTTCCTATCCGGGACGCTGTCGTCCACGACGGCGATGCGGCAGGAGGGCCATGCGTCCTCTGCTCCCCTCCTCCCCTGACTAGCAGCGGGCGGCAGCGATGAGGCAGGAGGGCGACAGCGATGCGGCAGGAAGGCGGTGCGTCTTCATCTTGGCGTCCGTCCCGTCGCCCATCCTGGTGCTCTGTATGCAAACGAGAGAGCGGAATGGGTAGGGGGCGGCCTGGCAGCGTGGGGAAGATGGGGAATTGCGCCTCATTGGGAATAGGAGGCGTCGCGAGAGAGGAGGACGTGGGGGTAGAGGAAGAGTCTCGCGCCTCGCATGTGGTGGGTGTGAGATGAGAGGGATGAGGGGAGAGGACTGATCGGAGCAATTTGGTATGATGGGAGTGAGTAAGAGAAAAGAGATGGAAGAGCAAATCTTGTCCATTTATTTGAAATTTTAACCGTTGTTGGGTGTAGTTATTTTGGTGTACTTAGCATAGTCAATGAGTGTGGTGGACAATTTATGGTGTGGCTGTAGGAAAGTTAAAACTGATGAATTATTAGGGCATGTTTGGTTCCCAGGGACTAGAGACTAGAGACTAATTTTTAGTCCCAATAAGTCTCTAATTTTTAGTTCCCAGGGACTAGGGACTAGACACGAGGACTAATGAACTAATTTTTAGTCCCAATTAGTTCCTAGTCCATTAGTCTGTATTGAGAGTTTATTTTGGGACTAGTTGGGGAAAAAATGCATGCATTGCACTTGCACTTGCACTCATTTGTGCATGCAATTAGTCCCTCATTAGTCTTTTGAACCAAACACTTTTAGAGACTACTCCCTCCGTTCCAAATTGTAGTTCACTTTGGCTTTTCTAGATACATTGATTTTGTTATGCACCTAGTTATACACTATGTCTAGATACATAGCAAAACAAATGGATCTAGAAAAGCCAAAGTGAACTACAATTTGAAACGGAGAGAGTAATAATTAGTTCTAACTACTAATCTCTAGTCTATGGAACCAAACAGACCCTTAGTTGTTGTAGAGATAGATTGTAAAAAAAAACAGCCTTGTGGGTGATGGACCTGATAGCGGTTTGTTTGGACATTTGGCCCAGAAAAGCATAACCCTAGATACACTTCACTGCCCCTCGGATAAGATCCTGTGCCTCCCCCGTCCACTCCGCTCCAGCGCGCCGCCGCCGCCGCCGCCCCCAATCCCCTCCTCCACTCCGCGGCGGCGGCCATGGAGGAGCAGCAGTTGCTCACGAGCATGGACGTCAGCATGAGCACCAGGCGGAGCCTCCTGCAGGACGACGGCGTGGACGTCGACGTTCCCGACCCGGTGATGCTGGTCGCGTCCATGCTTCTCAAGTACGCGTACGACACCATCCCCAACCCACCCGTGTCACCCGCCGCGCCGCTCGCCTCCGCCGTCGCCGCGCGGGCCCCAGCCGACGGCGTCGACCGCATCAGCCTCCTCCCAGACGAGCTGCTCCGGAACGTCGTGTCGCGCCTCCCCGCCAAGGACGCCGCGCGCACCACCGTGCTGGCCACGCGCTGGCGCGGCCTCTGGCGCTCCGTGCCGCTCGCCGTCGTCGACGCGCACATCCTCCCGCGCTGGATCTCGGCCGACTGCATGATGCCCGGAGGCGAAGACGTCCTGTCCAGGGCCGTCGCCGTCACGGCGTCCCGCGTCCTGAAGGCGCACCCGGGTCCCTTCCGTTGCGTCCACCTCTCCCGCTGCCACATGGCGTCGCACCACGCCGAGATCGAGCGCTGGCTGGAGCTCCTCGCCGCCAAGAGCGTCCAAGAACTCGTCTTTCTCAACCGCCCGTGGCCGCTCGACCACCCGCTCCCCCGGGCGCTCTACGGCTGCACCTCCGTCACCCGCCTGCACCTCGGCTTGTGCAGTGTCCCCAGCACCACCGGACTCCCGTGCACCACGCTGTTCCCCCACCTCGAGGAGCTTATCCTCAGCTCGGTCGTCATCAAGGACCGAGACCTACACTTCTGATCGACCGGAGCCCTGTCCTGGACGTCCTCACCATCACCTCAAACCTGACCGCGGCGTCTAGACTCCGGCTGATCAGCCCCAGTCTGCGGTGCGTGCAGGTGAGCATTTGTGCCCAAGTGGACATCACTGTAGTGCACGCTCCTCGTCTGGAGAGGCTACACATGTGGATGATATCACCTGCCATACCCGGCAAGAGATGCTCAAATATCAAGATTGGCCACGCACCCAACCTGTGCATGCTGGGACATTGCCAGCCGGGATTTGAACTGGAGATTGACAACACCATGCACAAGGTCCTAGCTTCTGCTTTAGCTTTTATATTTGTGCCAATAATGTGTGCCAATATTTGTTCTGATCTAAAATTCTGCTGTGTTTTATTGCACATTTTCAATTGCAGGCGGGTACTAAAATGGGCCCAAGCACCATTGTCCCAAGCGTCAAGATCTTGGCTTTGGAGGTGCGATTTGAACTCCGCAACGAAGTCAAAATGATGCCTTGCTTTCTCAAGTGTTTTCCCAACGTGGAGACGCTCCATGTCTTTGTAAGACTTGCTAGTCCCATCTCATTTGTTTAGCATCTAGCACCAACTCGAGCTTGCTATCTTGTTTTGGTAGGTTCTAGTTGTGTGACTATTGACTCAGAACAATAGCTATCTGAACTCTGGATTCTTTGATTTGATCTGATTGCAGTCAGTGAATGGTGACCCCAGAGGCAAGGTTGATCCCAAGTTCTGGAAGGGGAAGGAGGCTGGCTGTATTGATTGCGTTCAGAGGCATGTGAAGAAATTTGTCTTCCAAGAGTTTCGGGGGAAGATAAGTGAGCTAGCGTTCCTCAAGTTCATTGCAGAGAGAGCGCAGGTCCTGGAGAAGATGGTGGTCATGGTGTCTTCTAAATGTTTCTCTTCAGTAGATGCTGTCCATGCCAAGCTGAAGCCTCTGACTTCTGCAATATGGGCCAGTAAAGACTGTAGACTGATTGTCTTCAAGAGTCCATGCTCCGATGTGGCAGCCCCTGCTTGGTCTTCCAAAATAGCATCCGATTTTTCATTTAGCGACCCTTTTGATATTCCGACCTTTAATGCTGAACTGAACAGTGCTGCCTATGTGCTTCAACATTCCAGTGCTCTCTGAGTCTCCAGCCAACAATACGCAAGCTAAGCAAGTGGAGATCGGGAATGTTTCTGCTAGTTAGATCTATGTAGCTGTTGAAATTAATTAGCAGCACAATTTCTCTTGCAAAAGCCAACTGTTGCCTAGAATTCGTTCTGTTTGTGTGATATCAGCTGATATCTGCAGTTTATTCTGATTTCTCTAGCAACATGTGCCCTTTTTTTCGGATACTACTATTAGTTCTGCAAAATTTGTGTTGGGATGTTTGAGGGAGTAATGGATATTTGGATAAATCTAAGCTACTATTGCTTCATATCTTACTAGATTCCTGTGGAGTGTTTATTAAGAATTTGGCATCCTGAATCCAGATTTATTCAGTTTGTTATTGTGCATTTGTTGAAGCTAGGTTGATTAATTTTCCATGCATATCAAAATTGCATTGCTGCAAAACTTTATGTTACTTTGTGTTGTGGCAATGTTGTGTGTTTTTCTGTTGTTCCTCTTAGTATGATATTCTGTATGATACAGATGTTTCCTATGACATTTGCTTATGTCTACCATAGTTACAGATGTGTACTATGTTTACTATGAAACTGCTGCATAAGTTTGCTGGCTGTGGGTATAAGCAATGCAGAGGTTGAATACTGTATTCCAATTTCTGAAAAGAAATGGTTGGTGGTAGTGGATGATTGTGAGATCATAGGTTGCTTTTTCTATATTTATTAATTCATTAATTGTGTAGTGCTGATCAAGTCTCAATGCTCGATCTTTGCTAATGTTTTATGGCATACCTACTTCCTTGTGACATCCTGCTTGATCTTTCACATTCCCCTGCAAGGCAATTGTCATAAGAGTTTATCTATGAACTATTTTCCTGGTTCATTCAACAGTAAATTCCATGACATCACAGCTGTCAAGTCTCAATGGCATATTTTTTTTTTTCATGATTGTGTTCATAGTTAAGGCGTCTCATAGGTGCCATGCAATCCCCCAGTGCCATGCAAAATGTTTGCCTAGACAGGCGAGCCGGGTGCGTAGGCGTCTGGGCAGTGGCACATTGTCATGCCTCATCTTTACGCCTTAAGAACTATGATCGTGTTGTGGTCTTGTGATACCAATGCTAAATCTTTATTCTTCTACTAACAAAATTTGTGGACACGCTTAACCAGTTGCTAATCCTTTTTATCCTTTTGCAGTTTTGCTTTGCATTAAATATTTAACTTCTAGTCTGACATTTTGCTTTGCCGTAGTGCACTGCAAAGTGGTAATGAGTAATGCCTGTGTTATTCATAAACTCAGGGCCTCGTCGGTGAATTTTTCTGTTCAAGACTGTCTAGTACTAAGACTTTTAGATATGATGTACAAGCTTCAAATTGGGTTCATGCGACGTTCAAAAGATTGTAGGTGACGATCAAAATTTTCAGTTGAGATGAACTGGGTACCTTTTAGATGTTTGACAGAACTCTGAAAGACAGTTGGGGGGGGGTTGGAGTCGGCACAAAAAGGCAAGACCGGTACCCAGATCTGCATGCTCAAGTGGAGTATAGATGCACTAAGTGGACACATCCTAAGTATAAGAGTTATTGGAGCATAGAAGTTGGAAGATAGTCAACTAGAGTTGGCTAAACAAGGAACAACATGAGGAAGCTCTTGATGAGATTGATGAGTGGAGATGTCATGTTGGACTAACAAGGATCAATGAAGTGGAGGACATGTTCCACCCATCCACACACAAAAGGTGTTACCATGGATGTCGCTGAAATCACACCATGTTTAAGTAGGAATTTATGCCCCTTATGCAACAAAACGTTAGTGGCGAAAGTTGAGTCATTGTTTGATTTGTGCATCTCTATTGCTTTGTTGAATTGTTATTATGCATATGTTTGTCTTGGATCCTTGTATTGAGTGGTATGATCTTGTTGGTTTATCCACAATTTCATTAGTTCATAGGTTTAAGGTTTAAGGATTTAGTGTAATAAATAGTCGGGTTGGTTTTCTTGTTTCTGCCCATCCTGTTTTTTTTCGGAGCAATCTGAGTTCTTTGGCTTATACCTCTATCATTGGATGAGCAAAAATTATGGAATAATTCTGGACCAAAGTAGACTTCCATATCTTTATCAGAGCGCAAGAATCACCTTCATATCCTGTCTGGTTTGAGAGTTAAGAAAATCACAAGATGATGCAACTGCGCTGTCAGAAATCTGGAACAGATTCGGTTGTGTGCTGTTTTCGACAAACTTAAGTGGTTAATCTGGAAAAGTCTTTTATAAGACGGTTGTAGAGAATTACATAAGCTTTCCAACGGTGTAAAGTATGACCTTATTGGATTAATAGAACTAAAGTTATTGATGTTTTACTGAGCTGCTGTTTTTCTGCTCGCGATGAATTTTAGAATAATTGGTCTTGCCTATACACGTGAGTTTTTCTTGGATATCATAAGGTCACTTAGATGGATTAACTCACAAAAAGAGAACATTTATGCTACCCCTTGTTGATCCCATAGTAATCTTTTCTTAAGGGGGGTAGCCACTTGAAGAAGTTACGAGCATGAAGGTTTCATACATTCTAGATCTTCACCCGAGAGGATTAGCCATCTTATGGTTGAGATGTCAACATTGAGCACATGCATCTTTCACTCAAGGTTGATGACAGAGGGATCGTCTACAAGGAGCTTGTGTGGTTGACATGATTGGATTATGTCTCAAGCTATCACAACACTTTGGAGTTCAACTCACAATTCAAGATGGGTTAGCAATAATGACATAGGAATGTGTTGTATGTTGGACTTCTCTACAATTGTTCTATGATGAATTGCATGGAGAACTCTAGAGAGAGGTGTTGAGTTGAAGTAGCTAAGAATGCAAGAGTGTTTCCTTGGAATGATATGCTTCTACTGGAGGTTGAAGGAAGGTTTGACCAAGTCTCCTAGTATGATACTACAAGAGAAGATATTAACTGTGCTTGGATGCCAAGTCAATTGTGAAACATATGGATTAGGCGGTATATTTGTATTAGTTACCAGTGTAGCAGTCACATGGTTTTGAAGAGTGTGTCTACATGGATTGTAAGGAATATATAGGACCACTGGTATGGACTTGAGTTCCATGTTCTAGTTGGATTGAGATAATCAGGAGAGATTACTTGTAAAAGGTGCTACCATCTAGAGATGCAGGAGTTGTTTTCAATGTCTTAGTAAAGGATAGTTATGCTAAGAAAGTTCGAACATGACACCAAGATCATGCCGTGAGTGGAACTCGAGTAATGTCACTAGTGTTATTAAGTTGGAATGGAATCCACTTTGGATCAAGAGAGTCATGTGGGTCAAATGGAAGGTCTATAAGATGGTTAAGGTGCTTATAAGGTTATGAGAGTTACCTCCTAGTCACCCCTAGCCGCCCTATCTTAAGGGGGGTAGTGGCTTAAACTCATGTGTTTATTTCTCTCAATCTATCTTCAAGTTACGAGTTTATCTTGAAGCTGTGAGTTTGTCTTTTGGATTACCCTCTGTTTATGATCATCAATCTTTGCTAAAGCTACCGAAGTTAACCACCAGATGATAGGAAATAGATGTGAATATATGAAGTTGGAGATTTGATAGTATGGATTAGAAAGTGATATAGCAAAACATCTTGAGGTTTATATCACCACAATTTGGAACCGTTGGGGACAAGGAATTGCCATACATTGAGCTCAAGATGGTCTTTACGAGAAGCATGAAGAACATGAGTGTAAAGAAGTACGCTAGCACAAGACAAGTGGCCTAATAGTTGGAAAAATAACAAGAATTAACTTGGAGATACCTGAAAGTTATTTGGTGTGCGTGTCAAAATCAAGGGATAAGAAAGCATGTTATTTGGAGAAAGAAGGATAATAGGTATGCAGTGCGAGATGGAATCTTTTGCCAAGAATATGAAGTTAGTCCGATGCAATAAAGAAGATTCAACGTCAGACCATACACATCTTTTTGATCCCAAGCTTTCGAATCTCGGGACGAGATTCATCTTAAGGGGGTAGATTTGTAACACCCCAAATTTTGCCTCTTTTGAAAATAGAATAAAATGATTTATTTATGTATTTTTGTGCTCATGAAATATAGGAAAATGAATATTTTTGACAAAATAAAATTTATCATAGGAGCTAGCAACTTTGTGTGTGCACTCATGCTGCTGCATATTTGTTTTTGTACTGATTTGTTTTGACTAAATTAGAAAAGAGATTTTTAAATCTATTTGAAAGGCTTTTTGAAAATTAGGTTTAAATAAAAGAAAAGTGTTTCTAATTCTATTTCCTTTCTCTCTTGCTATTTGGCGTGAGAAGTCCAGCAAATCAGTGTGGCCCGCTGGTCAAACTTTCACCTTGGCCCGTGGCACATTTCCTATTGGGCTGCAGCAAGACCCATGGCCAATTGGAGCAACCAGCAGTGCAGCGTCGCCGTATTCTTTAGATGGAATTAACGTGTTCGTTTTTCCTTCTTTGATTGGAGCAGCCGTATCCGTATCCATCTCAATGTTTTTGCTTTCCATCTATGATTGCCTCCGGCTATAAAATCTGGCCGCACACCACGACCTTTTCCGGAAGCCCTCGCAACAGCCGCCACAAAACCCTAGCAACGCCGGTCCTCGCTTTGCATCTGGCCGAGAGTGCGATCCAGCCATCTGCCAAAGTCGTCGTGGCCGCGTGCCGCATCTTCATTGTTCGGAGCTAGTCACCGGGAAGCTTTCCGAGCCACCTGTTCGTCTGTTCCGTCGTTTCCGATGCTCGTCGCCAATGCTCCACCGTAACTTGCCGCCGTCGATCTGATCTGCTGCTGGAGCCTGGAGGTCATATTGTCTGTCCACGTGAAGCTCCATCTCCTTGTCCAAGTCGAGCACGTACACGTCTGTGCTGTTCTTTGCCAGCCCATGCATTGATGGTGAGCACGTCTACACACCCACGTTTTGCACTTGCCTTGCTCATAGTTCCATACGTGCTCAGATTGGTGAAACTTGCTTCTGCCATTACCAGCGATGGCAAACAAAAGGCTACGTCATTGTTCCTGTCGTCCAGGACGTTCTTGCTTGCTACGAGTAGACACGAGTTTCCTTGGTGAGTTTCCCATCCATCTACTTTTTGATTCTCAAGCCAGCAGACTACTGCTCTTGTCATGAGGACTGCAGTAGCCATCACCAATTTTTACATATATATATCCCTTGCACCGTGCATCTGTAGCTCTTGCAATTCTCTAGCTGAACGATACATCACATTGCTTGCTTAGCTTGATGACATCATTCTTAGCTTCCATATGACATCATGATGACACCAGTTTGTTTTCTTGCCGTTTTCCTTCAGAAGAACAATTCTGACAATTCATGATAATTGTACATGCATATACGTACATCATCACAGCAAACCAAGCAGCCGGCCATGCCCTCCTGTTTTGAACTTGTAGTTTGTTGACACCTTCATGGCCGTTTTCCTTTGGAAAACAAATCCTGAAATACACTCCATATACACCCTTTCATCATGCACTTGGTACATGGACTTCTGTCACATGCTATTTTATTTTGTAAAGTTAAAGTTTAGCTTGCTAGGTCTTACGACAACATTTATAAATTAATGTATAATTAGTTTATCTTGGTTTTCTAATTCAAATTAACAAATCGACTTATAAGATATTTCTCTAGATTATTCTATTCATACTTTTATATAATTAAAATGAACCGAGCTTGTAGTTTCTTTTTATCCTTAAAGAATAAACTTTGAGTAGACGATTCTTCCGTACCGTAGCTCCGATTAGTGTGCTTTCGCGTCTGTGTGATCATAGTGACGTGTAGATTAGTTTTATAAGCTTTTCAAATTATTTTCCATTGTTGGTGTACTGTTCTAATTGTAGCCTTGTTTGTTATGCATGATTGGCCCTATATGTTTGTCTGTTGCTGATTGGAATCGAGTAGATCAGTGAGCTTTATGTTGTTGATCTCGAAGAAGATTGTGATCAAGAAGAAGTTGACATTCAAGAAGGATTTCTATTGGAGCTTTGGAATTGAAGAAGGATCGATATTAAGGCAAGTATAGCATGGGACTATTCTTGTTACCTATTCACTATTAATCATTTAATCATATGCATGTGTCTAATTTGTTACCCTTAAGGACATCCTAGCCAGTTATCCTTTTCATTGAATCAAATGGGTTTTTGCATATGGGTAGTTCTTGCTAGTGCTCTACATAAATAATTATGATATGAATATATGAACTGATGGTTAAGAATTGAATGTTGGCAACATGATTTCAGAGTCGAGCTCATGTTTTTTTTCATGATGCTCTGGACTCTCCGTAAGGACTTATCTGTTGTGATCATCCGGGATATACAATTACAACTATGGGGGCTACATGGCTCGGCTTTAGTCGTTCAGGGGATAGTGTTTACTTGTGTCGGTGGTTACCGAAACGGAAGAGAATGGGTTGTAGCCCTATCGCTATCCGGCATATTTAGATAACCCCTTTGAAAGGCTTTATATGATTTTTGGATGTTTTGGGCCTTGCTAACCCATGCATTTGAGGATCATGACTCGTAGTGAAAGTGTACACCTCTGCGCAGAGTATAAACTGTTATAACAGCCGTGTTCGCGGTCATGAACGGCCTTGGAGACATCACAGAATAGAGGATACTGAGACATGGAATAGAGATGATACTGAGATATGGACATAAGATGATGATGGAACTGAACGATGACGATGGACTGTCATGAGAACGATCTTTATGATGATATTGTGGGTTAATGGGTTAAGCATAACTTATTGCTAAATAAATGCTAAAACTTTGACTTACTAAAATGCTTACCGCAGATTAAACCGAAGGTCAAGCTTTGTTGAGCCTCATAACCCCATGTTATGCTTGCGGAGTTCGACATGGACTCACCCTTGCTATTTCAACCCCACCTCAGGATGGAGTTAGGCTTGTGATCAACCAGTCAGTCGGTCCCTGTGGAGTCTACACCAGAAAATTGAAGAGTCTTTCCGCTGTCTGCTAGCTGAGGTTATTTGTTTTTATATTATGTTCGTTATATTTTAAGCATTGTGAATTGATACTTCATTTATTTGTAAACTATATGTGAGATTTGACTTTCAGGGCTCACATATAGCATCATCTGGTTTTGTTCATAAAACCGGGTGTTACACCCCACACCACAGGTGAAGTTTAGGCTTGTGATCAACCAGTCAGTCGGTCCCTGTGGAGCCTACACCAGAAGATTGAAGAGTCTTTCCGCTGTCTGCTAGCTGAGGTTATTTGTTTTTATATTATGTTCGTTATATTTTAAGCATTGTGAATTGATTACCATTCATTTGTAAACTATATGTGAGATTTGACTTCTAGGGCTCACATATGGCTTCATCTGGTTTTGTTATTAAAACCGGGTGTTACAGGTATTCATTCACTGAAATGAAATGTGAAATGTGCAATGTGCAAGTCGCTTTTATGTGGATACTATGTAAAAATACAGTGGTTTGAAATACACAATGGGTATTGGGGAAGATATCGGTGTTAGTTATCTCATTTGTGATATTATGTTGGGAAACATGACTGACGGGTTTTCAACACATATTATCCCATAAATTTAGTTTATCAAATTAAATAATGTAGGGCCAATTCATCTGGTTTAATGTCTGACTTGAAATAGTTTGACTTGCATAGCATCTAGAAAATAATTAAGGCACATGGTTTGAGGAACCGTTTAAGCAGATTGAAGTCACTTGGTATTACTGTCATATTTAAAGCTGACCGAAGTTTCAAGGAAATGCAAACACACAGAAGTTTGCGACAACAATGTTTGTGTGGCCCCCATCTGTGGATCAAATACGTCTGTAAAAAAATACATGTTCCCAAGTAAACTTTTATGCTAGTTATTTTCCTGTTATCTTTGGTGATACTAGAAGACTCATGCATCAGGCCCTTCTCACTTTGTACTGTAGGAGCTGGGCAATCTTCTCTGATCATCCGCATTGTTGCTTCTAACCTTTCATATATCTATATTGACATGGTATGGCTTGCATGTTGCAGTTCCCAGCACTATACCAGCAAGGACCAAAGAATCTTCTCTTTGATTGGTACCGGATCCTTGGATGGATGGGGAATGGCCTGTACTCCTCTCTGGCCAAATTCTTCCTCAATATTTGCATATTCTATGATCAGGCAATCCGTGCTGAAGGGCAGACTGCGGACATGGCTGCGGTGGGAACTGCCATGTTCACCTGCATCATCTGGGCTGTCAACATTCAGATTGCCCTAACAATGAGCCATTTCACATGGATTCAACATCTCTTTGTATGGGGCAGCATTTCAACTTGGTATCTCTTCATCCTCGCCTACGGGATGACATTGAGGTCCCGCGACAACTACCAGATCCTTTTAGAAGTCCTTCGGCCAGCTCCCATATACTGGGCAGCGACGCTTCTGGTGACTGCTGCTTGCAATATCCCCTACCTGATACACATATCCTACCAGAGATCGTGCAATCCACTTGATCACCATGTGATTCAAGAGATCAAGTACCTAAAGAAAGATGTCGAAGACCAGACAATGTGGAAGGGGGAGCGGTCAAAGGCCTGGCAGGAGACAAATTGGTTTCACTGCTAGGGTTGATGCAAAGATCAAGCAGATCAGGGGGCAAATTGCATAAGAAAGGCCCATCCTTAACAATCCATACAGTATCTTAGGAATCTCGGTCACCTGACAGGCTCGTCAACAGTAGATGCCACTTTGTTTGCTCCTGCAAGGCAGTGGTTTTAGCTTCTTTGAGCAATATAGCAAAATTCTTTTTTCCCCCTTTTTTTTTTTTTTTTCCTGGGATCCTTTTTTTTTCCTTCTTCTCTCCATTTGTGTAAGAAATGCTGAGGGGATGTAATTGTTGTTGTTCACCCTAGTAGAAGGCTAGAAGCTCTAAAGGCAGCCGTGTAAAAAGTATAGCTCCTTTTAGTTGGGAAAACAACCTAGTGAGATAGCTGACAAGTGTATCTGCAATTTTGATTATTGCCTATTGATGTATTGTAATCGATTGACCTCTTGTTTACAATGGTGTTGTTAATAGTAGCTGTTTTCTTTTTTATCAAATATGCTCGTGCGTTGTCACGGGTAAATCAAATAAAAATATATTTTTTATCTAGAGTCATACTCTTGTGTTGCTACTGGTATTGATACATCTTAGAGCCAGACTCCACACCATTGTCTGATTTCCAAGTAGTATGTTCAGTTTGTATGTGTGCATGTGCTCAAAGATATCTAACAAACCATAGACACAGTAGAAATCCACCCTAAGCTGTTTCATTTCTCCTATCTGAACATCTACATGTCTGACATGGATGCTGCTTTAAAATTTTCATTGCAACTTTCACATCCGAACTCTAAATCGGACCAACCCTGGTGAACTCTTACAGTTTGGCTTCATCCCCTCAGTTCAAGCAGCTCTTTTATCTTCTTTTTTAAGCAAAAAGCAGCTCTTTTATCTCTAATTTTGTTCTGAGCTTGGGCTGACTTGGGCCGAGCTTGGGCTGACTTGGGCTAGCTTGGGCTGAGAGTCTGGGGCTAACCTCTCCAGATTCTCGCGAGGCGCGGCCCAAACGCCGGGACCGGGGGCCTCCTTATCCCTACTCTCCCTACCAAATCGGTGCGCGCGCTCGCACTCTAACCCTAAATTCGTTTAGCCGCCGCCGCCGCCTCTTCCCTGCCCCTGATCTCGGGAGCACGAGAGCAATCTGCGCCGCGCCGCGGAGATCTCGGAAGCACGCGGAGATCTCGGAAGCACGGAGAAAAGAGAGCGAGGGTGCGCAACTCCCAGCTCGGTACGTCTCCCTCCCTCTCTCTCTCCCTCGTGCGTTTGCCTTGTGGTTGTCACAATGGGGGCCGCTTACCCGCAGTCGTTGCTCGCTTCATGAGCCTCGACTGCGAGTCCCGAGCGAGCCTTCGTGCCGGCGTGCGATATTGCGGGAAGACCGCGTCGTCACCATGTAGGTCGCTTACCCTATTTTGGGGTATTCGAATCATCGATTTGAGACCGTTTAGAGTCCTTACTTTTCGTTGATTCGTGCAATACCATGTGAATCCATACAAATCAACACGAGCAAGAGTAGCTCGACAACTCCCTTGTGATGGCCTGTGCAAAATTTGGTAGTGAATTAGGTTGATTTGATCGGAGTTCTCTTCGATTTTTGGTTCGCCCCTTCTCATCATGTCATAGCCTGTCAGTGTCTCTGTTCTTGTAGGCAGGGTGCTGTTAGTGAGTTTGCTTTTCATTAAATAGTTACTTTGGCCTACCCTAGCTGATCTTGAACTTTTTATGGTGCTGAAAGTATTTATTAGATGCTTCAGATTGTTATATTTCCCTACGCTGATATATCTTATTATTGGTTTATCTGCCATACTGAGTTGTCTAATGCACCAGAGTGATGGCGTACTGTAACAAGTTCAAGAGCAATCTGTCCCCAGATCAGATTGGTTGTGTGATGCTGCTGCATTATGCTCGTGGTCTGAGTCAGACGGAAAAGGATAAGCTAAGGGATGATCTGTATAGGAATCACAAACATGCAACCATCTATATTGGCAGGATGGGTCTCATTGAAAACTCCAAGCCAAGAGGTCTGCCTCATTCGGCTTGGAACATCTACAAAAGAGTAAAAGTAAGATACCTGCTTACACATAAATGTGCACTATTATATTATATGCTTCAAAATGTCAGTTTCCCTGCCTTGTATTGTATGTTTTTATGAATGTTCTCTAGAGATTTTGCATTGTTTTTCTTTTCTTGCGTACCCTGGTGTATCCATACCCAGTAGACTGTGAGGCATATGCAGGAATTGAATTGACTAAAAGTGTGTATGTACCTTGATTACTTAGAAACACTTTTTTTTGGTTTCCACTTACTATTTTCGTTTTCCCTATCTCGTAATTTTGTAGTTGCTTGGAACCAAAAATAAGGGCTGTGGGAAACTACTTACAGTTTTTATGGGGAAAAAATTGAAAATAGGCAAGACATGCATGATGTAGTCATACCTTTGTTACTAACTGAAAGGTTAAATGTTGTTTTCATTGTCATGTACTCCCTCTGTTCCAAATTGTATGTCATACTGTCTTCTCTAGCGTATATCAACTATCTAGAAAAGCCGAAACGGCTTACTATTTGGAATGGAGGGAGTACAACAGTAGGGTCAGGGCTCTGAAGATATCTTAGTTGAAGAAGTATTAAATTGTTTTGTCTGCAGTTGTCTTGGTCTTTGGAACTGATTTATTTTTGTTTTTGCAGCTTAATTGTGTAGTGATCTTTGGACCTCCATGTTCTGGGTGGTGGTATCAAATGGTCCAGACCATAAAACACCTGGCACTGTATCAGAAGAAGAATTTGGTTGTTGATGAGTTCTTCGCTGGATACACTAGATTGCTTGTTGATGACATTTTCAAGTATTTGGAGCCTTCTGTTTGCCCAAATCCGAAACATCATGATTTGGAGCACCTCCAATTGGAGAGTCGACCAGTGCCTGAGTACCAAACTGTACATTCTGAAAGCCTTCTAGTCCTTGGAGGTGTAAGTACCTTAGGGAAACGCGAGGACGCACTGGAGAAACCTGTCATATGGGAGAACTATGGTGATTTGCTTGAAGCACTGGACAGACCTGAGGCATGGAATACCAACGTCGAAAAGCTTCAAGCACAGAAACTTTTGCAGAGGAAGCTTTCTGCAACCGTCTCTCTCTTGTTGAAACCATCGTATTCTTGCGTATCTTTAGAAACAGCCAGGTATATTATCTGTCACAGCTGTTGTCAGTTATTAGTGTTGTAACGGTGCATGCAATGTGTTTATTGTTTGCTAAAGGGCTGTGTGCCAATTTCTTTTGTGCCAGGGTACTGCTTGATATGGGTCAAATGCAATTCATCAGAACTTCTTTCCGCAATGTGTTCAAAGCGTTAGCAGAAGAATGGATAATGAAAATAATTCACTTTGAAGACAGTGCAGGCACGATGAATTTCCTTATTGAGTGGGAGGGTGGATTTCTGAAGCGCTGCACTTCTCTTTTCGAGACAATACCAGATGCAGATGATCGGATCTGTAGGATTCTTCATGATTGCATGATCGCATTAGCAGGTCCTGAATTTTCCTCAAGACTCCTGGAGTTCATTCTATCTAGTAGTTCTGACCATCAACTTCTTTTGAGAAGGATAACATCTTTCCTTGGCTCCTTGGGCGGGGATGTTTATATGGATATGTTTGAAGAGCCATTCTTTGATAAGATAACCAGTCTTTCTTTTGAAGACCTACTTGCTTTGATCCGTGATTCTGATGTCCTGGACAGCTGGTCCAGCTATCTAGTTGACCGTACAACACATCTGAAGTTTATCTCTATTTTGAGAAAAGTTCTTCTGGATAACATGTCCGATCTGCTGGTTGAGTATTTGTTGGAAGGCAGTGTGAGGATCTCCCCAGCACCCTTGTGCGGATTCCTACTGTCTTCAAGGCTCTATCACGGTCACCTATTGGCAGTGAGGTCTGCAATTTATGGGCACAGCAGTGTGTTGACTGCTGCTTTTCAACTTTCAACGTTGACCCTTCACGCCATTCTGAACCAGTGAAGTTGATGGAAGAGATCATCAATGTTCTAGGCAATTGCAATCATGTAGTCAAATCATACCTGCATGGTGACCATGGCTTGCTCCAGTATTTGAATTCCTGTCTTTCACTCCTACTGAGCGGAAATGATAGATACCCTGAGTATATCTCGCTCTTTATTGACGCAAAGGTTAGCAAAGGCTCAGAAGATGCTTCTGCACTTGAAGCTGTTAGTGATCTAGTTGTTGTACTAGCCAACAAAGACATTTTTGAAGGTTTCTACCTCAAACATCTTCTCAAGAGGCTTATCTATGCTCAAAGCAGCCTTGACCTTGAAATAGTCATGATTTCAAAGCTAAGAGCCTTGACTTCACCTGAGTTCGTTTGCAAAGTAGATTCACTGATTGCTAATGCATTGAGCTCGGTTCTGGTAATGCAAAGTTTTCAGAATGCCTCGACTTCCAATGCACAGGCCCTGTCTGCAGTTTGTTTTGATTGTATTACATGGCCATTTAGTGCCAATATCTGCTTCCCACCTGCTGATATTGGTGAAGAGATTGAGACTTATAAGAATCACTACATAGCAGCTGCTAATCTTAGTGAGAATCAAGCCGTTCATGAAGAGAATCGAGTCTTGAAATGGTTGTCAGATTATGGCTCAGCCGTTATTGAATGCAGTTTCGGAAGTGGAACTTACAATATTCAGGTGACCACCATACAGATGATTGTTCTGATGCTATTTAACTCAGCTGACTCTTTGACATGTGATGATGTTCATATGCGTACTGATATCCCTGTTGAACCTCTGAAAGAAGCTTTGGAATCACTTTGGAAGCAAAATATTTTGCTGGCCAACATAAGCGATGACCTTACTTGGTTCTCTGTTAATGAAGAATATAGCCCAGATTCTGGCAGATTGCACACTGACGCAGAGTCAGGAAAGGAGTCTAGGCTGCAATTTGCGGAAACGATCGCCAAAATAGTAGCAGACCGGAGGTACCCAATCGAGGCCGCAGTGGTCCGCATTATGAAAGCTCGTCAAAGATTGCAGCACTCTGTATTGGTTGAAGAAGTTGTCAGATCTCTGCATCGGTTCTTTAAAGCTGAAGTTAGTCAAATTAAAGACAGAATAGAGTCCTTGATTGAATGGGAGTACCTGAAAAGGGATTGCAGCGACCCTCAGGTCTATCTGTATGTGCCTGTCCCACCAGATGCAGATGCATTAGGTTAATGGATGTCTACAGGTAACATGTGGTTACCGATGGTCGTTCTGATAGCAAAAAATGGATGTTCTGCAGCTTAGGTTCTTTTTGGATAGAAGGATATTTAGTATTTTAGATAATTCTTAGCTGAGTACGTACCTAACTGTGAACTATTTCACTACTTGGACTACTGGATCATCTAGTGGTAGCTATCTGGAGTGAAAAGATGCTTGCGCGACAAACTGAAGTTCTTTTTTCGCCTGTAAGTGTTGCAATCCAGTTTGGCCGGGTGGGCACCTGGAAAACTGGGATCAAACTGCAGGTCATGGGTTACGAGGATTGCATGCTGTTTAAAAAGCGCTGCAGTTGTGCCATTTGGGTCAGTGACCTCGAGATTTTTCAGAGTTTATTTCCATACTACACTTGTAATGCTGTGAGACAAAAAAAAAATGTGTGCTCCCCCTGGAGTGAATCTTGTACATTCAGATTCAGAATAGCGCGCATAAAGCACCTCCGGTCTGGTATGTGCTCTTCATTTTGGCTGTGGCTCCGTGGTTGCGAAATGCATGCGAACTGAATCAAAAGGCGAGTTCCTCTGTACTTCTGCGTGTTCTTGTTTCTTTCTACCGCACTCACAAAAGTGAAACGATGGCCATGCTAGTTAGTTGCCCACACAGCTACTACAAAGTACCTACCCCGTAGTACCAACGTTAAAAAAGTTACCGCTGCAGCACAAGTTTACCGTTCCAGCTGCTTTGGTACGAGCAGCTAGCTATCCGTGGCCAGAGCCAAAGCAAAGCAGTGAAGTGGTGGTAGCAGCAGCAGCCGGTGCCGGCAACAAGTCACAGACAGGAGTGGCGCTGCCTGGTCCATCCAGAAACCAAAAACGACGTTTCGGAGCCGACCCAGTGGCGCCGGCATGAAAAGACGTTTCAGCCATCATGCGGCAGTCACAATGCGGGCGAATAAGAGCAAGACCAATAAGCTTGGCTATAAGCCAAGTCTATGTCATCTTGAGCAAACACAAGAGCCAAGTGATATAACAGCTTGGCTGTTAAGTTGGCTGCACAATATATACTCAAATATTTAAGTCACTGTAGAGCATCTAGGCCATGGTGATCAATAGTAAACACAACTATATAGCCACTCGTGTTGCTGGCTCTATGGGCATATTCACAAGTAAATCAAACATGTTCTCGACAAGCAATAAGTAATAATATTATTCATTGCCCAAATATAATGGCTCGTACAATCCAAGTTCACAGCACCAGCACCAGATAGACCAAAGACGACACACACAAACTTAAATGCTTAAGGAATAAAACATGGTCTGCAGTGTAATTGAAACCTGATAAAAAAGCTACTAGCATGAGCAGCTAACTATTACACTAATGACTTGGAAATACATCTAGCACCAAAGTCTAAATTTATTAAGTCATATCTAACCAGCATCCGATGATACTCAGGTCTTCAGGTAGATTTACTACTGTTGACTCCATGATTATCAGGAGCACTAATTGCACATTGACTGCATCCTAGTACTAATACATATGGAAAATAACAAAAAAAAATATATATACCAGTTCACAGAATTAATACCTCATT
This sequence comes from Hyparrhenia diplandra, assembly GCA_015847255.1. Lineage (NCBI taxonomy): Eukaryota > Viridiplantae > Streptophyta > Magnoliopsida > Poales > Poaceae > Hyparrhenia > Hyparrhenia diplandra. The sequence goes on along the minus strand of JADLZK010007787.1, from coordinate 191,782 downwards.
CAGTCTTGCCAAATATACTCTCCCTCACACATCTCATAAATGCCAAGTGCTCAACTCTGACATCATCAGGCATTGCACTTGTATCTTTCATACTGAATGCTTTGTACGTCTCCAGCATAGACGACTTAGCATTTTCTTTGGCTGCAAGGTGGTTAAGTCTAGCTGATTCAAGCTTCTCGCTTGAAACGTGTTTCTGGGTTTCCAACATCTTTTCTCGACTTTCATTTGTGCCTTGAAGTTTTGTAAGCTGCTGTAGGACATCATCCATCTGTGGAGGACATTTCTTTGCCTCTTTCTTTGCCTTCTTGTTGCCTATTGGACGATCATCAGATTGTACCAAATTGGGCATGAACTCTCCCTTCAGTATTCAAATTCCTTTTATTTGACTGCTTCCCTTCCTCTAGTAGCACTTGCCACTTTGGTTCATCACGCATAATCTTCCAACAATGCTTGAATGGAAATTTTCCATCTTTGTATTCCTCATAGATAGCTTCAGCCTTCTCCATTATCTGGTCATCAGAATGTCCACTAGGCCAAATTGATACAGCCTCTTTCCATGAGCTACAAAACCAAGCAACTTTTTTCTTAATTTTCAGAAAGTGGTCCTTCAACTGCTTTGATGTCCTTCTATCTGGGGGTGTGGTACTATTATACTCGTCAGCTACATCCCCCCAATACCGATCAGTCTTCTTGCAGTTGCCACTGATTGGATCGTTTGAATTGTTCACCCATGCAACCACCTACAGTGCAAGCATGTTTAGTGTTGGTAGCCATGCAAGAAGTACATGACAAATACAAAATAAATATATATTGCAACTCACCAAGCGCACTTCCTCTGGCGGCATCCATTTTAGCCGTATGTCAATCCTAGCACCATTCCCATCATCCTCATCATTGTCTAAATTGATCACGCCCCAGCGTCGCCGATGAGACTCAGAAGCTGACACTGCTGGGCTCCCTTTCCCTCTATTTCCATCAGCTAAATTTGGTGGGATCGGCTGGGGAAGTGGCTGACTCCATGGGTGATTGAAATAGCTGAGAAAACCACCAGGTGGGCGATTATCCACACCCCTACAAATAAATAAATAAATCCATATGACTATAATAGCTTTAAAAAGAAGAAAGTAACTAAAAATACAATACTCACAGCAGGATTAATAGGACAACGGAATTGCATCGCAGAGACAGGCATACTAAAAATAAAATATTGTATCTTACTAGAATGAATGAACAAGTATATATGCACTTCAGAGACAGGCGTGCGTACTAATAACGAGAGGATCTCCCAACTTCCCCCTAATCGATCTGATATATATATAAAAAGAGAGAGATTCAAAGATACTCCCTCCAGGGATGGTATTAGAAGTCGTTTTTGGACAAGGTTTGGGTCAAAACATGAATATAAATCATTAATAACTTTTAAGTTGTTTAGTTTGTAAATGTAAAAATTATATGAGTAGATTTGTCTTAAAAAATACTTTGATAAAAGTATATATATATCACATCTCCATAAATATTTTTTATAATAATAAGAGGTATATGTTTTGAAGGCCAATACCATCCCTGGAGAGAAGATATGCTGTAAAAGGTACTTGCCATTCATTTGGATCAGATTCGATGTCATCTTTGTGGACCGGTTGGGAAGATGACGCAGAGCCACCCTCGAGACAGATCCTTCCCCACCACAAATCCCGAGGAGACGCCCAACATGCCCCTGCCCCTGCCCCTGCCCCTGCCTGTACGTGAACGTGACCGCGCGCGCTCACCATAGAGCTTGCCATGGAGTGTCTGGCTGGGTCACGCAACGCAACGGATGTGCAGGCGGCTGGCGTCGTCGCGTCACGAGATCGCGCGCGCTAGCTTTTCCGCCCCCGGCCACCGGGGTCACCAAAGTCCGTGCCCGCGCGCGCGTGCGCGCTGCGATGCGATGCGATGGTATGGCATCGCCTTTTCTTCCTTTCTTTCTCCGCTCTCGATCGGACCCGTGCCGATGCCGATGCCGATGCCGATGCCGCGTCGCGTGTGTGCGCCCCGGGACGTAGTAGTAGAATCCAATTCGGTCCAAGATGCCCGCGCGCGGCCGGCGTCGTGCGTGCGTGCGCGCGGGGGCGGTGCGACCGGATCCGAGGCCGGACGGACGGACCGACACGGACGGGTGCTGCCGCGCCTAGTAGGAGGAATCCGGACGGAGCTATGGTCGATCGGCATGGGGAAAAAGCAAGGGGTGTTGTTGGTGGACCTGGCCGGCCGCCGGGTGAGCAAAAGCGCAAAGCGCAAAGGCATGCCATGGCCCCCTGGGTCGGCGGCGTGGCCATGGGACGGACGCCCGCTCACCTCCGCCTCCCGCCCCCATGCCATCACCCCGGCCCTGTGCGCGGCATCCCATGTGAGCCGCACAGCGTGTGCCCACTAGCTAGTGCGCCTGCTGCCGTTTGTACGGGAACGAACGAACGTACCGCTTTGCCGTTGTGAATATGCCATGTCCTCCTTACTAGTTCTCTGTTTTTTTTTGGCTGTCTCCAATATTTACATGTTGGATTACTGTACAACAGCTCCTGAGATAAGGAGGTAAGGGACCCTGAGCAGTGACCTAAACACAACCCCTTGCCCCAGCATATGAGGCCAATTCTAGGCTTACAGGCCAATTCTTCCATACGTGCCATCTGCACGAGGCAGGTTGTGACATATGGCAACACGTTGGCACTAGATGATAAACTCGAGAAGATCAAAAGCTGCTACTCCTGCACCCCACCGCTTGAAGAATTTTTACTATGCTGTTTGGTCAAAGAGTGCAGAGATAGTTGGACGAAAGATTGAGGAGAAGCATCCTATTGAGTGCTGTGTACGTTCCGCATCAGATCAAAATCTATTAAGCGTGGTTTATAATATAGCTGAGTATATGTATTTGTTGTCGGCTAGAAGGAACATATCAAAAAGGATTGTACAAGACAAACCAAGCTGCCCGAACAGGAGGCTAAGGAGTTGAGTCCGATTGCTGAACAAATCAAGTTTCTCCTCGGATCTCACGTGAATAGGAATTGAAGGAGAACAGTAGCGGGTCAGCAGGAATAAAAAAGCTGATGATTTTGCTGAATAGCAGAAGGAACTTAATTCCCATTCGGCTAGAAGGCGTCCTGATTCGGCAGTACAAGTTGAAAGATGCTACAGAACAACCGAAAACCAGAACTATCAAAGATTCTCAGCAGCGTCGTATGATTCGTATATATCTTGGAAACTCGGGATGCATGCTAAATAGCCGGTACTTAGATGATCTGATTTTCTATCGGCTAGGTACATTATATGATGTTTTAAGCTCCTACATGAGCTGCGCACCCGGCCTGGGGGGCCTCAACCTGCCATGCATGCGCATCTGATCTCATTCTCATCTTCCACATTGCCGATTGACATCTACTATGTCATCATCAACCATCAAGCTCATTGGCAGCCATGGTGCAAGCAGGAGAGCATTGTACGGCACAAAAGAGATCTCCAACTTTTCACATATGTTAAGCATGCCTATTCAGAATTGTGCATAAAGCAAAGAAAAGGGAATTGGAGAGTGCAAGCATCAGGTACATGAGATCCAGTTTGGGCGCGGACGAGTCGGCGACAGAAGCAATGATACAGGTTAATCGGCTATTTAGCTGATAGCCTGGATCGAAAGAAGGAAAAAGGCTGACCAACGACATAAAAAACAGAGATAGTTTGTCGGCCAACATAGTTGTTATCAGAGGATGCACAATTAACTTGGTTATGTATCCAGGTTTTCGTTGATGCCAAGAATCATGGTTAAAAAGATCAGAGATTCAGAGATCATGTGCTGATTTGCTATTCGAAGAAGTAAAGAAATTGGATTGTTTACTAGTCCATCAACCCGTGCCGCCGCACGGGCTAAAAACATGAAAATATATAAGCATTTGAAATTTGTATAAAAAGTTAGGTTCCACAACTTATTCTAACACAATACACAATTGTACATTCTAATAATATGGCTCTAGTTGTGATAAACTTTAGTTAAAAATAATTCATGTATACAATTTTTTTGTCCCAACATATATGGTTGCGGACTTTGCATCTTATCTCCAAACATGTCACATATGTTCATATTTTCAATTTTTATATGAAATTCATTATTTTAGTTTTTCTTTATCTTATTGTGGTAGGTTTTAATATTATTCCTCTATCCACTTTAGTATTCCTATTCATACTGCATCATAATTCTTGGCCTCCAAGTATGTTTGGCATATGTGTTTAGTTGACCTCTCTCATGTGTTCATATTCTCATATAATACTTGTATAAATATTTTCTTATTAATTCATTACAGATTACTTTTATGATTTTTTTTGAAATCTCCTCATATTTTTTACATTTGCATTGTACCATGATTATGTCTTTGGCTTCGAAATTAGTGTACTCATCACTTAATGTACAAAATACTCCCTCTATCCTAAAATAATTGTCGGTCAAAAAATAACTTTGACTAATTTTATATAAAAGAATATTATTATTTATGGTGCATACTTACTATCATTAGGTAGATCATTGAATCTATTTTCATAAGAAATTTATTTGGAGGTACAAATGTTTTACATTTTTCAATAAATCTAGTCAAACTTACAACATCAAAACAAAAAACAACAATTAATTTTGGACAAACACCATGGAGGGAGTTGGTATTTTATGTATTTTTGGAGGACAAACACCATGCATGCTAGTTTTTAATTTAGTTGGGTACATATTAATAATGACATAAGTTTTATAATCACATAGAATAATTCAAAGTAGTTGTGAACTTAGTTGTGAACTTTTAATACAAAACTGATGCAACTCTTTGAATTATGTTTGTGGCTTAACTACATGTCGTCGTTAGGTAGTAATACAAAACTGTGAAGGTAGTAATAACAAATTAGTATTATCACCCATCATGCATGGAAGATGACTTGAAGCAATCACCCTTTTCTTGATTCCTTGGGTGATGTAGATGATTTGCAAGGCAAGGGACAACAGAGGACATGAAGTCATCACCATCCTCTTGAGGGAACAATGGCGCCGCCAGGGCTTGCATAAAGGAGATGTAGATAACAAAATAGATTTATTTTTCTTTTTTTTTTTTTTTAATTTCTAGTTTGCCAACTCGTGCTCTCGCATGGGTTAGAATCTTATGAGACACTTAACTATAAGGTTTTCTTATATCAAACATATTTTTTTTCTCTTCACTAATGTTCTCAAAAAATTGCTATATATCGGGTACTTTGTAGTCTATATTCAATTGTGATAATCATTTAAATATTGTTTTTCATCTATATTCATAGGTTTTTCTTTACATAGAACCTTTTGTATCTTCAATATACATTTAGTTGAAACATTTGTTTTGACATTGATAGATTTAGCTACAATATATTTATTGATATAAACCTAAATTTTAATTTCCCCTAAATTTTAAGCATATTAGTTTCTTAGATAAAACCATTATTAATTTGCAATAATGATTATGGTTTATCGATTTAATGGCAAGATGTTTAAGATCTCTGTAAGTATTTTAGGATCTATCTTTTTATCTTTAATGATTTGATGCATAATATTTTCCATGATTAATCTTTTAGCACCATATGCATTTGGTTGAAACATAAGTAAAGTGTATAAACTCTTATTTCATCCCTCAAAGTGATATCTGGAAAGACTATAGTTAACCTTCAACTTTGTTTTAATATATGCATTAATTTGAAATTATAATACTTATTGTATCATTTATTCAATTCATGTTTTATTTTATTAAAAGAATAATGTAAGGTCCTAGGGTAGCCTCTTAGTTTTGAGAATGCAATGAATAGTTATTTGAGCGTGCATCATGGCACTCAAGATGTCATCATTGTATTTTATTAGTATTTTTCAAAAAAAATTTAAGTTACTGATATAATATAATACAATGTTTGAATCAAAATGTCTAAACTTTTCCCAAGAGTGACTTACATAGTTTATTGTCATAAGTGTTATTATAATTTCAAGTGAACTGTAAGTGTCATTAATTACTATAGATTTTGCTAAGGATATATTTCCATGCTTTGTAAGGTTATAAAAATTAATACTGATACTAATGTGTAAAATATCTTTGTTTAATTATTGTTGGTAATAACTTATATGAGCATGTACATGTAGATTTGAGAGATTTTTGTTAATTTTTTTATAATGGTGGAGGTGAATAATTTAATTACATATTACATAGGTATATATTTCTTTACATTATCTTTCCTTATGCCATGTACGGGTGAATGCAAACTTAGGGATTATTTTAATATTTTTCATAATTTGAAGGTTTGAAATTTTACATATAGGCTTTTTTTTTTTTTTTTTGAACGTACATATAGGCTTTATTGATAGCTCTACGGATCATGCTCCCCTCACAACTTTTGGCATCAATAGCATGTAATTCGAACTAACTGAATATTGAAAACTCCAAGGATCATGGTCCCCATTAATGGCATTATTATTAAGTTAATAAATAAATTTTATATGATAGTCAATAAGGACTACACTAAAAAACATATTTGTGCCAAGTAATCCAAGGACACTATAATTAAAATGACAATTATACCTAATCGTCAATGAGGATCGTATCTTGTATGTCACAGGAGACAAATTAAATTGAATTATGTGATCTAGCAAGATGGTCATACCTTTGTCTACACATATGGCGGTGCCAGTGCATTGATGTAGATGACGTGGACATTGGACGTCGTAGCATGACTGGTCCAGATTTTATGCTATTTTTGTTGGTGAACCGACACATATGTCTTCCACTTTGTCGGCGTCAAGTAGTGATGTGTGCTTGTTGATGTAGGTGAAGCTGGCTTGGTACAACTGGAACGTCAGGCCGCCTGCCGGCTCATCGTCAGGTCAGCTTCTGCTGTTGTATTGTCGAAGTAGATATAACTTCTCCTATCTTGTCTGTGTAGTCTCACCATCCTCATCAGTGCACCGCCGCCCGCCGCCTTCAGTGTTCGCTGATAGGTAGTTAGTGTAGCATCGCGCCTTCCTCTCGTTGGTATTTACCAGTTGGTTGGTGGTGTGGACTCGCCTTCCTCGTCGGTGCTCGCCAGTAAATAATCAATGTAGCATCATCTACCTATAGTTCGTGTCTAATGACAGGTAGGGCGCCGAATCGCCTTACAGGTGCAGTGGCATCACTAGGGTAGGAACCATTGTAGATGTTGTTTGTAATTGTCTTGACGATGCCTGATGTTGTGGTGATGTTGATTTATCTAGAGCCGTTCTCGATGATGTCCTTGCCGAATACTTGTGTCTAGACGCTGATAGATACCGGCTATCAGGAGTCATCTCCGTTGCCCTGACAATACCAACAGCTAGCATAGATGGAGCTATGCAAGAATTGGAACTGGTTCCACGTACATGGCTGACTAAATGGCATGCTTATGATCAAAACAGATGTCAGGCTTTTATCCATTCTTAATGAATATCACCACAAGCCGGGATCACTTCTTCTGAAAGGGATCGGCTGTGAAACTTGAGACTCAAGGTCATGGAAATTTCCAGTGCAAACATCGGCCGACTATTTTGTTCTTGAGGATTGGTGTTCTGCATGACGAGCCAACGGGTTGAATCATTAACTGGTGTCTAGTGGAATATCAACTGATAGCACACCTAACCTCAAGATGATGACAAGAAAGAGATGGCAGCTAATTTGGATCTAGCGGTCAAGATGGAATCTTCACTAGTAGTTAGTATGCCTCAACGCCTTTGGTGATGGTCTCTTCGGATCCACACTGCCAACACTGCCAAAGTGTGCATCATGCTCGGCTTATACAAAAGGAAAATATTTATATATTATCTAAAGGTCAGCCATAGACGAGCCAGTATATAACTGCATCAAGCTACGTGTCTGGAATCTAAGCCTGCCTTGCGCGTGCGCTGCCAAGCTCGTCCTCGTCCTCTACAGCTCATCCAATGTCGTTGGCTCCGTCACCGTAATCCTCTGATTGTCACCTATTTTCGGATAGAAGAAGAGTTGTTGGATGTTCTTGGACAAATATCCGTCATAGAAGAGAGGGGCTCGAATTCAAATTTGCTCGACTCAGTGTTCTGATTTACGGCGAAGAAGTTAAACCAACAAAAGACGATAGCTGATTACTTCAAAAGGGTTCGGCTAAGACAAAACTATTGAATTTGTCCACATGACAGTACCATGCACACACGGAGATATTCACTTGATCGGCTGAGTCAGATTAGTGATTCACAAGAAGACTTGCATCATACATTAGTTCGGGTCAGCCAAGAAGGACAGACAGTTACATTCAGACAATGCCACATATCCTCAATCAAGACTTCCATTAGCTGTCAGAGACTCAGAGTTTGTCGAAGCAATCCGCATGAATTCGCGCATACTGAGGTAGCTGGCATCAAGCTAAGCACACTGTGTTCGGCTCAGGCATTCAAGTCAGTTGGGTTTCGGCAGAAATCAAACTCTTTTGGCTTAGAGAATCAGAGTGCATCAACCGAGAGGTTATATTGACAAAAATCAGCACCAAATAAATGTTCAGAGATTGAGTACTAAAGCCACGAGTTATACTGTCTTAATTGGGAATTAAGGTCTTAAGATACAGCCAATGAGTATTAGGAAAGGATTTGATTTTCATCGGCTACCAGATTACAATTTGGTTCTGTCGCATGGCTTACAGATGGCTAGACAAGACAAAGTACAAGAGATCAAATGGATCCGTCCAGCGACCTGTAACACCCGAAATCTTTGCATGATTTTAAAATAGCTAAAATTGATTTAATTATGTTTTTTTTGTAAGACATTGAATATAGGAAAATAAATGTCTTTGATAAATTAAAATTTGTCATGAGGTAGAAACATGCTGTGCATTCATGCTGGAGCATACTTTATTTTTTGTGCGTTGGTCGGTTTTGGTCAGTTTCAGTTCAAATTCTTTAGAATCTGTAGGTTTAAATCTGTTTTATAAAAGAAATAGGAATTTCTTTCCTCCCTGGAATTTTGGCCCGAAAGCCACCTTGGCTTTTCTTTCTCTTGGTTCAGCAGTGGAAAGCCAGTACAGAGCCGGCCTGTTTTCCTGATTTAGCCCGTGCTCGATCATTTTTGGGCCGGCCCAGTTCGGTTCTCAGCAGCGCAGCTGCTTTTCTTTTCATCTTGACCGGCTGACGAGTGGACCCCGCACTCATCCCCTTCCTGAGTCGAACTCGACCGAGGCATCGAGTCGAGCCGGACTAACCGGCCACGAATTCCTTCGTGGTTCGATGCAATCCGCGTGCCGCGTCCTATATAATCCTATCTGCAGCCGCGTTGCGCTCCTTTCCCATCCAATCTCGAGCTCCAGCAGCCGTCGCAAGCCCTAGCGCAGCCGCCGGTCGAAATCATCGCCGAGCTCGAAATTGTCAAAAGCTTCGCCTCAATTCCAGTGTAAGTATGACCTAGGGTTTCATCTTGATCTTTCGCATCTTCTGGTGCCTTCTAACCCGAACAAATCGGTTCTATTTGCGTCGCCGGCGTGAACAGGTGCTGCCGTCCGCCGTTCCGAGCAATACTCCGTCCTCGAGTCGTTTCCGTCCGCGAGAACGTTCTAGGTGAGTTTTTCTTGAGCTCCTCTTTCTTTTGAGTCAAACTGCGTTGTGTTTGGTGCTCTGTAGCGGCCAGACTAGTTTCTCCAGCGAGAATCCGCCGCGGCCGGCCATGGCGCCGCCGTCGTCCCTATCTCCGGCGAAAAGCGCCGCCGGTGTCACCCCAGTCCTAATCTCTGCCGTCCAAATAAAATCCTACGGCCGAGAATCCATCATACCCCTTAGTCCTGGTACTTTTGCGGATTAAACCCTAGAGTCTACGGTAAATTCTGTAGAACCCTTAGGGAAAGCGTATTTTCATATTAACAGCAGCAGTTTACGTTTTCAGCTATTTACAGAATTGCCATTCAGTTTCAAATGCCCATATCTTTGTCAATTTAAATCCGATTTGAGTCGTTCAAGTTTCGTTAGATTCGTAATTTCGTAATCTACATGTTAGTATCACTGTTGGTCAGGTTTTGAACTTTTAAATTTCGAATAATTATTTAGTTTATTATTTTATTACTAGTAAACTTGTAAAATTTATAACGACACCATTCTAGCTCCGATTTTTGTGATCTTTATATCGATGTGATCGTAGCGACGAGTAGAGTAGTTTTATGATCTTTTCAAACTGTTATCTTACTGTATGGTGTACTGTTATCTTATTTTTTCTATGTTTGCTTCGTGTTTGATTGCATGCTCGATTGTGTGTTGTTGCGTGATCGATTGAATAGACGGTGATCAATTCAAGAACGGTCCGGAGCATTATTTTGAAGAAGAACAACAAACTCAAGGCTTCATTCAAGGCAAGTATAGCTTGGGATCATCCTTGATGTCCTATTAATCTTAATTAACAATTCATGATGCATGTGTCCTCCTTGTTTGCCATTAAGGACGTACCTAGTCTTGATTACTTGATCCTTGTCTCCTATGGGTTATGCATTGGGTAGTAAATTGCTAGCGCTCAACCAACAAACATTTATTTATTGCTTTATTGATTAAATCGTGATGAGTAGTTGTTGATGCCATGGTACATAGGGCGAAAGAGCTTGTGTTGTTTATTTTATGAAGCTCTTAGCTCTCCATAAGGACGTACTCATTTGTGATCATCCGGGATATACAGTACAACTATGGGGGTCATATGGCTCTGGCTTTGATCGTTCAGGGGATAGTGTTTACTCGTGTCGATGGTTATCGAAACGGAAGAGAATGGGTTGTAGCCCTATCGCTATCCAACATGTTTAGATAACCTTTTGAAAGGCTTTATGTGGTTTTCATTTGGTTAGGGAGTCGAGAACCTACTCTAGTGGAAACCATGACCCGTAGGTAAAGTGTACACCTCTGCGCAGAGTTAATTAAACTGACATGTCAGCCGTGTTCGCGGTCATGAACGGCCTTGGAGACATCTATGAATAGAATTGCATTGCTTATTTTGTTGTTGTTATTAAATCGATGATGATATCTGTTCACACTTGTGATTAATAGGTTAATGGGATTCCTTTATGCTTAAGCTTAAAACCTGACCAACATTAAAATCAACCGCAGTTAAGACAGTGTCAGCTTCTAAGCCTCATAACCCCTGGCTATGCTTGCGGAGTTCGACATGGACTCACCCTTGCTATATCACATTAAACAGATCAAGGTGGGTACGATGACTACGATGATAACTACCGTGATGAGTACTACTAGGCTTGTGTCAACCAGTTGAACTTTGAATTTATTCTTGTAATGTATATTATTCGCCATGTAATAAAGTTTCGGATTTGATACTCCAGTAATTTGTCATACATATGTGAGATTGATCTCTGGGCACATATGTATTCTATACTTATTTTTGTCCTTTAAAAATGGGTATGATAGACCAAAGGGAATTTTTATCGGCTAGGTAAATATCGACTCCTAGATCATAGCCGGTGAAAAAGGAATGAAATATCTTGGAAAGACTACTGAAAAAATAAGGTATGCTATGAAGATCCCATGAGAAGTCCATGGTGTGTATGCAGCTATGCAGGCACCAACAGGTATTTCTGTTAAGAATATGCAAGAAGATTTACCAATGGTCATGTCACCTTGTGGATGTTCAATATCTTAAGTTGCGTGCTCATGATGGGAAGACAGAGGAATCATTTGTTCAAGATAAGGATCTATTCTTAACCAGCGGACGTAAGAGCAACTCCAACGGTACCCTATATGACCTCTCAATCCTAGGTTTTTGGAAAAAGAATGAAAAACATTGCTCCAACAATATCCTATATGACCTCTCAATCTTTGACCACGCGAAAAAATTCCTTCCCTCGCACGTATATTTACGCACGCGAGCCGCGCTCCTATCCAACGCGGAAACCTCTTTCACGCGCGCTGGGAAAGTTCGCGCGGCAGGGATGATGTCGCTCACGGAAACCTCGGGCGAACTCGGGGCCGTCGTTGCTGCAGCTGTGCGACACGGTGATACCACACGCACCGCCAGACATGACGACTAAGCGGCCGGCCAGCGGGTAGAAAGCGGCGGCACGGTCGAACGACGAGGCGAGCTCGTCGGCGAGTGCGGGGCGGCTTCCTGCTGCTGTTGCCTAGGTCTGCTTCTTGGGCAGAAGGACACCCTTCTGGATGTACTGGAGATCCCATGGCGTCAGCTCCACGATCGGGGTCTCCGACGACGCCAGTCCGGCGAGTTGCCGGCTCTGGCCGGACCTCACGTCTGGATACGATACGATACGAACGCCGCCGGTGGATTCTTCCATTTGTTCGATCTGGTAGCAGTTCAGGTCTCCAGCCACCAAAATCGGAGTGGTGAGCTACATCATCGGACGTTTGTGGTCGAGAAAATTCACCGCTCAACACTACGGGATCAACGAACCGACCAACTAATTCTGCCAGTTGTGGATCCAAATTTGATTTTTGAGAGTGAAGTATTGGGTACTGTTGGAGATTGATGTTTTTTTTTTTTTTCCAATACCGTTTTAGAAGTTGCTAAACTCATGTATATTGGGTCAAAATTATTGGACACTGTTGGAGATGTTGAAGATCAGTTATTGAGCCAACCGAACGGTGAGTGATTTTGGCAGCCGCCCATGCAGTAACTTCCAAATATAACAACGATGGTACAGCTTTTGCAAGAGCCGATCAGATTGTTCTGGCTGACAGCTATATTACTACAATCAACTGACATCTGACATGTACGTCTATAAAAATTGGTCGGGTGATCTTCAATAAATGAAGTTAGAATCAGAACAACTATGAAATCTGAACAGCCGGTTATGTGAGAGAGGTGATTAACACCTGTGATCGGCTCAATATTTTCTAGCAGACAAGAATTCAGTAGCAATGGGGAGAACTGATATCAAAACTATATATAACCCAAGTCTCTCACAATGCAGCGGCCGATTTCAAGATAATAAAAGAAGTCATCAATATCTTCATCGGCCCAGAAAGAAGATGCATACAGGCAAATGTGGGGTTCACTCCTGCCCCCTTGGCCTTCGCTCTCGGAGGGGGCGGGAAGGGGGCGAGGGTTTCCCACAGAGCGAGTCAGGAAGGCACGCAAAGGGCTGTGAGACCTCCGGATCTCTTGACCTTCGCTGGAGTTGCCGAGGGTCAGGACGATCGGAGGGCGCACGGAGCCCCGAAGGTGGCGAGTTTGGACGAAGCGAAGGGTGAGACGTTCATGCTGATAAAAATGAGTAAACGACACTTAAACTGGCCGACCATCCGTCCCTTTCTTAGTGCCCGTACCCGGATATTTATAGGAATACCAGAGGTCAGAGGGGCTGATTTACAATTTGGTACATGGTAGGTGGGAGAACACTCACTTACATAACAATCACGGGCCCCCACATTAAAGGGTTCAAGCTAGTAACTTCATTGAAGTGCAAGGTTAGTACGGGGAATGTACATGTGTTCTCTCCTAGCTAGGGAGAGTCAAAACTATATATAACCCAAGTAGGGTTTCAAGATAATAAAAGAAGTCAGTGCTTCGGCCGCCAAATGGCGGTTCCTCAGCGGCCTTCGCTCTCGGAGGGGGGGGAAGGGGGGGTTTCGAGGAGGGGTGGCTCGGGAGGGGACCCTCCGCTTATTTGGACCTCCCGCCGCTTGGGCTCTCGGCCATCTTGATGAGCCCCCTCCACCATCCGGCCCTCCCTCCGCGGCATAGGGGCTGCCTTGCTTCCCATGGCCTGGGAGATGCCGACTTCCCCCGGGGGGTTATCTTCGACGGAGGGGTGGAGCCTCGCCACTCGTATTCTGGCGAGGGGTCCTCCGCTCGGCTGGTCCTGCAAGACTTCATATTTGTTGTAGGAGGTTAGTTCTTGGCCCCCATAGTGAGGGTCCTCCGCTGAGGGCTGACTTCATATTTGTTGTAGCTTAGCTTGAGGGTTGCCCTCCCCAACAGCAAATATGAGGAACCAATGGCAAAGAAGACCCTTAAGGTAAACAAGCTCGGCGTCTCAGATTCCTGCATTAGACGTGCCTCGGGGGGCCTATGCTCGCCACACATACACGTTGAACGATGCCAAGCGATTCATTATGAAGAAAGACGAGGCGAATGACTCACGAGCTCCTTCGTCTTCAAACGATGGTTTGTGCAGCTCTACCTTTGCTTCTCTATTATAAATTTTAGAACTTCCATTATATATATGTGATATAAATGTTTTAGTCTATCCATTGTTGAAATGATAAATCAATGCTCTCTTTTATGTTTCACCCGTGTCTAGTTTATAACTTCGATCTCTTTAAGATTTGGGTTTAGTGGTTGTAATATTTGTCCTAAAATCTTTGAAATTTGTGGGTTGCATAAAGTTTGAGCTTTGTCTGAAGTGGTCGTGAAATCTGAATGGAAATAGAATTTGCTATGACATTGTTCTAAGAGATACCTAAGATCCTGGAGAATTTTGTAAAATAATAAAATAAAATTTGCTTGATGTCATTGTCGATTCTAGCTAGATTGGGCCGGAATTGACACTTGAATTGGAGGATTGGGAGGAGGAAGAAGGGGATGACGACGAGGTGGTGGTGGCGATCGACGGCGGCGGCTGCCGCCGCGCCGACGGGCGGCGCGGCGGCGGGCCAAGCGTGGCGAGGGCGGCGGCGGCGCTGGTGGCGGGGGAGGGGGGGGCGCATGGGGAGAGGAGGAGCAAGAGATTGGGATAAAATTTCTTTATTTGCTTGTTGCCCGAAAAGATTACAGACCCCTTACTTATATAGCCCGGCTATTGGGACTTGTATATCAACGTATCTCTCTAAAGGTTTCCTTATTGATTGGAATACCTTTTACAAGCAGGTCCTATTTATTTATTTTCTAACAAGGGTCTCCCTTATAGATGAGATAGCCCCTTGCACACCAAAACGCATAAAGATAATCCTAGATAGATAATTTCCTCCTTTTTCTCCGGATTAGTTGCCGAAGAATCCGCGGAAGGGGGAGGAGACGGCGGTGGGGGCGCACGTGCGCGAGCCCGGGGGGGTGGCGCCGGCGCCCTCGAGCCCGTCGGGCCCGTCCTCCCCCGCCCTATCTCCGGATCATGACATCTCCCCCCTTCTCCGACCGGCACGTCCTCGCGCTGGATGAAAGTCCATTCAGTGACGCCTGGAGGGGGATCAACTGCCCCTGGAAGAATCAGCTCAACCTGCAGCATAAGACGACCCTGCACCGGGTTCTTGAGAATCATGTTCTCCCTTGTTCGCTTGGGGTCGAACTCAAGAAGGTAGTGAAGGTTGCCGATGTAGCCGTGATATATGTAGTGATGAACTGTACGTCCCTGCTGCGAAGCTGTCTAACGACGGGCTGCCAGCAGTAGCTCCCTCGGAACGCCCACATCGAGGTGCTGGTGCACCACATCACGAGGGGGCTCTCCAGGAACAAGAAACACTCATTGGGTGGAGCGTGGACGAAGAGCGGAAGTAGACGCCACATAGTGATGTCCCGGCGAGTAGGAGGAGTAGCAGCCAAGTTCAACATCGTACTGTACATGAAGGAGCCGACGTCGAAGAGGGAGGGTGATAGCTGGTGCGTGGCCCTCTCTGGATCGTAGCTGATGTGGACGTTGTCGACTGTGAGGAAGAGGCGATCCATGCCATCGAGGAAGACGACCCTGGCAGGACCGACATGACGGCGCCGTGGCCATATACCGCCCAAGAGGATGGCGATTGGTGCAGCTGAAGTTGGCTCCGCCGTGTAAGCTCCCAAGGCAAGAAAGTTCGTCCTGCGAACTCCGCCCTGAAGCAAGGCCTCCAGTAAGTCTGGCAGCAGTGGAGAGGAGGCCGGAAGGTAGAAGCGGCCGTCAAAGAGGAGTAGGCCGTCCTCGAGCGTCCAAGCCGGAGCAGCGTCACCCGTGGTGACGTCGAGGGCGATGCGACGTAGATGTTGATCCTCCAAAGTAGCCTGGCGAAGCTGGACGAAGACGCCGGCTGATGTGTCGTAGAGGTCCAAGGCAGTCGCATGCCTTGAACGTTTCTCAAGTCGAGTCGCCGGTGTACGGATGCCAGCGAAGATGCCTGACCGGAGGAGGCCGGGGCCAGGGGCGCCCCTACGCTGAGGTGGTGGAGCTGAGGTGAATGTGGACGGGCGACCCTCACGGTAGTACTGGAGCTCGTGGGTTGCGAAGTCCCACGTCACGCGTCCCAGGCTTGCCAGCCAAGGCATGCCAAGGATGACGTCGACATCCTCGCCCGGTGGGCATGACGTGGGCGTCGATGTCGGCTGTGCCGGGCGTCGAGGCGTAGTGGCACGTCGAAGGTGGCGGCACGGCATGTAGATGTGGCGCCGGTGCCAGTGGTGATCAGCACACGCACTGGCTGAGTCCGGAGGCCTGCCGTGGTCACCACGCGGGGGTTGATGTAGTTGCGCGTTGCTCCCGAGTCGACGATGATGTTGACGCCCGTTCCTGTGATCATACCGACGAGGTAGAGAGAATGAGTACCACGTATCGGGGAGTCGGGGTCCCCAGTGAGGACCTTCAGATCAACTGGCTCCTCTTTGACGTCCGCTAGCGGGGCGTTTGTCACGTCGTCGTTGTAGTCGTTGAAGATCGTGATGTCGAAGAGATGCTTGCACTTGTGACCTCGTGAGAACGGCTCGTCACAGTTGAAACAGAGACCAGCCTTGCGTCGTTCGGTCATCTCCTCTGGTGTCAGCCGTTTGAACGGCCGAGGTGGTGCTGCCGGCGAAGGGGGCGCCTGGGGGGCGGCCAGCAAAGGCAGGGGCGCAGGGGCCCTGCCCTTTGACTGTGTTGACTTGCCAGTGTTGTAGAGGATGGCGAGGCGGCGCTCGTACGCCCTGGCGAGAGACATGGCTGCTTCTATGTCCTTAGGATCTTGCATCTCGACGTCTGTCTTGAGCGGTTCGCCCAAGCCTGCTGTGTAGATGTTCACCTGCTGCTTGTCGTCGAGGTGGCCTGCTCGTGCCACGTGTGCCAGGAATTGCTCCGTGTACTCATCGACGGTGCCTGTCTTCCTCGATGATGCCACCCACCCGGATTGCGCCGCTCACCGGGCCAAAGCGCCGTTGACGTCTTGGGGCGAAGCTTGCCCAATCTGCCACCGGTTTCTCCCCGGGACAGCCTCATGTACCATTGCTGTGCCTCTCCTGTGAGATGATAGGAGGCGTACCAGACTTGCTCTGTGGCTGGTGTACCTTGTCCCCTGAAGAATTGCTCGCAGCGGTTGATCCATGGAAGGGGATCTTCTTTGCCATCATAGGTGGGGAAGGACAACTTGTGCGCAGACGGGAGCGAGGCCCGGAAGGTGTCACCGGAGGTGGAAGGGGGGGGGCACATGCGCCCCTGGCCGAGGATGATCCCCGCCGGGCGTGGTCCGTGGGCTTCAAGTAGCACTTCATCGATTATTCAAATCACCGGCTTTGTCACCGATTATCCCGGTCCCGCTTGCCATCGGTCTTCCTCTTGATGAAATCTTTGGTCGCTTCTGGAACATTGCCCGCATCTCGATCTCAACCGCACAAAGTTGTTGGCGGCGCTTGAGTTCGGCGCAGATCATCACCGGTGGCGATGGTGATCCTATCATCGAAGCCGATCAATCCTGCTTGTGGATCCCGACGACCTCGTTCGTCAAGTTCTTCGCCAGCGTCTTGGATTCAAAGATCCATGGTGGTGGGTGGATCGTAGTGGTCTCCGGATACCACCGCCGATTCCAGCTAGATTGGGCCGGAATTGACACTTGAATTGGAGGATTGGGAGGAGGAAGAAGGGAATGATGACGAGGTGGTGGTGGCGATCGACGGCGGCGGGCCGCGCCCGCCGACGGGCGGGCGCTGGCGCGGCGCGGCGGCCGGCGCAAGATGGCGAGGACGGCGGCGGCGCCGGGTGGCGGTGGAGGGGGCGCGTGGGGGGAGAGGAGGAGCAAGAGATTGGGATAAAATTTCTTTATTTGCTTGTTGCCCGAAAGATTACGCACCCCTTACTTATATAGCCCGGCTATTGGGACTTGTATCTCAAGCAATCTCTCTAAAGGTTTCCTTATAGATTGGAATACCTTTTACAAACAGGTCCTATTTATTTATTTCCTAATAAGGGTCTCCCTTATAGATGAGATAGCCCCTTGCACACCAAAAACGCCTAAAGATAATCTTAGATAGATAATTTCCTCCTTTTTTCTCCTGATTAGTTGCCGAAGAATCCGCGGAAGGGAGGAGACGGCGGTGGGGGGCGCACGTGCACCCCAGGGGGCGCCGCCCCCTCGAGCCCCGGTCGGGCCCGTCCTCCCGGGCCTATCTCCCGGATCATGACAGTCATATTGAGCTTTGTCGAATTGTTGTGACCGCTAGTGAGATTATAGTCATATTCCCATGATCAAGAATCACATACACATTATAAATAATAAATTCCTTGATGAGGCGTGGATATTCTCTCTTTGATTAGAATAAGATATGAGGCTATTCTAAAAATATATTATACTGAGAAAAAATGACGGACACGTGTCCGCCAATATTAAGACAATGGGTACTCCGATGCCCGCCCTAAAAAAAATGACGGTCACGTGATCGCCGAATAAAAATGAAAAGATGGCCGAAGGCCCAATAGCCTCATAGTTTTAAAATGATTAGAGAGAATGGCATGTACAAGGAAAATAAAAATACAAAAATATTCACTTGCACTTCTTGATCTAAGTATATGCCTTGTATCTCCTTATGGTTCAGTTTTTGGCTTTGCAATATTATGTGATGCAATTTTATAGTGATAAGATAAATATAAATAAATAAAAATTCCGAAAGGAAAGTGATCAATGGATGAAAGATAAGCAATTCTTTGGCTGTTCTATTTTGCAATTGCCTGAGGACTTTGCATAAACTAAAAGCCCCATGGTTGAAGAGATAGATGGATGAGTAAAGTACCATTTTATTCAAATTTTTGAAGAGATTTAAGTTATAGGCATGATACTCTTGAAATGTGATCGGCATTGCAGCATCACTTGATCAACAGAAAATGGGTAGAATTATAACATTTATACGCATATGCTTTTGCTGATGACCTGTTTCCACATGTATTGAAGAGTTATTGTTTTACAGGACTTGCGTACAAAAGTGTGGGAATATGGTGGAAGCTGTTCTTTCCATGTAAGCATATTTCAAGGGAACAAGAGACCCACCGGCAATGATAATGCATCAAGGGAAGACGGCTGGATCAAAATAAGTTCGAAGCATGAAAATTCATACTCCGAATTTGAGAGGCCTGTGTTAACACCAGATTTTGGTCAATGAAGATTTAGCCCTTAAATCGTGGTGAACAGAGATTGCCGACTTGAAGGAAAAAAAGAGCATTCGTTAAAGCTGACGTCATCAGTTCAAAAAGAGCATTCGGATTACAGGATCAGTTATCTAGTGTGCCCATGCATGACGGGCAATCACTATATTTGGCCACATCTATTAGTTATCTAGTGTGCCCATGCATGACGGCCAATTACTATATTTGGCCACATCTATTTCCGTGCAGTTGATATATGGATATATGTTATTGAGCGATGGAGTCCATGCATGAAGAGAAAGGAAGCCAATCTGGGTATACCTATATGCATGAGCTGATCGGGTCACGGCTAAAAGCAATGCCGGTCTCCTAGATTCGGCCACGTCAGGGCCAAGAGCACGTATCATGTACGTACATGTGCAAAGTCGGATGGATGCCATACTCGACGGGATTTGTTCGCGCGTGGGACTCGTACCAATTAAATCAGAAACGCGTCGGTCAAGAAGCTTCGACGCCAAGGCTTTGCATAGGAGAAGTTTTGAGTCCGTATATTGTAATATGGGACTGTCTATCTGTCTGTTGACAGATTTCTTAAGCCACAAATCTGCCAACAGATTTTGGCAAATCTGTCAAATTTGAATCCAACAATCATAACACTGAAATACCCGTTAGCAAAACAGATCCGAAAAACTAATCTGGAAGCTATGCTAGTCAGGTTGAGATTCTTGCCATGAAGCCCGGTTCTTCTCCAGGTTGAGATTCTGTAGCTTGTCAGTCAGATTGTTTGTCTAAGTGGTAACCTTGACCATCGATCACTACACTGTCAGATTTTGGCAACACATGTTTGGAGGGACGAGGGCCATGCCATGGAGTTGTCTGCTCCTTGCTTCCTCATGCACCATGAAGTTATCGAGCAAACATCCTTCTGCTCTAGTATAATTGAAGAGTTTGAGCATAGTTGTTCCAGGAGTGTAGTGTATCTGCAGATGCAAGTATGGAAAACAATCTCAGGGTGCAGGATGAGATCACAAGATAAACAGCAGATCAAGGTCAATGTTGTCAAAGGTGCAACAGCAAGATACTAGCAAATAGATAAAGCCTATTGGCTATTGCTATGCCAACTTAGACATGTTTCCAGTTAATTAAATAATTCACATAGGCAACTGTTCTTATATATGAAAGTAACTTGCCAGAATCTGTACCATGGAATGACAATAGCTAACTCATGAAATCAGTTGTTGGAAGAAGAACCTTGCCAATTAAGAGTAAGTAGTAATTAGTCGATGTAATGACATACGCTCTCACAACAAAAAAGACTCTTGGGGGAGAATGAGCGGCAATTAAATCTCCTTGATCATCAGATCACCACAGAAGGGGCACTCGCTTGCTACTGCATCATCCAACTGTGATCTCAGCTGCAGAAACAATGATTGACTGCATAAGCAAAGCACCTGTAGGGTAAAGGATATGAGAATTCAGATATTTGCAGACCTTATCAACTGGGGTTGTGCTCGTAATAGATTCACCATTAACACTTGCCCCATTTTCTTTTGCTGCTTTCCTGTCCATCAAGCTAAGCCGTTTATGAAGGTCCAATATTCTCTCAGCCTACAACATGACAAATTCATCCATAAATGATTGGTATAGGACATTAAACATAAGCCTGCTATATTGTTGAATATCACAACAATCAATTGAAGTATTGTAGATAGACTTACTTGCACCTGGTTACTGCAACGAGTTACATGTCCAATCAAGCAATTTGCATGGAAGGCATGTCCACAGGGAAACACATAAAAGGGAGCCACGTGTCCAACATATGTATAGCTTCTTCCTACCTAGTGTAACCTCCAACGGTCAATATTTTGCGCCGGCAAACCTGTTAGGTACGGCCAGAAGTTAGCATCACGATAGTAGAGCTTGAAAACAAAGCATAGATTCATACGACCACATATATCAAAATGGTAAAGAATACAAATACACCCAGGGGCAAAAGAAATCCAACAGGTATCATTTCAAATTTCGCTGACTATATATGTTTGAATTTCAGAAATGCAAAAAGTTGGGAAGCAATGAAGAAAGCAACAGGCATAATACATCAACATAAAAGGCTGTGTCAAGTGTACTGGAGTACAGAGTATTAGGTACTACAATCACCAGTGCCTTACCCCACAATTCCTGCTCACGATCAATTACGGTATATCACTGAGCGAAGGCGCCAATATCACTTCTGGAGTAGTAATTAGTCGATGTAATGACATACACTCTCACAACAAGAAAGACCAAAAGCTTGTGGAGAACATTCTTTACCTCATCATCACTAAATCTCCCCGCCATTGCAAATCCTTTCAAATAGCTCACCCCCAGCAGCATATTCCATAAACTATTGCCAAATGTGTGGGAGTTAGCAGTAATTGAAAAACTAAGTACTAATTTAGTTTTCAACCTAAAATGATTTTTTTATGATTAAACCTTGACAAAGAAATAGCAGATAGACTCAGAGATTCATCAAACATAGTTGCTAACTCGTTAGATGGCACAGCCATGCAAAAAAAAAAAAAAAAAAAAACATCATGAAAGCATCTCATAGCCAAAAAAGAGAGAAATACAGAGAGAATTCACATCGCATAACAGGATGCAAAATTCATCAGTAAGCAGCTGAAAGTCGCAAAGAGTGTACTCCACATAGGACACAGGAGTGATACTTACGTTTCACAACGCCCCAAAACTTGACAACAAACTCCATTGATTGGAATGGCAGCTAGCCTGCGGGGCCCTAGAAGGCATGCTTTTTTTCGAAAAAAACTAAAAGCACCAAAACCTATTGCCTAGTAGGGGGCATTATATTTTTTCTCCAAAAGAGAATTGGCCCAAAATCCAATTCCTAGTAGGGGGGCATGCTTTTAATTTTCAAAAAACAGAAAGGTCCAAAACCCTTTGGCTAGTAGGGGGGCATGCTTTTAATTTTCAAAAAACAAAAAGGCCCAAAACTCTTTGTCTAGTAGGGGAGCATGCTATCTTTTAAAAAAATATAATTGCCCAAAACAAATTGCCTTCTAAGGGGTCATGCTTTTAAAAATACAAAAAGGTAAAAAAAAATACCCTACTAGGAAGGCATGTTTTTTTTCAAATCAAAAAAACTAAAAGCCCCAAAACCTATTGCCTAGTAGGGGGCATGCTATTTTGTTTCAAAAAGAGAATTGCCCCAAAACCCTTTGCCTAGTAGGGGGGGCATGCTTTCTTAAAAAAATATAAATATAATTGCCCCAAAACAAAATGCCTTCTAAGGGCGCATGCTTCTAAAAATTCAAAAAGACACAAATCCCATTACCTACGAGGCCCAAAGTCCCAAAGCCCAAAGCACCCAAAAGTCCAAACGCCCAAATCCCCAAAGCCAAACCTCAAATTTCACACGGCATACAGATGCAAAAGAGTAGACATTTCCTCTTCAACAGTAGCAAAAACTGCTGCTTGTAAAATACAATAAACAGAAGAAGAGAGAATAAGACAGAGACAAGGAGAGAAAGATGAACACAACAGCTGGCAAATACACTACAAGCACATAGATAAAGGCCACAGAGACATGACAAGGAGAGAGAGAGAAACACACACAAAGTGTCACACTCATATATATATATATATATATTTAGAGAGAGAGACACATAGTCTCAAATATAACTCACAGAGAGAGAGAGATTTGGGTCTTTTTGAATTTTTAAAAGCACATACTAGAGTCATGATTCAGAGTCATGCATTCATCGATATACTAGACTCATGCAGATTCAGAGACATACTAGAGTCATGCAGATTCAGAGACATATTACAGAGAAAGAGAAAGATGAAACAACTAGACTTACATTCGCCTACAAATACTCCAAAATATAAAAAAAATACATTCATACATTAGTAAGACAATACATAGAGAGACACTCATAACTTAGATAAATAGATGTATTTAGTGGGTACACATAAAGAGAGAAAAAACAACCCACTAGAGAGAAAAGAGTCATACAGGCACAAAGAAACATACTAGAGAGAAAGAGAAAGAGTCATATAAACCACTAACTTGATGACACGTATGATAGAGGAAACAAACAACACAGACATAGAAAATCAAGCCTGGCCTTCCATGGGTTCAAAGACATAGATGATATACACATTCAAACCATGATAAAGGCAATCAAAGACAAATCGTGATATACACATGTCTGATAGAGAAAAATCAACACTTGAGACCACAAACAACACACACACAGAAATATATCCATACATAAGATCAATTACAACGAGTGCAGGTGGTGAACATGAGCAGTTCCAGGTACCAGTGAAAAACTAAATGTCAAACATAGGGAAAGGTCGATCAAGTCATAACTAGACACAAATAGCATTGCACTTGCACATCGGAAAAATAGTAACAAAAAATCAGACAGGTACCTTACTTTACCTCTCTTCTCTGGATTTGAGTCACAATGGATTTGCGAGAAAAAGCATAATCATCACGCAGCCTCATCAGCAAAAAATATTCATCAAAGGGTGCAAACACAGGTTGTGCACATGCACCAGCTCCAAATTCACCCACGCCGCTGCACAAAATGCCAAAACGATGTCGTGAGGCTGATGCAACAACACAACTTAAAAGAGGGCAAAATTAAAATGCTATCTGCTTGAATACCTACAGAAGACACATATCTCGTGACCGAACAACATCATCATGGCCTCCTCCATAGGGCATTTCCCACAATCGATTCATAGACAGGGAGAAATACACAATAAAATTAGATATACAGAGAAGAATACAATACACTCTAATTAGATATACCGACAGGTCGATTCAGACCAATCAAGTGGAGCAACATCAAATGTCGTAAAAAGCACAATGCAAAATGGCAAAAGTAGCTTCTAAAAAATCAAATACCTGACTAACTGACATCCAGTTCACTCAAACGTCGGTGACAAAACATATAGTGCATCAAGGGCATCAAAATCAAGTAATGGAAGTTCACCAACAAAAACCGCTTTTGTGGATGGATCAGATTTCAACATCAAAATGAACAAAAAAAAAAAATACTACCGAGTCCCCGAAATCTATTGAACCAAACAAACAGTATCAAAATGAGGATAGCACTAGACAGTACCAAGTCCCACAGATGTGGAGTCTAAACAACCATCTAATAACTTAGCCATCAGTTATTACAATTCCAAAATATTAGGCATGGTGAATTTTGAATTCAAATCACCAGCAAAAACAACGCTAATTCGAATTTAACAAATGGAATTTCAACAGATCTAACATTGCAGCAAATGACTGCATGATATACACTTGCTATTATACACACAAACACATGGGGCTAGACCCAGATGAAATTAGAACAGCAAATTCACATCAGAGCAACACAGGTGGGACTTGCTAACCTCAACAGAAGGCACGGCAAGGCTCTTCCGCAGGCTCGGTGAAGGGCACCGCAACGTCGGCGACTTCGATGCAGCTCCACCCATCGCACAACCACAAAAAAAAACCCGACAGCGAGGCTCGAAATGGAGGCGCTGGCGAGGGTAGGCGCGCATGAGGGCGCGACAAGGCTAGGCGGGGAGGCGGCGACGAGGCTGCGTGGGCCGCGGGGGGGGCGGCGAGGCCGAGGCGGCGACAAGGCTGCGTTGGCCGCGGGGAGGGCGCGGTGAGGGGCAGCGAGGCCGGAGACGGCGGGCTGCGTCGGGCGCGGGGAGAGGGGGCGCGGCGAGGGCGGCGCATTCCTATGCATGCGGATTTGGAATTAAAGCCGAAATGGTGGGACGTGGGAGGTGAAAAGATCTCGGTCAACATCCGTTACGAACCCGCTTTGCGGTTTCTAATGACTTGGAGCCCGTCGGAATGCCTGTTGACCACCAAACATGCCAAAAATAGCACAAATCTTAAAGCAAAGAATCAACGGGCCAAAATTTGATAGATACAAAGTCAAAAAAAAAAAATCTGTTGACAGATAAATAGCAAATTTCTTGTAGTATTCCTTGCAATTTAGATATTCTATTTTTAGGCAAGTTTAGTCGGTTTAGAAATAAAGTCCAACTTGTACACGACAAGCTGGCCAGTACGTGTTTCGCCGAAGGCCAGGCAGCCCTATAAATATAGAGGGTCACGACAATTGTAAATGGATCTACCAAATCAATACAACAACAAACCGGCTTCGCGCCCCCCCTTTCGAGTCCAGTCGAGTCGTCGATCTACTGCGAGAGGATACATCGACCCGTCGACCTTAAGTACCGGCAACCTTGTACCATGTCTAGTATCGTGCGGCGGATTTAGATTATGTTGCAAGTAGTCTTGTTACCATGCTTAGTATCGTGCTACGGATTTAGGATATGGAGCAAGATGGTTCTTTGTTAGATCATGAGTCGTGCGGCAGGCTAAGGTCTAGCTTGGAGCTAGTTATCGGCTTCATTAGATTTGGCAATCTAGTGAATTCATTAAGTTACCAAGTGGCGCATGTTTCTTGCTTATTTATTTTATTATGATTGCACACACTTTTTTGCCCAATTTAGATTGGTATGGCTCGGCTTTATCTTTTGTTAGATCTAATCGTCATCAATGCTTTCAATGTTTATCTTAGTTTGACATTAGATCTATTTGCTTATCATAGCCGAGCTTAGATCAATCTAAGTTGTTACATGTTGTGGGTTCGTACACGTTTAGTCATAAGTCATGCGGCAGGCTAAGGTTTTGCGTGTGAGTTCCTTCTTCATGGACCCTGATTCGGCAAGCTTGTAATGCATCTATTTGTAGCTTGCATGTGTAAGTCTACCTATCGTTAGAGTATAGTCTGGCAAGCCGTATCATGCGGTGGATTAGCTTGTTGCAGTGTATCATGCGGTGGATTGCTGTTAGGACGAAAAGGGTTTAGGATGGTTAGTCGTGCGGCGGACTAATAGGAATAGATCTCTGTCTTTACTTTAGATTAGGCTTGCATGTGTACTTTACTTGTCTATGCATATACGCCTCATCGAGTAATGAGTATTTATAGATCTATTTAGATGTATGCGTGCTTTTAGCTTGTCATGGTTAGATTGTATCATGCGGTGGATTGATTTAGTTGTGGTAAGTGGTTTAGATCTGTAGCAAGTCGTATCATGCGGTGGATTAGCCTGCAAGGGTTTAAGCTAGACGAGTTTAGGAAGACTAGACGTGCGACAGACTAGTTGGGTGAAACCTATGCATGTGTCTTTTAGATTAGATTTATATTTATGAGTTACCTGCTTTATGTACCATGTTGTCAACTGATTCGATCTATGCAATGAACTCTATGATGTCACATCTTGATGATCGATTTACTTGTTCAAACATGTCTTCTTTATGTTCATTTGGCAACTATTATTTCTTCATATCATATCTTCGCTTACCGAATGCATCATAAACCTGTTGACAGATAGTTTTCATAGCTATATGTCATTATAACTGGCCTTAAGGCCGTTCATGCGGAACTGTCTTGGTCACACCAGACATGTTCCAGATCTCACGTTTACCTCCTTGTCAATTTACAGGTCAAATTAACTGGCACGCAGCGGCACAAGACACTCGTGCGGTCGAGTAAAGCTAGCTAATCCGGCTTGTCAGTGTGTGAGGCACAAGAGGCACTTTTTGTGCCAACAACACGCCCCCCACCCGCACGCCCCTCCAGCCGCGGCCGCCCTCAGCCTGTCCACACCAGGTCCCGTCGGCCGCCACCGTCCCCGCCCTCGCCGCCGCTGCCGCCGCTCCCGCGTTGTCACCCACGGCGAGGGACCTTGCAGTGGCCCCGTGGTCCGCAGCCCCTTGGGTTCGCACGGCATCGGCTTCTTCCGGTGGACGGTGAACCTTTCCGGACGTATTCGATCTTGTGCCCTTCAATTGTTTTACAATTTCAGGTGCCCCATACTATGATGCCCTTCACCTGCTGTGCATTTCAGGTGCTCGATAGAACGCGAAAACAAGAACTACTGCTAATCGGACATACTGTTTTAGTTTGTTTATTATATAGATGTTGTCAGTTTTGCAAGCTCCTGATTGTTACATTCGGATCCTTTTTGTGAAGTAGATATCGATGCTAATGGCCGTCGACCTCTTAGACTTACTAGCATTATTCTTACACATATATATTTTCTTGAGTAACACCGTTACATTCTGATGTAGTAAGTGGCTCCGTACATTGTCATGGTTTCTAATAGGCTTTGTGAGGTTTATTATTGGTGTCCTCTAAACAAATAGGCAATTGCTACGGTACTCCCAAATGACTGTGGACCGTCCATTTTTTCCGATCGAACGGTCCACGATCATCTATTACCTCCTAAGAGGTAATAGTATTTATTGATTTATTATTTTACAAAATAGGATAAATAAGGAAAGTTTTAAAAATATATATATATTTTTTAGTTTTTTTTGATGCATGTGTAATCCGTATGATATGGAAAATCTTTTTTATTTTTTTATCCGTGATATTCATTGCCTTATATAATTGTCGCTTCCATCCTTGTGATCTTCTGGAGCAGCGGGGACCTGGTTAGTTTTTGGACATTTCTTTGTGAGAGGAGGACCTTAGAGACCTAGGTTGCCGACATAGATTGATGCCTGATCATCAAGCAGTAGCACTACGCATGTGTGGTGTCCTTTTATTTTTTTTATTCTTGATATTCATCAAGTACTACGCATGCTAAAAAAAGGAAATAAAATGTGTAACTAGTTTGTTAATGCATATTAGTGTGTGTGGTTAGGTGTGTTGAAGAACACTTATTTTTTTAATCCATGGCAAAAATTTGTAACCAGTCGTTCTCCCTCATATGAACTCAAAGATGATTTTTTTTTTTCTAAATTTTTCCAAAATCATGATCCATCAAGTTATTATGCGCTTACCGCTATTGTCTTATTCACTGTTTCTTGTGCACATTTTGAAATTCAAATTTTAAAAATGACAACTTTAGATGTCATTTCGAACACTAAATGACTTCATCTAAAAAAAAAAAATCATAAACATAGAAGTTGTATAACTCATGAAGATGTACAATTTTTATTTTGGTCAATTCTTCATTTCACAAAGTGATAGTATCATGGTTCACGAAATCTAAATAGCTCTCATATAGTTTATGAAACTACTAGGGAGAGATACAAGATTTGTGAACGATGTTACTTACACTATGTGAGATGAACAAATGACAAAAATAAACATTGTAGATTCTGAGAAGATATGAAACTTTGTTGTTGACAAGTTTTTGAATTGAAATCATCTTGTCATGCAAAATAAGTTTGATTTTTTAACATTCAAAATTTGATTTTTTTTTTAAAAAAGGCCTATGATGGAGAAACAACTGAAATAAACATTGATCCTGAGAGGAAATTAAACTTTGTAGTGGGCAAGTTTTTTACTTGAAACCATCTTGTCATGCAATACTATATTTGAATTTTTCAAATTTGAAATTCAATGTTTAGGGGAATTACGGATGGACATTTTTTTTATTATTACAATGGGCCTCACATGTCATTTTTTTTTCAAATTTGAAATTCAATGCCGTTGCCTTAAAAAAGCTTATTCCAATTTATAATAGATGGAGTAGATCGTCGGAGATAGGACTGCTACGGGAGCATTTGCCATGGCGACAGGTCGCATCTATCTCGCGTAGACGCCGCCACCAGTTCCAGGCACAAGCGGCGCTGAGTCACTGACATTGGCTTTCCCATGTTCGTATTTTTACTTGCATCCGTGTAGATATTATGATACTAATTTCTGCAGCACTTGAGTCTAGAGAATCAGAGATAGTATTCTTATTATTTAACAGCACAAGTAGTAGCAACATGTCCTTAAACATGAATTTGTTACTTTAGGTACAAACAAGGAGTACCACTAATGAAAATAGTTAGACCACCTTTAACAGAACCTGTTCTAGTACGTACTCCTAGATACAAACTAAAAGTTGTGCATGACATTTACATGATCTTTGATGCTAGTAAGACTATTTAAGAGCGAATGTATCAATTCTGCAGGCATCTTCTTTCTAAATGTCTCCATGTCATTTTGAGAGAACGTATTTGTTATTTCACTCCCATTCCAGTATTGCATATACTTTATTGCAATCCTTCCTATCATGATTTAGAGCACCGCAATTACTGGAAGCAACGTACCACACCACCGGTGCTCCACATGCGAATTGCCATCGCAGGATTTTTGCGCTATTTCAACATCTGTGATGGGAGTAGGGAGTGGAGCACATACCGTTCTAGATGCAGGTGACACGTTCCTTATGCCGGTGATGACCTCGTCGTGTCTGCTGATGCCGCTGCTCACCGTGCCTACTCTTCCAACGGCAAAGGGGGTGATGGGCAGGGTGCGGTCGCAGTGCTCCACCCGCCGCACGGAGGGGGATTCGACCGTCGCGTCAACACTTCACGGCGCGTCCACCTCCGGCTCCGCCACTGGCGGCGGCGCGTCCCTCGATGGCCCTCTGGCGCTGGGCACCCTGACAAAGAGGCTGGTGGCGGCTTCCAATCGCGGCATAGGTGCCGCCGGTTTTCTGTTTTTGGACTGCACGTCCATGGAAACCTTACCGTGCCTTGATTGGCAACATCGCGAGATTAGATTCCAAGATTTGAGGGAGAAATAAATTCGATTCATGGGGAAGAGGAGCCGTGCACCTGGTTTGGAAGGTATAGAGGATGGCCGGCGATGCCGCGCCCGCGTGAGGAAGGACGGATCCCTGGTCCAGCACTCGCGATATTCACGGGATGCGGCGAGGAGAAACTTGCCTCCGGTGAATAGGGATGCCGGGGGTGGTGTTTATTTTTATTTTCTTGAATATATTAATTCTAGTAAATCAGTAAATCAACGGTCCAGATCGGATTTGAGATCTTACCTCCTAGGAGGTAAACGGAGTACCTGAGCATTGCCTAAATATCGGTAGGTTACTATCCCCATGAGCTACTTTGATGCCGCACTTTGGGACATCCTTATTCCGTTCGCCGACACACAGTCTAGCATCACTATTGGAAATAAAGCATCAGTCCCGCTGTGTAGAGAGAGGGTAAAATCGCGGCTTCATCCTTGCCTGGTAGTTTGAATTGGAATGAATAATAGTTGAATAGTTTAGGCGTGAAAGTGAAACTTAGAGTTAGTGTTCTATCCTGGAATGACCTTTCTCGACATTGCCATTGCTGAAATTAAATGGTTGTCATTGCTGAAATTAAATTGAAACGGCTTACATGCTATCTATTTTTCTTATTTTGTTTTGGTAGACATAATCGATAGGTAGTACTTTTTAATTCAGAAGTTGCTTCAGTTCATTTGGACTAATTTATCTTCCGTGGTTGCAATTGGTTTTTTAGGTATATCAAAAGGTTCATTTATTTGAAACTGAATCGTTAAAATAATAAAATGTCATGGCTTAGTTTACTTTTGTAGTGTGATTTGCAAAGTATTGACGTTTTTGGACCAGAAAGGTAAATAAATTTTTACACGACGGTATGACATCAAGCATGTGCATGTGCATTGTTTAATTTCTTTCAAGTGCTTTAAAAAGTTGTTATTTTGGTATTTTGTTCCAATTCTTCCATCTGATCAAAGTTTGTTTCCACCTATTTTAGGCTACATGCTTGCTATTTTGATTACAGATCGAGGAGTCCACACAAGATTCGTTCTCCAAATTCAGGTTCAGACCTAAGTTGTATTAACTTGTTGTTACTTTCTAAAACCAACAACTGCATTGTCCGTGTGAATTGGTACAACCTAAAATTTAGGTCATACTGCTCAACAGCATCATTCGCCATGGATACACGAGTTTTCCACTTAACACTTGGCTGTTGGCACCAACTAAACTAAGGGAATCTTCCCCGCGCATTGCTGCGGGAATTAAGAAAAATGCAATGATCATAAGAGAAAGTTTCATGATATCATCTCTGCACGAAAGAGATATGAGCTTATTATAGATAGTTGAAATACCGGTGTATTGAGTAGACACAACTTTTTAAAAAACCAAAGTGCCAAGCTATTAGAACTGAAGTATCTAAACCGAGTATAACCAAAAACATTATTAAGATCGAACAATGTATCTTGCGGTAATTTAAAATAAGGACTCGAAATTATTTATTTGAGTGAGTCATTTGCAGCTGACATAATTCCTCCTGTTCCGTTCTTCATGGTTGATCTGCAATGGCTAACTATATTAATAGCGAGTATAGTATAGATTTGAAACATCTTTGCTGATTATAATAACTTTTGAAGTACCTCTCAGTGTGTCTTTTGCTGTTTTCCTTGAGGATCAACTGGAGCCTCTAAAATCTAACCTTCGTTTTGCCTGTGAGTTGCTGCAAAAAAAAAAAAAAAAAAAAACAAAAAATAAAGATGTTATAAATTTATAGATTAGGTTGATCCATCTTGTATTACCAAACAACAATTTACTGTATATAAATTTAAAAACTTATAGGTACATGTCAGCGGTGTCCAGGCGGTCCTTTTTTTTTTTTTTTTTTTGCGAAACTACGATTAGCATTAGCAGGCTTCACAATGCAGCAGCACAAAAAAGATGCAAATAGCTGTTACACTTTATGGGACGCTTTCGCCGCTCTGTCAGTAGAGAACATGACATGACATCAAAATTGTATCCAGCAAAAAAAAGAGAGGAATAAATCTATTCAAGTAAAACAACGAAAAAGTTCTGATCAATTAGAGGCGGGCATAGTCTGATCTTCTTGTCTGCCAATAAGCCATGGTTCTCCCTGCCTGTTTGCCAACTTCCTCATCATCATGGCAGCAGCCTTAAGTGTGCCATCGCCCTTGCAGAATGCAAACCTGACATACCGATAACGGTAGCTTTCACCATCACAAGTCTTGTGGAAGAACCCACGGCCAGGCACGACAGCCACACCAACATCGTTGACCAACTTTGTCACAAATTCTATCTGAATTGCATAATATAGGTAAAAGGGTACCAATTAGCTGTTAGGATTTATCTTGTCATATAGGTATATTAGTGTTAAACATGCATATATAGGCCTATATGGTCTCATCTGAGTTCCACTATATAGAGAAAAATGCTTCAGATGTAGTTCGGTTTTTCATTGAAGGAACTCACATATGAAAGTTGGCAGGCCCTTGGCAGCTCAGCAAAAACAAATACTGAACCTTGTGGCTTTGAAGCTGATTTTGAAGCCAAAGTCCGTCAGCAACTGAAGGATGAAGTCTCTTGTCACCTCATAGTCCTAGCCAAAGTCATCACAATTGCGAGGTAAGACAGCTCAATCTGAAAGAAGCGTGGTTATATTCATAAAAAAACAGAAACATGGTTATAATTAAGCCTCACTTTTTTCAGGGATGTATAGTAGTCTCACAAGTCACAAAAGTTTGCTATTTCTATTGTTAGTCGTGGCACAACGAACTGCACATTAAATTTCAAGCTGTGCTCACCAGTTACACTGTAAGTTTTTGACAGTGAGGATGTGATGATGGTCCTCTCTTGCATCCCTGGAAGAAAGGCTAGTGAGATATGCTTGCTAGCATCATAAGTAATATACTCATAAACCTGGAAGATATTTACACACATTTTGAGACAACATATAGACAGATTTTATGCAAAATTGATTTGGAAATATGTATAAAATCTCACGAATTATCACTATGCGTGGAGATAACAATAACCTGTATTGCTCATCACATAATAGATGTACCTCATTAGTTATTGCAAAGCAGTCCATGTTCTGACAAGCCTGGGAGATAATAAGCAACTCCTCTTTGCTGAAGACCTTCCCTGTTGGATTGTGTGGGCTGCGATGCAAGATTTGGTAGTTTCACAAGTCAAACAAAAAATTTATGCACAAACATATCCACACGCAGGTAACAGGATGAATTAAACAATGACCTGCTCAAGACCACTGGCTTGGTCCGACTTGTAAAATACTTCAGAAAAATGTTTTGATTCAGAGTCCAAGCAGGTGGATCCAATGGTACATACACCTAAAAAAATAATTATGAATCGGAGACTGAATTCTGAATCATTAAGGTTACTAAAAAAACAAAACAAAACAAAACCCTGCATTTCTGAACTGGAAAAGTGATCTTACAGGGACTCCTCGAGCTAGCTCAATGCATGTCTCATACGTTTCATAAGCAAGATCGAAGAGCAAAACTTCATCTCCTTGGTCAATTACTGCATGGAAGGGGGGAAGCAAATGCATATCCATCGTCAGGAAAAATGCTCGCACATATAATTCAGACGGAATGCATGCTAGCTAGTCTGCACTGTATGTACTTGCAAAGATAGCCGCAGCGAATGCTTCGGATTGGCCGCAGCAGATGAATTAGTCCGTGAGTGGGTCGACGTCGAGGCCATGGTCCCGTTTCATGGTGTTGGCGAGCACATGCCTAGCTAGGCCACGCTGTGCGCAGTCAGTCGCGGCGGAGTGGAAGAACGGGAGCATTCCCCCTGGCCCTGACTGAGTGAGCATTGATGGATGGACAGAGGAGGAAGGAAGGAACCGGAACTGGTTGAGGTCCGCGGCGACGGCAGCGGCGGCCTTGACATGGGGCGGCGCGGGGAAGTCAGGGAAGCCCTCGGCGAGGTTGACGGCGCCGACGCGCTGCGCCAGGTGGGACAGCTGCTGGATGGGCGACGGCGCCGACCGCCTGGACGCCGCTGGCAGGAACCGAGCCGGCCGGCGTAGGATGCCAATGGTCTGGCGAAGACGATAGCCAAGATGTATATCGGCGCGGCAACCCATCGTAGATAAGCACACGGGCGGCCGGCAGGCGGAAACCGAGCGGATGGAAAAAGAAGTAATTGAGGGAGGGGAACGGACCGAGATGGGCGACCGGCCAACATTGCTGCTGCGGGCTGTGAACTGGCAAGGAAAGATGCATGGGCGAGGTAGTTGAGAAGACCGCATAATGAAAGGCGGCGGGCTAAGACCTTCATTGACGACTTCAAGCTGGGAGGAGAAGAGGCGGCGATTGGAAGGGGCCGCTCAGCCGGGGCTGGTGAGGAAGAGGCGGAGCCGAGGGATTGGAAGGGGATGAAATGGATGGAACCGGACCGGGAAAAGGCCGCGCCCAGACCGCACGAAAAAATCAATTTGTTTCAGTTACCAGTGGGGATGGGCCGATTTGCTATGTTTCAGTTACCAGTGGGGATGGGCCAATCAGAGGTTTGAGAACTCCTTAGATTGCTAGTGGGGAGTTTCTATATAGGAGTTATAGATAGATAGATCAGTGAGTAAATATTCAAAGTTGAGTAAATATTCAAAGTTGATTTCTATCAGCTACTAATAATACATAGAAATATTCATACACAATTATTTGCTGCTGTTGTTTTCAGCCCTTGCTTTCATTAGAGGAGTTCTTCAATCCATACTACAGCTTTAAAGTTGGAAGCTTTGACACTTTGTGATAATTATTCGTACACAATTATTTGCTGCTGTTGTTTTCAGCCCTTGCTTTCATTAGAGGAGTTCTTCAATCCATACTACAGCTTTAAAGTTGGAAGCTTTGACACTTTGTGATAATTAAGGGCATGGACAGTAATAAACAGGAACATCTTCCCTCTTTTATTAATTCCTACTCATGCTACATTTTTCAAAGGTAGTTCACTTGTATGTGTACTACAGCAGATTCAAAACCACCGCAATTAATTTGCTGTGAAAAAAGCCTATTATTATAGGTAGTATACAGCAACAGTAACCGATCATAGCAACAGCAACCGATCATTATTGCCGAAACTAAGCTGTGCAATGCGTGCATGCAGGTCCGTCTGCACCAGCCATGACTACAGAATATTGGTAACTATTTGGATGTCAATATGGGTAGAGAAAGAAGGTATATATATTGGTACTATTTTGGATGTCAATAGGTCCTCACAAGGACATAATCAACAAAATAAAACCACGCTAACACCATTGTTATAGACAACACTGCAATCACTTAATAAAGTAACAAAGATAAGATATACAAACCACGCTAGCACCACTATAACACAGACCATTGCAATATACTTAATAACCACTGAGAGTTAGACAACAAGTTCAAATAATCAATTCAAAGCCACACGGTGCATAAATGCATGTAGATTTCTTCGCAAAGCATCTGACTCCTCACTTCTCATAAAACAAAGATGCCTCGCCTTGTCGCTGCTGCATATTGAATACTTTTGATAATTGACATCTTGTGTACTCCAATCAGCAGCATGATTAATTTCCAATGAAGTCAACGGGTCTGCTTTACACATAAGATATCTTGCAAATTCAATCTCTCCTATGGTGCCACAATAACCATTAAATATTATGTGCCTTAGATTTTTTTCTTCGAATAATGGTCGCCTCTCTAAAAGCGAATCCCAATCTCCAAAATCTTGAGCATTTGGTGTGCCAAAGTTAAAACACTGCGGTATACATGAGAAAATTTTCTTAGATAATATAAAATTTGTAATAGCAAAGAAAATATTTATAGTGCTTTAAGAAAAGCATAGACATTTCGAAACATAAAGATTAGCATTCTTTAATAATAGAAATATTAAACATAAAAATAAAAAATGAAAGAAGAAAATCAAAAAAAAAAAACACTATGTAAACTAAATCAACATGAATTACATTGTCATCATAAAAATCTAATTATTTTTATATTGAAAATTCATTATGTTAATGAAATATAATAGTCATAGACCAAACTTTAATCATAAACATTATGTCAATGTAAGGCTTTTTAATGTAAATAAGATTTCCAGTATATTTGGTTTTGAATTCTATACGAGCCCTAAGGGCCAGCCAAATTTGTCACCAGGAATAGACAAATCAAAATCAGAAAAAAAATGAATCGGTGCTAGCTCATCCTAGCAATGTCAGCTCAAGCACACCAAATCAGGGTAGTTGGTGATTTCTCTAATCAGTGGTCAAGAGTAGTACCCCTTTAAGGTTCTCAAGTGTAATTATCTGATTACTATATGATGTGTATATATACCATGTATAAAAGGATTTAAAGAAATATGTGTTTTCACTAAATAATGTAATTTTATTTTATAAACTAATTACCTATAAATCAAATTATAAGTCACTTAGCTTTTTTTAATTAAACTAATATATGCAATTTACATAAAAAATACACAACAAAAATTCATAAATAACTTAATAAAATAAAATAAAACTAATTGAATGTCATAATATTAAGGCCCTGTTTGGCAGCTCTCTCCTGAGGAGCCCTACCAAACGGTTAGGAGGAGGAGCCGTTTGGAGCCGTTTTTAGTAGAAAAGGGAGGAGCCGGGCCGCTTTTTGAGAGCCCCAATTTCGAGCTTCTCCAAAACGGCTCCGGCTCCTCTAGTGAAGCCTCTCCCGAGGAGCCTTGCCAAACAGATCCTAATGCATATTTTATTATTTTATATAAACTCGTGTAAGTGAAGTTTTAAGTTAAGAGTCATATGCTATAAACAACGATGGTGTACAAACTCAGATCCAACTTTAATGTGGTAGTTGTTAATAATACTCTAATCTATATACTTATTAATCCAACCTGCATAACTAGACTCACACCCCCTCTATTTCAATTTTCATGTGTATATAAAACAAACATATAACACCATCATAAATAAATATCTAGAAGGAAATAAATACCCTAATCTCAAGACGTTGTAAACACGGAAATAAGCTTAAGATGTGGACTGCTCTCCTCAATTCTTCGCCGTCAGCAAATTTCATACCAAAAACAAGTGACGTAATAAAGAATAGACGTCTCTGCATCAAGCAACAGTAGAAGCATTAGTATGCTTGCAAATTGAGATTCATGGAATAGAAAATCACCAATTATGTATTGAATCAGTGGAGCTGGTGCAGATACCTGATTAGAAATAACACTAAGGTGCGGTGAGTCCATGGTAGGAAGCTTGAGGGTGAGCTCACGGACCTTTTTACCAGAGTCAATAGTGAAGGCTGGAATCCGCCACAGATTGACAAAATCAAAAGTCACCCTTTCAAGATTTGGCATGTGCTCATCGGTGAATTCGTCAAGAGGAACACGGGGCACACCGACGTACAAGATTTTTAGGGTGTGGGAGTGAAAGGAAATTAGGCGGAGTCCATCCATCATCAATACATGTAGCTCGCGGATTACAGGACAGACTTCAATCATGCTGTGAAGAGCAGCCTCACTGATAAGAACGTTGGACAACTGTAGATAATCGAGGCGGGGTAAGATTGGCACAGGGGAACAGGTATCCCCTTCGTTCCCGAGCCGGCAGCTGTGCAGAGCAAGATGGCGTAGATTAACCCCAGCGCAGCCCAGCACGTTGGGGGGCAGAGTGGGGCGCTGTAGATCGGATGTCCACCGCAAGATTAGGGTGTCATTGAGGCGCTTCTGTGCTAGGATTCTAAGCCAGACTTGGGTGCCAAAATAGGGGTTTGTAGTTACACAGAAGCGGCGGATAGGCCCACGGTGGGAAGTAAGGATAGATGTAATAGACTGGATGCTCAGAAAGTGGACATCGGAGCTGGGGGAGTCGAGATCGAGATCTAGCGGCATCGAGGGCCAGACCTTTGACCAGCGGCGGGAAAGCACCATGGTGCGGGCGGCAGCCTTAGGTGGGAGAAGGGAGAGGATGTGCCCAACCAAGCAGTCAGGGAGGAGGCTGATACGATCCTCTTGTTCTTCCATCTCTACCGACGGCAACGCCGCGGCGAGGAGAGATTCGGACTTACCGACGGGTGCGCCGATGGCGTGATACGGAGAGGAAAGATTCCAACTTGATCCAGGGAGCCGAACAGCGACTCTCGGGGGCGGCGGCGGCGACGACGACTGCGGCGGTGGCGAGTACGACGACTGCGGCGGCGGCGGCGGCGGCGGCGGCGAGTACGACGGCGAGTACGACGGCTGCGGCGAGTACGACGGCTGCTGCAACGGGGACCGACGCAAGGGAGTGGATGGCGGCCGGGAAGAGAAGGGGGATCTGCGTCTTGCGTCGCGTTAGGTTTTATCGTAGCTCAACAGCGGTGGGCCTGGCTTGGGCCACGACTTCGACGGAACAATCTGGGCTGGTCGGTACGGCCCATTTTTAGGATGCTAACGTGGCCTAAGCAGAGTGGCCCATTCAAGCCCATGAAAAAAGACAGGAGCGGCCCGGTGCGCGATCAGTATCAATCTCTACGACATAAAAAGAACAAAACGAAGACTCCATATTTAGAAGGTTTCACTCCCCGCCGGTAATTCGTCCCTGCCCCGCCTCAGGCGACCCCATCTTCCCCATCGCAGCGCGCCCCGCCCTACGGGTTGCCACCGCCGCCTCGCCTCGCTTGCGCTGCCCCACCGCCTCACGGTCACGATCTCCCTCCCGTGCGACGCAATGCGCCCCCGGCGCCCTCCCGCCCGTGCAGCCGCCTCGGCTCCACCGGTCGTGCCACGCCTCGACGCCGTTGAACGCTCACTCCGTCCGTGCGTGCGGGTGACCACGCCGCGGAAAGTGACGACGCCGAGGGACACCAAAAGCGTGCAACAACTCAGTATAAGGTTTGAACTCTCCTAGACTCCGGCATGTTCCAATTCCCTTGCCCTATGCAACTGCTCGAGGGATGCTCTCATGATGTTTGATGAAATGTCTCTTAAACCATTGCAACCTTATTTGATAGAAGCTGGAATGTCCATTGCATCTCGCTTTGTTCACTTGATATTGGTGATAGTACGAGCAAGAAACTGGTTTCGAAGTTGGCATGTGGGTTAGCCTCTTCAAAAGCAAAGTTTGAATATTGTATATTTGTCCAAAGTTCTAATTGGTACTTGGATTGACAACCTCCCAAGTCCCAAGACATAAAGATTTGGGCCCTGCGCGGGTCAATGATGCATTTCCCCTCTTAAGATGGAAAATATACAACATCTTGTTTTTTTTTGTTAAAAGACAAATTTACTTGGGAAATATATATTTGGTTTAACTAATTGACTTTCAAATATATTTGGTTTGACTAATTGAACTTTCCATAACTAGGGAAATATAGGAAGTGCCTAGGCATGAATGTTTCTGAGTTTGGCAACAGGTAATTCCATACTGTTAGATGTAATTGCACATCAGCACATGTGATGGATTTGGCTTTAACATTTTTTCATGAATTGTTGTAGCTATATATCCTTAGGAAACTCCCAACCATCTTCGTCCGAGTGGCTCTGAACATTAAGCATGGAGGAGAGAGGAGTTTCTACATGTGCTCTCTAATCTTCAAGGTGCTTCCCTTTTCTGATTAGAAAAATATTGTTTATGCCTTTATTTCATTAGTTTGGTATAGAAATCAGGGAGTCCCCACTAAACACAGTTTACGGAAAGGAATTTTGAGAAGAATTTTGATTCTATAGGGGGTAACAATTTTTTTATATTATAGAACTTGACCTACAAATTGCAAAAGCAGATGTTGTTATCTTCATGTAGTCCTGTGTTTGGAGCTTCATAGTAATGCAGTAGATTTTTTCAATCAGATTTGCAATCTATAGTTACACACTCTGAAATAAGAAAAGGATGGAAGGCATTGTCGGCGCAACACTCTGAAATATATAGTAGTAAAAATTGACAAAATAATAGTTGTGTCTGCCACCTATTGCTGTTTGGAACACAAGGTATATCCTGTATAGTTGCCTGTGGTTCAATTTTGCAGCCATTTACTCTATATTAGTTTAGATGCATAGAATTTTATAGCTTTTAGTTTTCCTATTGTGTTTCAACACCTTTTATATTGAGTTTTTGCTCTTCAGCTCTCTGCAGCAACATGCTAAGTATTGATTTGCTATATTATTCCTATCAGATTGTTGAACCGTCTTTCTTAAGCACGACCAATAATTATTTGAGGTGTTGTGGACAGGACTAAAAGGCATGATTGATTTGCCATATTATCCCTGCAGCAACAGGCTAAGTATCGATTTGCCATATTATTCCAATCAGATTGTTGAACTGTCTTTCTTAAGCACGGCCAATAATTATTTTAGAGATGTTGTGGACAGGACTAAAAGGCATTGATCTTTGTTAGATTAATTTGCACATCAATGACAAGGAACGAGAATGACAAAATGTCTAGCACCAACACTCGAGCCCCGTAGACCATAGCTCGGTGCCTCGGTCGATGTGGTTGAGTGGATTGGGCCGGGTAGCTTCTTCATGCAGTCGTTGTGCTTGTGCACGCTAATAAGCCCCTAACCTTCTATTAAAAAAAGTGCCCCTAAAAAAAACCTAACCTGCCTCCACAATTCCCCAGCAGCTGACCATCGCATTACCACGACTTCAGCGGTGGGTCATGGTGGCTCGCGAGGGCACGGCCCCGCGGTGATCTCCATCTATAGCTCGTGAGGCCATGGCCTAGGCGGCGACAAGCGAGGACGTGTCCCTAGCGGATCGTGAGGTGCCTGGGATACCTTCGAAGGCGGCGGATCTCGAGTGGTCCACGCTCGTGTGGCAGCAGCGAAGCTATCATGATCTAGAATTGGGCCAGCCCAAGAGTGGCAAATTGGGCCAAACGCGACGACCGCCGGCACGGGGAGGGGCCGGGGCGCCTTGCCGGGAGGCCGGCCCCTGCCGCCGCCGCTTTCCCTCTCCCGTGACGACTACGAGTTTGCTTCGCCTTCAAGTTACTTAGGTAATTTTTGGTGTGCAAGGGGCTATCTCATCTATAAGGGAGACTCTTATTAGGAAATAATAAAATAGGAATTGCTTGTAAAAGGTATTCCAGTCATATAAGGAAACCTTATAGAGATTGCTTAGATTACAACTCCCACTAGTCGGGCTATATAAGCAAGAGGCATGTAATCTCTAGGGGACAAGCAAGAAAATAAAAATATATCTTTGCCTTCAGCTCCGTGCCGCCGCCACCGCCTCCGCCTCACGCACCAGCAAGACGCCCGCCTCCCCGCCGCCGCCCGCTCCTTCCCGGCCGGCGCGCGCCGCCGCCGCCCCCACGCCGTCGCCACCCCCCACCCCCTCTTGGCCATCCTCTTCCCGATCTTCCCCAATTCAAGTGTCAATTCCGGCCCAATATAGCCGAATCGATAGAAGCTCACTTGGTCCTTGGCCCTAGCGGTGGTTGGTAAGGGCACGTTCATGGCGGCCTGAAAGGGACCAAGGATCCCACCGC
Source organism: Hyparrhenia diplandra (assembly GCA_015847255.1). Classification (NCBI taxonomy): domain Eukaryota; kingdom Viridiplantae; phylum Streptophyta; class Magnoliopsida; order Poales; family Poaceae; genus Hyparrhenia; species Hyparrhenia diplandra. Next base: position 150,431 of record JADLZK010007787.1, on the reverse strand, counting down.
TGGCGGGCGGTGGTGGATGCTGACAATATTTATGGTGGAAACATGAGCGGTGCAAACATGCGGACATAAGAAAAGGTGGACAGAAAATTTGGTGTACGTAAAATTTTCTCTCCTTATAGATAGGTATAGATATGTTCCATTTACTTTTTTTATAATTTACTATATACTCATAAATATTGATATTATTTATTTTATTTAAAACAAAAATATTGTAGACGCTATGATAGTGTCCCGTGACGAGAAGACCTGTGAAGTCAATCAACAAAAATAAAAAAGATAAAAGGAAGAGAAAAATAAAATAAAAACAAAAACTTTGAAACAAACTGTGAAAAAAGCCTAGCCCAGAAGAAGGCCCATGCTGGTGTTGTTTCTCATCACGCCTTCGCTGCATATTTAATGTATGGTTCTGTCCATTGTCCGCTGCATGGCCAAAAATAATTTGGTGGCGGAAAAAGGACTCTTTACTACATACAGAAAATAGAAGGTGAAAGAAAAGGAGGTAAAAAAAAAGTGGTAGAAATTTTCTTTTTTTATTAGTAAGTATAGATATAGATATAGATCTATATCTATACCTACATATCTATATACCTATTAATGAAATGAGAAAATTTTAGTTCACCCTTTTTTCAGTCCACCGCCCCCTAGAGTCCTGGGACGGTCCACCACCTCCAGGGAAAAATAAAAAGAGTTTCCATCTTGAGTAAAGTCCATGTCCGGTCCTCGAACTTGTCGAAATTGTGTCATCCCTGGTCCCCCAACTTAGAAAGTGTGCCATTGCGGTCCTTTAACTTTGTTTGGGTCTTATTTTCATCTAAACGGGTATGGATCTACCCAAATAGCGAGAAAATGACTTGTTTGCTTGAAACGAAAGATTAGTGGGGGGTTTATATACAAAATTGCAAGATACAAAAAATAACAAAAATATTATAAAACTTTATGGGGGTTGTTTTGGAAAAATAGTCGTCATCTTGCTATCGTCGCATCGTGATGCCGCTGCTGCTATGCCGCGTGGGAGCGTCACCGTCGCGGCCGCTGCTGGGCAGCCGCCGACGAGCCATCCCCGTAGGCGCGTAGGCGCACGGGCAATTCGCCACTGTCGCCACATAGCCACGCATGCGAGCACTCGGCGCGGCCTCGCAGGCGGGCGAGCCGGCACCGCTTGGCCGCGCACAAGGCGCTGTTGCAGATAGACACAACGACCGTGGCGACACGACGAGTAGGAAAGCAGGGAAGTCGTCGGCGCTCTGGTGTAGAAGTGGAACACGGTAGCGTGATTGGCCCTGGTGGGCTGGAGCAGATTCCTCGCCTTGGCCGCAGCTCGTGGGCGGTGCATGCGCACACATCGACTTTGTTCTTAGCACAACTATGGCTTGGTGGTCTGTGCGAGAGGTATTTGTTAGTTGCCGGGACCTGGGAGTGAGCGAGAGCGAGACACTCTGCAAGCTACGCGCAAGTTGCTTGAGCACAAGGACAATTGTGTGCGAGACACTTCATGTTGATGGGTAGAGGCCACGGCAAGTCAGGTTGTCATCGGAGACTAGCGCGCTAGCCAGCGAGTAGCAGCAGCCACGATGGGTCAAGTCTGTGTGCGCCGCATGAGTGCATAACGCACCAGCAAGCAGACCCCATGTGCCCGCGCGGCCGCTGCCACCGATGCTCAGGAGAGCTGTTGCTGCCGCAGCCGTACGGGCGAAGTGACGAACAGTTGTGTACCGACGAGGCGGTCCTGGCCACGAGTCAAAATGGCAACGGGTACCCGAAACCCGAGTACCCGACGGGTTTTACCCGATAAAGATGCGGGTATGGAGTGATTTTTCTACCCGCGGGTACGTTATTGGAAGAAATCTTCTACCCATCGGGTTTTGGGTGCGATGCGGGTGTATGCTACCCATACCCGTCTACCCGTGGGTAATAAATACCCGCATATATCACTAACAATCATTATAAATTTGGCCCATATAACACTAGAATTTGAGCCAATTCAACTAAAGTCTACATATATAACACTAGTATTGTTGCTAATTGATGTTGGATTTGCTTTTGTGCACATATATTGACCTAATATTTATTAAATATTTGAATTTATAAAGCATTTCATATGTCATACTTTCGGGTATGTTCGCGGGTAACGGGTTACCCGTCGGGTAGAATTTACCCGCTGGTGCGGGTATGGAATGACTTTGCTACCCGCATGCGGATCTGGGTAACCCGGCGGGGTAAGATTTACTCCTGGCGGGTGCGGGTACAGGTGGGTACTACCCGTCGGGTATTTACCCGTTGCCATGTTGAGCCACGAGACGACGAGAGAGAGCTAACACATGAGACTTAGACCCGTATGGATGTATTTGGGACCCAAACAGAGTTAAAAAGGACTGCAATGATACACTTTTTGAGTTCGGGGACCGGGATGACACAGCTAGACAAGCTTGAGGACCGCCTATGGACTTTACTCTTCCATCTAGCTACAAAAATTTCAAGCACAAGATCAACTCGGTGCGACAAAAAATTTTGAACCACCTAAACGAGTCAACGTTTCCCGTAAAAAAAAAAAACCCCCACCCTTATATAATTATACGGTAAAAGAAGCTCACAAAAAAAGTTTCACAAATATAGATAAATATAAACACATATACGGCAAGAAAAGGTAAAAAAATGTTTAATAAAGCGAGAAAATTTCTGTCGTCTCCCCTCGCGTTGACCGGCAAACCAATCCAGCCGAGGAAGATCGATGAAAGGTGGCTCCAAGTTGCGTACTCTCCTCCACATGCCACTGCATGGCAGATCGACAGAGATGCGCGTGGCACACGAACTTTGGTGAGCGGCCTGGTGGAGGTGCAGATCAACCCAATGTTCGCGCTCCCAACGACGGAACCCCTCGGCTTCAACGAGTTTTGACACCGGCACCGCTCTATCATCCGTTCTCCTCTCTACTCTAATGGTCGATGCGAGAAAAGCGGTGGCATAGAAGAAAATGAAGTTAGGGTTTGGGGCGCGGGATGCTTGCGCGCGCGTTTTGATCCCGACAGCACGCCCCGACCATCGGATCAAAACGGAAGCCTCAGATGGAGCCAACTCTAAACTGGCCGGTGGGGCTGCAAGGCCCAGCGTGGACAAACGGCCTAGGCGCACGAAACCGAAGTAAGCCCACATGCGTTTGGAAGGATGAAAGACCAAGTATGGTCTCTTTGGTTTCTTATTTTGAGGCCCTTTTATTTTCCAGAATTTATAATATTTGTTTTTTTTGACTAATTTATAATACTAGCAAAACATGCCCGTGCATTGCAACGGAACGAAAAACGCTATTAAACATTAATGAAACTTCATATAATAAATATGACATTCATAACATAAATTAATATCAGCAAAAATATAACAATGTGCTATTAAGTTGTTTGAATTGGATTTAAAATACTTTCTTATGGGTTTTTCTCATGTTGCAAAGCACATAGCAATATCTATTCATAAATATATATGGCAACGTATCCTATGCTAACTAGATTAGGTATGCTAACTATGCTAACTCCGATTTACCTATTTTATCAAAATGACATAGGTGGGTTAATTTAGCACTTATACCCTTCCACCATTAGCTTTTCTAATCAAATATATAAATACCTTTAGTTTTTGAGGTCCAGATCATAGTTAGTAATCCGTATGATATGGAAAATCTTTTTTTTTTTTTTTCCGTGTATATACATTGCCTTAATATGTATTTTGTGACTTTCTTTGTGTACCTATCAATCAACATATTCTGATCTTTTTTCTGGAGCCCTCTACGCGGGGGCCTGGTTAGTTTTGTGCAGTGATCCACCTGGTGAGAGCCACGGCCCAGGCCGTTGCCTCGTCGAGGCTGCTCCTCCGCTTCTGGCACGCGGGCGCCGTCCTCCGGTCAATTGCAAGGCTCCGGCGCTCGATGTGGTACGTGCATGCATGGAGGCCAACCGTCAGGGAAGTCCTTGCACTCGGTCTCATGGGCACCCAGTGCCGCCGCTCGTCGGGTTCTGCGGCACACTGCTCCTTCACCGCCATGATCTGCACATAGCCCGCACAACCAGTTGTCGTTGAGCCTCTTCGCTGCTCCAGTCGCCTATCTCGATGGCTGGCTCCTATTAGTCCTCATGCACACGCGCACATTCTACGTCTCCCACCATGCCAGCATCGTGCTGACGGCGAGGAACTAGTGATGAACGGCATCCGCCGCCGCAGCGTCGCTGCTGCCAGGCCACTGCCGCTGGGGCCGCGACGCCCTCGACCTAGCTGTGCTCGCTGCACGCCTGCACCAAGATCCCTGGATGCATGCTTTACCCAACCAGCACCTCCTCGACACCCTCGCGACAATTGCTTGGCAAAGACAGCTGCTCGGTTTAGATGGCTATTAACCGTATCACTCTAAGGAAGAGTCTCTCCCTCTCCTCTAAGAGAGCTCTCCCCTCTACTCTACCCCTTCACTTCAATGGGCTCAGGCCCTCATTAGTAGTAGAGAGATCGGCAGAGGAGAGATGTGAAGGGATGAGAGCGGGGAAGCGCCGGACTTGTCGGTGTCTCCCCAACCTTGTAGCTCGGTGGATTCAGACTTGGCTCCTTAATGGGATCTTGGCTAAGTAAGCTCCCACGGTTCTGATAATCTTTATTGTCTTTTGTTTATCCATGATTTATCTACTTGTTTGCGGGATCGATAGTCGTCCTTCGGGGCGGGACTCTAGTGGTGGAACCCTTTGACCGGGGAATCTGGCAAACACTGGAGTGATAATCACTAGCGTAGACGTGGTGTTTGGGCTAGCGGTTTTCTAACTTTTGCGGTGCATCCCATGGTTGAGGGGGTAGGCGGCTTGGTCGTGACAAGCCTTGTCCGTCCCTTGAAATCCCCCCACGTTCGGCTATGTCGTAGAGCTAATTGCCAGAAGCTGCCCAGTGGGCGTTGGCCGGTGCCCGAAGTGAACAAGTAGCTCTAGAGACTGGCTAACCATAGACACTAAAGGTGTAGGGATCCTTCTCACTAATCCTCCCCATCTTTGGTCGTGTGTGTGTCCTTGGGCGAACTAGTTAGGAGAGAGTACATCCGTTCCACGTGGAAAATACGATACCCTCGAATATTTACGGGTGAAAGCTACAACGACAATTCCGTGCGCGCTTGCGGATTTATCGTGTGCGTTAAGAAATGTCAACAAGCTTTTACGGCGCCGTTCTTAGAGGAATGGTTGCTATTATCTTCGAACTTAGTGAGTTCTCGTATCTATAAAAAAAAAATCAAAATAGTTATTTATTTTCTTTTTTTTTCAAAATGAAGCCAACACCTTTTGAAAATCCTTTTTTGCTTCAACGGAGGAGTTCCGCAGCCAAAATCTTTTTCAAACCAAAAACTTTCATCCGGCTATGAACTCCATCCGTATTTAAAATCCATTGTTCGAAAGCAGACCCCTTCTCTCGGCTACCACAACGATATGTGCGTGCCTAAGCATTCCTGGCATGACACATGAAAATATCATGTGGACGTTGTTTCCGTTTTCCCTCTTAGGGAGAGCAGAACAATGGTACACAAATGTCGTAGGAAGTTTGAATGGGGATTGGAAAGAACTCAAAGACAATTTTTGTCTAGCATTTTTCCCCATCAACACCCTACCAAGGACAATCCTCGATTTCAAGGAGGACGAGAAGGAGTCCACAGGTGCAGCCTGGGCTAGGTTTACAATGTTAATACATGCTAGCCCAGACTTGTCATTACCCGATAGTGTGCTTTTGTATATCTTTTGTTCGGGTCTTGACATAGTGAAAGGTCCTAATGGCTAGAGGGGGGTGAATAGCCTATTAAAAAATTCTTGCAACAACACTAGGCAAACATGTTAGACAACAAGATGGCGTAGCAAATAAGCAATGCTTCAACTAGCTATGCAAGCCACAAGTCAATTCTATTGTCTCTACTTCACACAAGGCTAGGTCTCTAATATACTCCTAGGTGAACAAGCAAGACTAACTAGTAACTAACTAAGAGCTAACAAGACTAAGCAACCTGACACACTACAAACTACACTAGAGCTAGTGAAAGTAATGCAAAGGAGCTAGAATACAATACCACCGGTGTAGTGTAGAGGTTGTAGCCAATCACCGTGATCACCAAGAAATCTCCAACGAGCAAGAACAAGTGACACGATGATTTTTCACCGAGGTTCACGCGCTTGCCGGCACGCTAGTCCCCGTTGTGGCGACACACTCACTTGACGTGTGCTAAGCAATGGGCGGTGCCAAAACCCCTATGGGCGCTCAAGCAAACGATCACAAGAGAGGGTCCAACAAGCCCACGAGCAATCCACTAGTGCTCCTTTTCGCGAATCTCCTCAAGGGGTAAGGAACGACCCCTCACAATCACCATCGGTGTGGCCTCAAACAAGCTCCACTTGAGCTCAACACCGCCTCTTGCTCCAAGCCGCTAGGGAACCAAGCAAATTCCCAAGAGTAACAAGATCCCGCGGCTTCTCCAAGGATGAAGTGCCTCTAGATGCAAGACTAATCAAGCAATGCACTTCTATCACTCTAAATCTCACCAAGAATTCGAGTTAATGGATGGAGAGATAAGTGGAGAGGAGTATTAAATGCTCACTAGCAAGTTGGAAGCTTCAAATGTGCAAGAGAGGGTCCCATGAACCAGCCATCCAAGTATATATAGGGCTCCTCTCGAAATGGAGCCGTTCCTCCAAAAATTTGCTCTCTGCGCCTCGACCGGACGCTTGGCCGACCGGAACCACCGGTGGGTCCGGTCCAAGGTCCGGTCCGATTCCGTCGCGCTGAGACAAGCCACGGGCCCACACAGGCGCCCTTCCTCCACGCGCGTCCGGCCGACGCTTCCGGTCGCACCGGAAGCTTCGATCGAGTTCCGGTCGACGCGTCCGGCGAGATCTGGCTTGCGAGCTCTACGCGGGCCTTGGCGGACCGGCGGCCGGTTGGTGCGTCCGATCATTGCGCCCGGCGTCCGGTCACCACAATCAGCGGCAAGTCTTCACCTTTTGCTTTGCTCTTTGCTTCCTTCTTACTTTGCCTCTTGCCAAAGGTTGCCAACACGTCCAAAATGACCACGTTATCACCAATGTTAGCACGTCACGATGTTAGACAAGATCGAAGTTAGTGCTCTCATGTCCTAAATGCAATATGCAAGTCAATTGGACATAGAAGCACTTCATGCAAGGATTGTCGTGGCATCCCCTCTTGATAGTCGGCTATCTATCCTATAATGTGATCACACGCTCTATCGTGTCTTGACCACTAAAAGGAAAACCCTATCATGATACCTTTGCCTTGATCTCCCGGGTTCCTCTCAAGCCGATCACCGAGCTTGACGATCCATCATGTCCACCGACATTGTCCGTGTTCATGATCATCATGCTCCTTGTCATCCACCTAATCCTTTCTTAAGTCACACACTAGAAGCAAAGGATTAGTCCACAAAATGTCGTCATCAATTTCCAAAACCAAACATGAGATTTCAATCTCCCCCTTTTTGGTAATTGATGACAACCAAACTCACAAAGAATTGGAATAAAATTCAATTGAACTTGAATTGCTTGCCCATGGAATTTTGATCATGAATCAAGAGATGGACAATCATTTCAAGGTTCGGTTTTGGTAGTAGTAGCTCCCCCTACATATGTGCTTCCATATGTTTGGTTCAATTTTAGCACATATGTTGGATAGAAATCATGGGGAGAGATACCAATACCAAAAGGGATGCTAAGGTTCTAGAAATTGGACCTTTGAAGCGTGAAACCATCGGAGTCCTTAGCATCATGTATCTAGACATTTATCAAAAACTCAACATACCCATGAGATCAACATTATAGGCTAAAATGTGAGCTTTGTCTAGATACATCCTATGCATGCTAGCTGGTCAATACACCAATCAAATTTCAAAAACTAGCATAGACCAAGCAATCATGTATATTAAATTTAGATTGCCAATGCAACATCACATTATGATCATGCACATAACAAATGCACAAATAGTCTATGAGCTTGCTCCCCCTATTTGTGTGATCCTTTCCAACATCTTTGTGACTTATTTCTCCCCCTTTGTCAACAATCACCAAAAAGGTGTAAATGAGAGAAATCAAGTCAATCAAAGTATCACATGTGGTCTCATCTAGATCACTTGCCTTTCTATGTATTCAAGTTTGAACCAAGGACAAGCTTTTTCACACCTCATATAAATATAAGGGTTATCTTGCACCTTGTTAGAATACACATCAATAGCGCATTTTCTAGAGTTGACACTAGGATTGCAAGCACATAAACATGTCATATGCCACCACTAGTTCATAGAACCAAACAAAGCAATAGTGGTGCCACACATACATTGAAATTATTTTATTTTCCATGAATGAGCTTATTAAGCATGCATGATGTCTAGATGCACTAACAAGTCCTTAGTTATATATGAATGCCATGACAACCAACTTTTACCTTGGGGTTTGTCGAAGGAGAGGCATGTCATATAAGTGGGGTGCATCAACTCAAGTTGGAGAAGTCAATAATGTTCAATTCTCCCTTTAGCATGCAAAACCTCTTCTCATCAAGTGGCTTGGTGAATATGTCGGCTAGTTGATCTTCGGTGCCAATGCCCATGATACAAATGTCACCCTTTTGTTGATGATCTCTTATGAAGTGGTGTCTTATATCAATGTGCTTTGTCCTTGGATGTTGAACCGGATTTTGGGTCATCTTCCTTGCACTTTCATTGTCACAATACAATGGGACTTTGTCAAATTGGAATCCAAAATCCTTCAATGTTGACCTCATCCAAAGCAATTGAGTGCAACAACTTCCCGCACTAATGTATTCGGCTTCGGCGGTTGAAAGAGCCACACTATTTTGCTTCTTTGAAGACCATGATACTAGTGACCTTCCAAGGAATTGACATGTGCCACTTGTGCTCATTCTATTGATCTTGCACCCTCCATAGTCAGAATCCGAATATCCAATCAAATCAAACTTGGATCCCTTTGGATACCATAGTCCAACATCTTGTGTGCCCTTCAAGTTCCTCACAATTCTTTTTGTTGCTTTGAGGTGACTTTCTCTTGGATCGGATTGATATCTAGCACACATGCCCACACTAAATGCTATGTCCGGTCTTGATGCGGTTGTATAGAGCAAGCTTCCAATCATAGACCTATACTTCTTTTGCTCAACCATGTTGCCACTTGGATCGGGGTCAAGGCTTCCATTGGTTGCCATTGGTGTGGACATTGACTTGGCATCTTGTAGATCAAACTTCTTGACCATGTCTTTGATGTACTGGGTTTGACTAATGAATGTGCCATTCTTCATTTGCTTGATTAAGAGACCAAGAAAAAATGTGAGCTCTCCAAGCATAGACATTTCAAACTCATTGGCCATCATTTTAGCAAACTCTTCACAATACTCTTGGTTGGTTGACCCAAAGATAATGTCATCAACATATATTTGCAACACAAATAAGTCTTTGCCAATCTTCTTGGTGAAGAGTGTGGTGTCCACCTTGCCCATCTTGAACCCTTTAGAGAGGAGAAAATCTCTCAACCTCTCATACCATGCTCTTGGTGCTTGCTTCAAACCATACAAAGCTTTCTTCAACTTGTAGACATGGTTGGGATACTTCTCATTTTCAAAACCCGGTGGTTGCTCCACATACACCAACTCATTGATGAAGCCATTTAAGAATGCACTTTTCACATCCATTTGATATAGCTTGATGTCATGTGCACATGCATAAGCAAGCAAGATTCTAATTGCTTCAAGTCTAGCAACCGGTGCATAGGTCTCACCAAAGTCAAGACCTTCTACTTGTGTGAACCCTTGAGCTACTAGTCTTGCCTTGTTTCTCACAACTATCCCATCTTGATCTTGCTTGTTCTTGAAGACCCACTTGGTTCCAATCACATTGTAGTCTTTTGGCCTTTCCACCAATTCTCATACATCATTCCTCTTGAAGTTGTTCAACTCTTCATGCATGGCATTAATCCAATCTTCCTTCTTGAGTGCATCTACAATGTTCTCCGGTTCTTCTTGTGCTACAAAGGCATGGTGAGCACAAAAGGATGCTAATCTTCTTCTAGTAACCACTCCACTATTGATGTCACCCACTATTTGATCAATTGGATGATCCCTTGCAATGTTGGATGGTTACATCACTTGCACTTGATGACTAGGATGTGTGGATAGACTAGCTTGTTGCTCTTGATCTTGATCTTCATCTTGAGTGCCGCTAGTGCTAGCTTCATTTGTACCAATCTCAACCATAGTGTTAGGCAATGGAGTGTCTTTATCATCATCAACTTGCCTTGGCCGAATATCACCAATATCCATTGTCCTCATTGCATTTTCCAAGTTGGAACCATTCACATCATCATGATTTTCAACTTCATTTTGAGAGCCTTGGGTTTCATCAAGTTCAACATCATGAACTTCTTCAAGCTTGCCACTACCCAAGTTCCATACTCTATATGCCTTGCTTGTGGTTGAATATCCAACAAGGAATCCTTCATCACATTTCTTGTCAAACTTGCCCAATCTTGTGCCTTTCTTGAGAATGTAACATTTGCATCTAAAGACTCTAAAGTAAGCAATGTTGGGCTTCCTTCCATTGAGCAACTCATAAGGTGTCTTGCCAAGCATCCCATGGCAATAGAGACGGTTGCTACAATAGCAAACCGGGTTGATAGCTTCGGCCCAAAAGGAATGGCTATGTTAACACCAAAATTTGGTACAACCCGAGTGACCGATGAACCGGCACACGATCGTTCGGCAAGGAGTCATTCGGCTAGTGAAGAAGCAGCTATAAGCACTGTAGCATTCGGGAAGCTGCCAACAATCGGCTAAGGAGCCTGAGTCCAAGGGAGAGCTGAGCGAGAGATGGTTCGGCAAGCATAGGACGCCAAGGAAAATATCTGAGGACGAGGGCCCACTGTTTCGCCAGAAAAATCGCTAAGGGCGGATCTCTCTGTGTTTCGTGGGTCGTACTACTTAGTACTATTAAGCGCGGGCGTGCCAGTATACATTCATATACAAATAATGTAAATGTGCAATAAAATACACAAGGGACAAAAGTTCAGGGAAATATCACTTTATTATTCATGAGAATTACAAAGTACAATTTCCCACTTTTACAAATATTTGCGCCGAGCCTCATCCGACAATCAGGGGATTGTGTGGCTTCTGGTTCATGGGGCCTTGGAAGGCCTCCAATTAATTACATCTGGGCATTAGGCCGCGGAATACCTCCGATTAAGCTATGCTGATAGTCATTGTTGTCATCTCTGAATAAACAAGAGTTGTCTCCCAAATATATGCATAAGCACAAATGAATAAAAAATGGTGGAATGCTAGAGCCTCGTCGGCCTCTAGCAAAGGTATCCGGCCTCGTCGTGGGGATCCCAAAATGAAGTCAAGTGTTCGGCCTCGTCGGTCACGAACAATGATTCCGGCCTCGTCGGTCACGGAAAAGAAACGTCCCAGCGTCGTCGGTATCTGGGAGAGAAATTGACTTCACATGATCACCGGCCTTGACAGTGCGGAAACATGGTACGTGGTGATTGTGAGACTTGTGCTCATGACACGCTTAGGAGATTTCTCCTTCGTGTAAACTTCTGAGATCATTGGCGTGATAACTCGCCAATTTGCGTATGCTCGTGAACTCAAGCGCTTTCTCATGACTTAGAATATTTGCAGGTGTTGAAGTCGGGTTTCGGGCCTGTCGGAGCCGGTGGCCTGCTTGGGCCGAGGGGCCACTGTGACATGGGCCGTCGATTGGCCAAGCATTACTAGTAGTTGAGTAAGTGTTAGTGACTCAGCTTAGAACATGTCGAGCTAGCTCATGGCTCGTGTGCATATATGATTTGCAAGTGTTTTCATGGTAATGTGTAGACTATCTTCTTTGCCGTATACAAGCACGCTGGGCAGCTACTAAAAAGCCCATCAACAGATTGCTTCTCTGAACGGTATGCTCATCACATAGGCTCTTCTGCTGATTCTTGTACACTGAGTTTTCCTGGGCAAACAAGGCCCGGCTTGTTAGCTTGCACATGGTTGCAACGTATATAGGCTTACATACATGACACAGTAGCCCTATCTTTATTTGCTTTCTTGCACTAGTACATGTACATGATTGTTTTGCTAGCTTCTATTGCTTATACACGGGTGATATTCTTGGGCGAACAAGGCCCAGCAGCTTGCAAACACGAAGGGGCCCTGCCAGGCGACGCTTGGTGAAGATGTTGCCGGGCGGTGATTGCGCAGCAGCGGTGCGTTTCAAATTTTGAATCAGCCCGCTTCCGAGCGGCAAGGGCCAGCGCCGAGGACGAGTTTGAATCGTGCTTATCCCGTCGTAATCCAGTGAAGCACACGTGTAGTTTACTCTACCTTGCTAACTGACTGATGGACCCAGCTGTATACGATCGACGGCGTGTATACACAGCCCTTCTAGGCTTCATTATCTTGGAGGAGGCGGTGGGAAGCGGTTTTTTTGCACTTAAGAGAATGTGCTCCCACACTGTGGACCACAGGATACGCATTGTGATTTGTGCTAGCACACTTCTCAGAGTAGTGTGCATTGAGAAATATGCTAGCACGGATCACAATGCGTATCCTGTGGTTCACAGTGTGGGAGCACATGCTCTTGGGAGCAAATTTAACTTACACGGAGGGGGTAGCATATCGTTTCAAAATTTGAACTGGCCTCCTTCCGAGCGGTAAGGGCCAGGTGCCGAGATATTTTACGGTTTGATCTTATCTCTCCGTGATGCTTATCTCCTCCCAGAAGCTTTCATCGAGGCGGTGCTGATCACCGAGGGCCGAATGCTGTGGCCCAGTAAAAGTAATCGGAACCTTCTAGAACACTTCTCGGGCTGTCGGCCCAAGTACAGCACGTACTGCCTCAGCGACGTATATATGTGTAAGCTACGTGCGTGTGCAGAGAGATGTTTGAGCTAGGAAGCGCAAGCTTGCATGGGCCATGCATGCATAAGCCATCTCCTGGGGCCCATGATTAAGATTAGTGATCGCTAATTACGCCGCTTCTAATCTCAACAAGCTGAGAAAGCACAATTCGATGGGCCATTTATGCCTGGTACTAATCGATCATCAGGCAACTCATAATCTCATTTTAGCCCAAATATTTATATTGCCCACATTTCATAGGCATCATGTCATTGGCCAATTATTTTATAGGTATCATTTGAATCATGCAAAATAGGCTATTTAATATTGCAAAAATGCCAAAATTTCATCTTACAAATGCCCCTCACCAAGTTGAGTTCATGCGATGAAAGAGCAGGGACTCGACTTGGTGCAAAAAAAATTTGTATGTATTCGCTCCCGCCGGTGGCACATAAGTTGCCTCACCCATATATTTGCCGGTTCGAAAATCCTCTTAGCCCATCAACCGCCATGTCTAAACACCCAAAAAAAGATCAAGGTGAATGGCTGTATACGAAGCTGATGCTGGCCATTGTACAAATCTTTGCTTAGCACTAGGGCATATTTTTTTTTCTTAAAGGTGAACAATTCAGCGCCCCTTTTTTTTCACAGCACATTTGTGCTCGACCCACAAGAGAAGGGAAATAAAACATCCTTCTTTGATCTCTTCTACTTCTTTTTTGAACGCTTTCGCGTCTTCAGAACTTATTACTCGTCTACACGCGTGACGTAACCATATCAGTTGTGTAGAAATGGAAGGGAACAATGAGGCGAAAGACCATACCCCATGTAAGCATAACCGCATATGACGCATGTCCATATCACACACGGCACTCAATGGAGGCAGCAACAATTTTGCCTCATATTAATATGCCATTAGGGATTGCACATCTTGTACGGCGAAAGACCATGCCGTGCACCATATACTTGATCAACTTCTGTGACGCAAGTCCATATCACAGGAACAAGTATAAGGAAAATATTAGGTAACCATAGCGAAAGCCCATACTATGGTTTCCATTCATCATGGATGTTCCATTGCGGCCGTTTTGCTATCACGGCGCCAGCCAATAAAAACACCCATAATCTTCCTTGTTTTGTAGCGAAAGCCCATGCCACTTCTCAAGGGGAGTTTATCAATTCTATTGCGGCTGTTTGGACTTCTACAGCCGACCAATAGAATTGAAGGGTTTCACAGACTCCGCAGAACCGCTATGGTATGCTTCACTTTGCTCCCAATCAATGACGTTTATCAATTCTACCCGCCATTTAGCCGTTATGGCGCCCGGTGATAGAATCGAAGGGTTTCACGCAGATCCGCGAGAACCGCTATGGTATGCTTCACTGCTCCCGATGAATATGCAATCCTTTTGGCAAATGCTTTTCAAAGCAACGTAGGAAGGAACTTCCTTTTGTCGGGCATTATAACTGTTTGGGGGGATTTTTTTTTTTTAAAAATGTTGCCTTCCTATTGGTCATCAAGCTATGTGGTGTTGCTAACAAGTCCACAAGAGAACTCAACCTCAGGGATGATGTCCTTGCCTGTGTTCATGATTAAGGACAACATGTTCAGTGGACGTTCCCGAATCCTTGGAAACTTCTCGAACTTGTCACTTCAGCTAGAACGAGTCTTCAACCCCGTACTCCTCAAGAGACATTGGGTATGGCTGAGGTAGGATGGTTTTATGGGTGCAAAAGGCATGGAGATAGCTCACTTTTCTGCGAGGGTGGTGGAAGGTGTTCACTCTCCAGGCAAACCTCCTGGTGCTCTTCTGATTGACTTGAGCTTCAATCATTTTTTTGACTTGTCCATTGATTTGCTTGGACATTTTGACTTGTCCATTTATTTGCTTGGACTTTTTTTTTGACGTCTTGCGACTTTTCTTGGAAGCTACCTGTCGATGTTTTACGACCGAGAGCCCGCCACGGGGTGAACCGGGCGGTTTGTTCGGGCCTCGATGAACCTGGAGCCCGGCGGTGTGTTCTTGCGCAGTTGACATGGAGAGCGGGGTTTTTATACTGGTTCGGGCCGTCGATCCTTGATCGAGTAAAGACCTTTACGTCCAGTCGGCGTGAGCCTGTTTTTTATTGATGGGGTCAACCGAGGATCGGTTGTAAGGTTTACAGCACTTGATGTGTTCAAGTTGCCTCTTCCTCTACGAGGTGCTCTTTGGCCGCCTTTTATAGTCCAAGGAGCCAAAGAGCTTACTACGGACCTAGTCGGATATAGAGAGCGTCGTCCGTAGAGGATCCGAACACCCAAACTCCTTACAAGGTAATCTGACTAGGATTCTATCATGATTACAACAGAAGTCCACCGTAGCTATGCTTCCATTGCCTTCTATGAGTTGTTAGTGGCCGCAGGCTAGGATAGAATCCTGCGAACAACTCTGTAGAGTCCTTAGGTGATCCCGTATCCACAAGCCCCCGAGCATCTCTAGGCTGAGTCGTGAGAGTTGTCTCGCCCTTCTCGGATGAAGCCTTGATATGGTCTTGAGATCATCATACGGTGTGCGCTTGAAAAAGTGCACCCGTAGGGTGTAGCCCCCGAGCTTCTTGTTTTTTGGCACAAAGAGCTGGAAGGTCTTCGAGTTCTTTGTCTCCTTCCTCGAGTTCTTTCATCCTCTAGACCGCTTCTTCTTCTCACGCCCCCGAGTATCTCTGATACGATTCTTGAGGGTAGTTCTTCCTGCCCTCCTCGGATGAAGTCTTGAGCATGGTTTTGAGATCTCTTCCTTTGTCTTCGAGTTCTTCTCGTATTCGGGGTTCTTTCCCCTGGATAGGTCTTCTTTTCGCGAGCCCCCGAGCATCTCAAGTATGAGTCATGAGAGCTATCCTTCTTGCTCTTCTCGGATGAAGCTTCAACGCGAATTAGAGATCTCCCATCCTCGAGTTCTTCTCGATTCGGAAAAAATCTTATCCGGGGTATCCTGTAGCCCCCGAGCGTCTTGGAGTTCTTTCTTTGGAAAGGAATCTTAGAGGTTCTTCTGTCCTCCGGGATTTTTGACCATTTCTCTTTTTCCGTGTGATCACGGGTCATACTTGTCGGCGCTTTTCTTTAGCGCCCGTTTTTTCGGGGAAAGGTCGATTGCATGGCGGTTATTGTCCCGAATTCCTGCTTTTGCATGAATTTAGGTGACCGTTCCTTTTTTGGAATCTGCTTGCGTCTTACGTGGACTCGGTCTATAGGCGATGTGGTATTTGCCTATAAATACGCCCCTTCCGCTCCGTTGGGGATCCAGAGTTTCCTTTCTGCCTCTCTGCTTCTTCCACCTCTCGACAGTTCCTCTTCTCGTAGATAAAGCTTTTCTTTTGAGCTTTTAGATCCATGGAGGTGCCTTTGAGTGAGTTGGATCAGCCCCCGGGCGTCTTTCTTCGCTTTTCTGGGTTCTTCTGCGAGTGAGGGATGTCTTGTGATGTGGAGTAGAAGGGGACTACTCTAGCGGTGGCTCCACTCTTGGACGTGGCTAGCGATTGGAAGAGGATGCCTTGCGATCGAGTTCTCCTTCGCTCCGTTGTCCTATCCCACTTCGCCGTCCTTTGAAGATGAGTGGGGCAGTCTACTCCCAGTTGCTCCTTAGCTTGTGGGTGGCTAAGGTGTTTTCTTGGTCTGCTGGACTTGTCCTCATGTTTTTCGTTGGCTCGAGTTTCTTGGAAAGGATAGCACCTGCTGTCTAGTTCGAGGGGGTTATCTTTTCCGAGATTTTTGCCTTTGAGTCTTGAGGAACCGCCGTGTCTGCGCTCTTGTGGCACTTTGTCTCTTTCCAGGGTGTTGTGCCGACGATGGTTTTCTTTCCCTAGGCCAGCAGCTTTGGAACTCTGTGCTTCGTTGTTTCCCTGTATGTTCAGGGTCCTTCGGGCTTCGGGTACTTCTGTGCTGATGCTGGTTCCTCCGTGGTCTTCTTAGTGCGCTTTGGTGCTTTGAGTCCCTGTACAAGGTTCTTAATTTCCTTGTTAGGATGCGGAGGGCTCTTTAGCACGACGGTTGGAGTTGGCTTGGTGGAGTTTGGAAGCAGATCTTTGTGTTCTGTCTTCGTCGCTCCTGGACACAGACTCCTTCTGCCGTCTTCGAAGTACTCTTCAGAGTTGTTGGGCTCCTAGCCTTCTTTGTATCTTGTACGCGGGAGTTCTTGTTGAGCTCCTCGTGCGTCTCAGTCTTCTTTGTATCTTGTAGGGATTTGTTTCCCATGTAACTTGTAATCCCAAGTTGTTGAATAAAAGATATCTGTTCCTTTATCCATTCTGTATTTGTATAGATCTGATCTGCCTTCGAGCAGACTTGTTTGCGATTGACTACCGCTTCTGTCTTCAGAATTTTTCTTCTTCGGACGTCTTGAGTGTGATTGCGCCTTTAGATCTAGGCCTCTGGCTCTGTCCTTTCTCTGTAGACTTGTGCCGAGTAGTTTTGTGGAGTCTTGCTCCTGCTCATCAGGGTTGTTCTTCTGATGAATCAGCTTGTCTTACTGTAGACCTGCCGAAAAAAGAAAGTAGAAAAAGGAGTCTTGCTCCTATGCGTTCGAGTTCTTTTTTCTCCTTACGCGTCAGCCTTTGCTCTTTTTGTGCTGGCTGTAGAAAGTCAGAGTCTTGCTCTGGCGTCTTCCGGGTTCTTTCCCTTGACGCTTGACTTGTCTTATTTTCTTGAGACTTTGTCATTAGGATTGCTCCTGGTTGCTAGGGTTGTTTCTTCCCTGCTTATGGTAGCGCGCCTTGTTCTTGGCTTGCTTGAAAAGGTGGGGTTTCGCCCCTGCGTCTTCGGGTTCATTCCTTCGACGCATGACTTGTCTTCTTTCTTGAGACTTGTCGTTGATGTGGAGTCATGCTCCAGAGTGCTAGGGTTGTTGCTTCCCTGCTGTAGTAGCTTGCCTTCGTCTTAGGCTTGCTTGGAGTAGTGGAGTCTTGCTCCTGCGTCTTTGGTTTTCTGCCTTTGATGCGCGACTTGTCTTCTTTCTTGAGACTTGTCGTTGATGTGGAGTCGTGCTCCGTAGTGCTAGGGTTTTTCCTTCCCCTGCTTGTAGTAGCGTGCCTCGTTCCTGAGTTTTGCCATGAAGTGGTGGGGTCTTGCCCCTGCGTCTTCGGGTTCTTTCCTTCGACGCACGACTTGTCTTATTTCTTAAGACTTGTCGTATAAGTGGAGTCATGCTCCTGAGTGCCTGAATTTTATTCTGGGCTTCCAGCGTCGTCTTTGCTTTAGACTTGCTGTAGGTGGTTGGGGTCATGCCCCGCTCTGTTTGTGGCTGGGGTTGTGCCCCGCTCTGTAGGTGGCTGGGGTCGTGCCCCGCTCTGTCTGTGGCTGGGGTTGTGTCCCGCTCTGTAGGTAGCTAGGGTTGTGCCCCGCTCTGTAGGTGGCTGGGGTTGTGCCCCGCTCTGCCAGGGTTGTATTCCTCTGGCTTGTCGCTTGTTGTCTTTTTTCTAAGACATGCCATGATGGGTGGAGTCTTGCTCCTGGCCGTCTGGTTTTTTCCGTCAGGCCTCTAGCGTTCGTCTTTTTCAGACTTGCTAGTGAGTGTTGCTGGAGTCGTGCTCCGCGTAGAGTTGTTCTAACTCTGATTTGCCGCTTTTGGGCAAGGGCTCTCCCATGCCGTCCGGTGGACTCTAGCATGACGTCCCTATATAGGGTTCTCAGTCCGGGCCCATTTAAGTGCACTGCGGACTGAAGGTCAAGGTGGTTGGGTTTCTATTTCACAACACTACAAATCCACCTTGCCTGGTTTGGGCTGCTATGCTTCTGAGAGACTTTATGTGAGACGATGGGTTCCTATTTCATAACACTACACCGTTCACGCCCGATTCGAAAGGCCGCCCTCTGCCGTAGGACATATTGGCTCTTTCTGGACCCTCGATGGCCTCTGCGACCTAAACGGGCCGATCCCCACGTCCTCCTTTCTTGAGTCGTAGTTCACAATCTGCCGCTAGGATTTAAGGTATGGACGCTATTCCAATGGACTTTGCGTGGTTCCACCTTTGTTTGGTGACCTCCGTTCTGGTGGTCGGGGTTGCCTTCTGTCGGTCGACTTCTCTCCTTGAAGTGCCGATTTGGGCTGTTTTTGTTCTTCTCCTCTTGGGAGGCATGCGGCTGCGCTCCTTTGAGTTCCTTTGACTTGAACTGCTAGAGTGCCGCGCATTCTAGTACCTCTTGTGGGTCTAGAGTTTTTTCTGAGGCCTCTTTTCTCTTTCTTCTTCAGAGAGTTGCTCATCATTGTGCGTTTTCTCTGTGGCCTTCAGATTTTTTATGGATAGAACCTTCTGAGTTGGCTGATATGCCAGGAGTTTCTGATTTCTTCTCCTTCTGTGGTCATCAGCTTGTAGGTTCCTGGTCCCAGTACTCTTTTGACGATGAAGGGTCCTTCCCATGGACTGAGCAGTTTGTGCTTGCCTTCTGTCTTTTGATTTCTCTTGAGTACTTGATCTCCTGGGTTAAGGTTTCTTGGTCGTGTGCTCTTGTCATAGTGCCTTCTGAGTCCTTGCAGGTATCTTGCATTCTGAAGGATGGCGTCTTTTCTGACTTCTTCTGCACAGTCAATTTCGAGTCTTCTTGTCTGTTCTCCTTCTCCTTCTTCGAACTGCTCGATTCGTGGAGAGCTCCATATCAGGTCTGCTGGTAGTACCGCTTCTGAAGAAGGGGGAGTAGCCTGTTGCTCTGCTAATTTGAGTTCTTAGGCCCCAGACAACTTTTGGAATTTCCTCGATCCATTTTGCTCCGTAGTCTTTGAGTTCTTCGTATAGTCTCGGCTTTAATCCGGCAAGGATGAGTCCGTTGGCTCTTTCGACTTGTCCGTTCGCCTGTGGGTGTGCTACAGAGGCATAATCGATTTGTATGCTCTTTCGACTTGTCTCGGCTTTGTTGGAGCTGAAGGTGACCAATGGCTTGTATTCTATCCATTTGGTGAATTTATCGATTGCTACGAAGATGTATTCGTATCCTCCTTTGGCTCTTTTAAGTGGTCCGACTTGATCTAGTCCCCAGCACAAAAAAGGCCATGATGGTGGTATGCGGTCGAGGTTGTGTGCGTGTATACGTGCGCTTTGTCTTGCAAACATTTGGCATCCTTTGCATCTTCGACGAGTTCTTCTGCGTCTTTGAGAGTCATTGGCGATGAGTATCCTGTTCTGAATGCTTTTCCCACGAGGGTTCTCGACGCTGCGTGGTTTCCACAGCATACAAAGTGGATTTCTTTGAGGATTTCTTTTCCTTCTTCTGAGCGGATGC
Organism: Hyparrhenia diplandra; assembly: GCA_015847255.1. Classification (NCBI taxonomy): domain Eukaryota; kingdom Viridiplantae; phylum Streptophyta; class Magnoliopsida; order Poales; family Poaceae; genus Hyparrhenia; species Hyparrhenia diplandra. The sequence continues at coordinate 130,285 of JADLZK010007787.1, read as the reverse complement.
ATTTGAGTAATACTCCTGATGATGCTGCTCTCTTGTATAGCTTGTCCCCGATGAGCACATAGTTCTTGTTTCTTCTCAAGATTCTTGTTGCTTCTATCTTGTCTTGGGTAGCGTCTTGTTTTTGATGAAGTTGATGATGTCCTCGATCCAGGGAGTGGTTCTGCGACCTGGAGATATTATCATCACTCCTGCTAGGGCTGATTGCTCCCAGTTTTCTTGTTCTGGGTTCTCTTTGATTGAAGGCTTCGAAAGTTCCTCGACGAATACTCCTGGTGGGACTTGAGCTCTGTCAGATCCGAGTTTGGCTAGTATATCTGCAGCCACATTTGCGTCTCGGAGCACGTGTAGGATTTCCAGGCCTTGGAAGTTCTTTTCCAATTTGCGTACTTCTGCGCAGTAGAGGCCCATGTTATCCTTGGTGCAGTCCCAGTCTTTGTTGACTTGGTTGATGACAACCGCGGAATCGCCGTATACTTGAAGTCTTTTGATTCCCAGAGTCTTTGCTACTTTGAGGCCATGGATGAGTGCTTCATACTCTGCCTTGTTGTTGGTAGCCTGCCACTTTATTTGTAGCACATATTTGAGTTGTCTTCCATCTGGAGATATGAAGAGAATCCCGGCTCCTGCTCCCCCGAGCTTCAACGAACCATCGAAGTACATGCTCCAATGTTTGTTGATGTCATCGGGTATGGGCTGTTGGAGCTCCGTCCATTCTGCAATGAAGTCTGGAAGTGCTTGGGATTTGATTGGTCTTCGTGGGGTGAACTCTAGATTCAGTGCTCCGAGTTCTACTGCCCATTTTGATATGCGTCCTGTTGAATCCTTGTTCCGCAGGATATCTCTGTGGATACGGGATCACCGAAGTACTCTGTACTACCAAAGAACCCCACAAGGGAGAAACTCTAGTCCTACTAGGTTTCCCCACTTGTAATCCTAGTAGAACTCCCATGTAATCCTACTAGGAACCCTCACTTTGTAACCGACTAGGACTCCTGCCCCCAGGACTATATAATGGAGGGCAGGGCTCCCTAGATCGGCAGACTTGATCACAACAGCTCAGACCTTCGGGTCTGAACTCCAAAGCGCAGGGCGCCATATATTCCACCACAACTGGACGTAGGGTGCCATCCTAGCACGCCGAACCAGTATAAATCGTTGTCTCTTTACCATCGAGTTCCTACGTTTGCCGACCACCCCTCCAGAACAAAACCCCGCCTCGGGTCACCCCGTGACGGGGCTGACGGTGTTAAAACATCGACAGCTGGCGCGCTAGGTAGGGGAGGAAATTCCCTCGGCGCTTGCGTTCGAGAGCTCGATGGACCTCAAGATCAAGACTCGCCGCGGCACTCGTCGACCCTTGTCGACAACTCGCTGCGGACTTCATCGGCCCCGCCGACGATTCGCTGCAGATCACCAAGCACGGCACTCGCCAGCAACTCGCCGTGCTCAAGATTTTCAACAAACATCGAAGCAGCAAGCAAGAGCGCCGCGACTGGAGCGCATCATGATCTCCGCATCGGTTCAAATCAAGCTCGTGACCTGACAACGATCACGCACGGGAGACGTGCGCGGCGCCTGGCTACCGCAACTCGCCGGACTAACACCCGTCCGACTCCAATACGAGTTCGAGCACACTTCAGCCAAGATCGACTCCGGCTCCAGGAATAGCCGCCGTCCGACTCTTGGTCCACATCGACTCCGACACGTGGGCAACCTGCCCACCGACTCCAACTCTGCATGAAAGACACGCAAGAGAACGAGCGGCGTACAGGGGCATGCAATCAAGCACCACGGTTACCAAAAAGAGGTACATCTAAATATAGAAGCTATGCAAAATTACCATGTTTTTGCATGTACGTGGAGGAAGATTCGATTGGCTGCTGGAAGAGAACAAACCGGCGGCATCAGCAACAACAGGCGCAAACAACTCACCTGCATGTTCGACTACATCAAGAACTTCGACTACTGCCAAGGTTGCGAGCGGCGACGACTACGGCAACAAATCGGTGGCAACATCCGACTACTACACAGACTTAAAAAACAGCTAAGTCATATTTCTAATATTTTTTCCCGATATTATTCATGCCTCTACAACACAATAGGACTAGACCTCTCTCTAGGTTGTTGCTCCGTGGAACACACCTTTTGTGCGACGTAGTCATAGGACACGCAGCGGCACGATCGCTCCGAGCAGCGGCACGAGCGCTCCGTTAAACACACCTTTGTGCGACGTAATCCCGGGGCACGCAGCGGCACGATCGCTCTAAGCGGCACGAGCGCTCCGTCAATGTGACGTAGTCCTGGGACACGCAGCGGCACGATCGCTCCGAGCAGCGGCACGAGCGCTCCGTCAAACACACCTTTGTGCGACGTAGTCCCGGGACACGCAGCGGCACGATCGCTCTAAGCGGCACGAGCGCTCCGTCAAACACAACTCCCTGCGGCGTAGTTCCCGGAATTAAGACGACACCAGAAGGGCAGTCCACCTCCACGAGCCGCTAATATTCCTGAGTAAACACACGCCGACCTTGTCCTCTGTGAGCCTAAACCACGTCAAGGCTTCATCCGAGAAGAGCGAAGACAGCTCTCATGACTCAAACCTGAGATGCTCGGGGGCTAGTGGGGCAGGATTCAGTGCGATAAAGGTTCTTAACAGGCCAACTTACTTCGGGAAATTAACCGGCCTAGCGAGGGAAGACGCAAAACTGTCGTCATGCATTTTTTCGTGCAAAGAAATTGCTCTAGTCTTCTCTTAACGGCCGCTAAGCTTCTCAAGTAGCACGTGCCTTAACGCGGGGGCTTGTTTTCTCGAAAAAGAGGTTCACATGGTCATGGCAGAAAGCCCTCTGGTTCCATACGCCTGAGATTCAAGTACTGAACCGTATCAGACACACGGCCTAACAAGAGCAAGACGCGAAAAAAGTTTATATGCATTTTACAAGGCCGGGACCTGCTCCCAAATATAATATCCGGAATATCAATTACAACATGTTTTCATGTTTACCTTGCAGAGAACCTCATCTGGACCATGTCGCCAGAAAAAGAACTCCAACCATGCTCGGGGGCTCGATATCAAGGTCGAAAAAGAACCCAATCAGCCCACTGAGACTAGGAGGAGAAGAACTCCACCAACTAAGATCGAGAAAAAAGAACCCTACCAGTAGGGATCGGGAGAAAAAGAACTCCAACTACCCTCGGGGGCTCGATCTTACGGGAGAAAAAGAACCCTACCAGAAGGGATCCGAAGAAAAAGAACTCAACCAGAAGGGATCAGAAAAGAACCTTACCGGCGGGGATCGGGACGAAAAAGAACCCTACCATCACACATCAAGTTGGGGCGTGCTATCAAGTCGCTCCATTCTGTTCGTCGGTCGTGGTGCCGACTTTGGGCGCGATTCATCGGGGCCTTGATTAGTACCGGTTTTCTTGACCCTCGCTACAAGACTTCTCTGACGTCTTCCGGCAGGGCTCGGGGGCTGCAGGATACCTGGTACAAGTTTTTTTCAAAAAGAACTCGGTTCCTAAGCAGAAGGCCGTAGGTTTGACAAGAAGAACTTGAAGACGGAGGAGAAGATCTCAAAGACCTTCCAGCTCTTTGTACCAAAAAGCAAGAAGCTCGGGGGCTACACCCTACGGGTGCACTTTTTAAGTGCACACCGTATGATGATCTCAAGACCATATCAAGGCTTCATCCGAGAAGAGTGGAACAACTCTCATGACTCAACCTTGAGATGCTCGGGGGCTTGTGGATATGGGATCACTGAAGTACTCTGTACTACCAAAGAACCCCACAAGGGAGAAACTCTAGTCCTACTAGGCTTCCCCACTTGTAATCCTAGTAGAACTCCCATGTAATCCTACTAGGAACCCTCACTTTGTAACCGACTAGGACTTCTGCCCCTAGGACTATATAATGGAGGGCAGGGCTCCCTAGATCGGCAGACTTGATCACAACAGCTCAGACCTTCGGGTCTGAACTCCAAAGCGCAGGGCGCCATATATTCCACCACAACTGGACGTAGGGTGCCATCCTGGCACGCCGAACCAGTATAAATCGTTGTCTCTCTACGTTTACCATCGAGTTCCTACGTTCGCCGACCACCCCTCCAGAACAAAACCCCGCCTCGGGTCACCCCATGACGGGGCTGAAGGTGTTAAAACATCGACAATCTCCTAGTGGAGAATCTGTGACCACTGTTATTTTGTGGCTGTCGAAGTAGTGTTGTAGCTTTCTTGATGTAATCAGTATAGAGTAGAGTAGTTTCTGTACGTGAGGGTATCGAGCTTTGGACTCTGAAAGGACCTCGCTCACGTAATAGACTGGCCTCTGGGTTTTGCTGCTGTTCCCGGGCTCTTCTCTTTCCACAATGATTGCTGAGCTGACTACCGTATTGGTTGCCGCTATGTAGAGCATGAGATCTTCTTGATCTTTTGGAGGAGTTAGGACTGGTGCTGACGTTTGGTACTGTTTGAGCTCTTCAAATGCCTTATCTGCCTCTTCAGTCCATTCGAACTTTCCCTTGTTCTTGATCAATTTGAAAAAGGGTAGTCCCTTCTCTCCAAGCTTTGATATGAATCTGTTTAGTGCTGCCATGCACCCTGTGAGTTTTTGGACGTCTTTGACGTTTCTGGGTTGCTTTATCTCTGTGATGGCTTTGATCTGTTTGAAGCTGGCTTCTATGCCTCTGCTGCTGACCAAGAACCCAAGCAACTGTCCTGACGGTACTCCAAAAACACACTTTGTTGGATTGAGCTTCCACTTCCACTTCTTAAGGTTGTTGAAAGTCTCCTCCAGGTCTTGAATCAGAGTATCTGGCTCTCTTGTTTTCACCACTACGTCGTCTATGTATGCTTCGGCGTTTCTGCCAATCTGCCCTTCCAAACAAGTCTGTATCGCTCTTTGATACGTAGCTCCGGCGTTTTTTAATCCGAATGACATTGTTTTGTAGCAGTAGGCACCGAAGGGGGTAATAAAAGAGGTCTTGCTCTGATCTTCCTTTTTGAGCGCTATCTGGTGGTAGCCTGAGTAGCAATCTAGGAATGATAGTAGGGCTGATCCTGCTGTGGAGTCCACTATCTGATCAATCCTTGGAAGTCCAAATGGATCCTTTGGACAATGCTTATTCAGGTCTGTGTAGTCCACGCACATGCGCCATTCTGAGGTGTTCTTTTTCTGGACCAGAACCGGGTTAGCTAGCCAATCTAGATGCAAGATTTCCCTGATGAATCCTGCTGCGAGTAGTTTCGCGATCTCCATCTTGATGGCTTCTTTCTTTTCTGGTGAGAATCTCCTCAGTCTTTGCTTGATGGGTTTGGACCCCATACTGATATCAATTCTGTGCTCAGCCAGCTCCCTTGGTACGCCAGGCATGTCTGCCGGTTTCCAGGCGAATATGTCTTTGTGTTGCCTTAGGAAGCTAGTGAGCGCGAGTTCCTATTTGGGAGATAGATGAGCGCTGATGATCGCCGTCTTGGAAGGGTCACCAGTCTTTAAGTCGATGTGCTTGACGTCGGCTTCTTCTGGGGGTACCAAGATTGCTTGTTTCTTGGCTGGTATCTCGAGTTCCTCTGGATTCGTTTCCTGTGCCATTTGGTGGACTTCTCTTTTCTCTAAGAGTATCCCAGTCTTGTTTGCTATCTCGATGGCTTGGACATCACACTCGAAAGCTTTCTTGAGATCTCCTTTGATCGAGAGGATCCCAAATGGCACCGGCATCTTTAGCAATAGATACGGGTAGTGTGGAATAGCCATGAATTTTGCAATTGCTGGTCTTCCCATGATGACATGATATGGTGACTCGAGATTTGCCACTTCGAACTTGATGTATTCTGTTCGGTAATTTGATGGCGTTCGAAGGTGATCTGCAAGGTGACTCTGCCCAATTGGTATTCTTTGCTTGTCCGGGGAACTATCTCGTAGAATGGGGTGTTTGATGGAGCGATCAATCCTGAGAGGTCCAGTCCCATCTTGTCCAGTGTTTCTGAGAATATGATGTTCAGCCCTGCTCCTCCGTCGATCAGTACCTTGGTTACTGTTACTCCAGCTATGGTGGGTTCTATTACCAAGGGATACAGGCCGGCGTTGCCTACGCTTGTCCATTGGTCCTCCCTTGTGAACTGGATTGGGTATTGGGACCAATTAAGGTAGCGTGGTATTGCGGGCTCTGCTGCCATGATCGATCGTAGTGCTAGCTTGTCTTGTCTTTTGCTCTTTGATCCGGGAACTCCAGAGAATATGACGTTCAGAGATCTTGTCGCTTTCTGGAAGTCTCCTGTTTTTTGTCCGTCATCGTTTTCTCCTTTGCCTTCTTGACTGTCCCTTTTCTGAGCTGAATCTCTTCCTTTATATCTCTCTTGGAAAGTTGTGCAGTTTCTGAGCGAGTGGTGAGCTCCGGGATGGTAGACGCAAGGTAGATCTTCTAGCTTGATGCTGTCTTTGCCATTGCCGTTGCTTTTGTTGTTGTACTTCGGCTTGTAGGGCTTCTTTGGCTTCTCTGCCAAAGCAACTGTGTTGTCTGGCCCTCGCTTCTTAAACTGCTAAGAGTTGTTCTGTTCTTTCTTCGGGCCTTCCATGCTCTTTCTCTCCGGGAAACGATCACGGGTTCTTTCTTTGGCTCCGATCATCTTCTCAACAGTGATCTTGAATTGTTCATTGGTCCTCGGGTTGTCTTTATAGAAATCCGAAAACTACCACCTCTGAGAAATCCCGTTGCCGAAGGCGTCCACCACTTCCCTTTCCGTGATGTCATGTACTTGGGATCTCATTTCGCCAAACCTTCGGTAGTAGTCTCTTAGGGATTCTCCTGGCTTTTGCTTGAGGCTCTTCAACTCGGCCTGTGTAATAGGATGGGTAATGATTCCTGCGAAGTTGTCGCAGAATATTTTCTGCAAGTCTTCCCAGTATCTTATTGAGCCCTCTTCGATCTTGTCGAACCATTGGAGCGGTAGAGCTTCTAGAGCCATGGGAAAGAAAACGGCTTTTGCGTCATCATCTCCTCCAGCCAGCCCAATGGATTGTGAGTAGACTCGAGCCATTGCTTGGGCTCTGTTTTCCCATCGTATTTCGAGTGGTTTGAAGGTTTGAACCGGCGGGCGGTTTGACCTCCCCGGAGTCTCTCTCGAAGCAAGGGGAACCCGTCGTAGCCCCCCGTTGTCCTCCCTTCGCTTTGTCCCGACGGTCTTGCGCCCCTCGTCAGGGTTCTTGCGGGTCTATATGAGGACTCCGCGACTTCATCTTGTCGGCTTTGCCTTGGGGTTGGATTAGCCCTCGGGGGTCTCTGGCTGGCGCGATTCCTCCGGGGTCGCCTTGAGTTTCTGGAGTTCTCCGGCGTGCCTAACCTCTCGAAGACATTAGACCGGCTTCTTGGCGCATGAGAGTTGTTTGCCCTTGACTGTGACCTGGCGGGATCTCTTTCTTGGATGGCTTTCTGAAGCGCTTCCTGTCGATGTTTTATGACCGAGAGCCCGCCACGGGGTGAACCGGGTGGTTTGTTCGGGCCTCGATGAACCTGGAGCCCGGCGGTGTGTTGCGCAGTTGACATGGAGAGTGGGGTTTTTATACTGGTTTGGGCCCTCGATCCTTAATCGAGTAAAGACCTTTACGTCCAGTCGGCGTGAGCCTGTTTTTTATTGATGGGGTCAACCGAGGATCGGTTGTAAGGTTTACAACACTTGATGTGTTCAAGTTGCTTCCTCCTCTACGAGGTGCCCTTTGGCCGCCTTTTATAGTCCAAGGGGCCAAAGAGCTTACTACGGACCTAGTCGGATACAGAGAGGGTTGTCCGTAGAGGATCCAAACACCCAAACTCTTTACATGGTAATCTGACTAGGATTCTATCCTGATTACAACAGAAGTCCACCGTAGCTATGCTTCCATTGCCTTCGTGAGTTGTTAGTGGCCGCAGCTAGGGATAGAATCCTGCGAACAACTCTCAGAGTCCTTAGGTGATCCCGTATCCACAAGCCCCCGAGCATCTCTAGGCTGAGTCGTGAGAGTTGTCTCGCCCTTCTCGAATGAAGCCTTGATATGGTCTTGAGATCATCATACGGTGTGCACTTGAAAAAAGTGCACCCGTAGGGTGTAGCCCCCGAGCTTCTTGCTTTTTGGCACAGAGAGCCAGAAGGTCTTCGAGTTCTTTGTCTCCTTCCTCGAGTTCTCTCGTTCTCCAGACCGCTTCCTCTTCTCAAGCCCCCGAGTATCTCTGACATGATTCTTGAGGGTAGTTCTTCTTGCCCTCCTCGGGTGAAGTCTTGAGTGTGGTTTTGAGATCTTTTCCCTTGTCTTCGAGTTCTTCTCATATTTGGGGTTCTTTCCTCTGGATAGGTCTTCTTTTCACGAGCCCCCGAGCATCTCAAGTACGAGTCATGAGATCTACTCTTCTCGCTCTTCTCGGATGAAGCTTTAACGCGAATTAGAGATCTCCCATCCTCGAGTTCTTCTCAATTCGGAAAAAATCTTATCCGGGGTATCCTGTAGCCCCCGAGCGTCTTGGAGTTCTTTCTTTGGAAAGGAATCTTAGAGGTTCTTCTGTCCTCCGGTATTTTTGACCGTTTCTCTTTTTCCGTGTGATCACAGGTCATACTGTGCGCTTTTACTGCGCCCCGTTTTTGGGGAAAGGTCAGTGCATGGCAGTTATTGTCCTGAATTCCTGCCTGCGTAAATTTAGGTGATCGTTTCTTTTTGGAATCTGCTTCGTCTTCTGTGGACTCGGTCTATAGGCGATGTGGTATTTGCCTATAAATACGCCCCCTTCCGCTCCGTTGGGGATCCAGAGTTTCCTTTCTTCCTCTCTGCTTCTTCCACCTCTCGACAGTTCCTCCTCTTGTAGATAAAGCTTTTCTTTTGAGCTTTTAGATCCATGGCGGTGCCTTTGAGTGAGTTGGATCAGCCCCCGGGCGTCTTTCTTCGCCTTTCTGGGTTCTTTTGCGAGTGAGGGATGTCTTGTGATCGGGAATAGCGGCAGGATATTCCCGCAGCAGTTCCACACCGGGAAAGTTTGGGGAGTGAGTGCGGGATATCTTGTGATCTAAGATGATCTCCTCTCCTCCTCTGTTTTTTCTTGGTGTTGGTCAGTTGGGGTTCATTTTGGACACCCTTCTGATCCTCTTTGGTGTACCTCCTTGCTACTTGGGTAGACATATGCCGGCTTCCCAACCGGCATTGGTCGCCGCTCGTCTGCAAGGAAGGTTGTGCCTTTTGAGGAATTGCTGAAGATGGTACTCTTTGGAGGCGCTTCCTTCTACTCTTTGCTGAGTTGGGCGCTTCCTTCGGGTTCTTTCTACCCTGGCCGCGACGTGGCGGACTCCGGAGCCTTCTGCAGAGGGTTCTTTTCTTCGCCAGTCGCCTATCTTGATCCGGGGCTCATTCGCTGCCGTCGTCGGGATTCTTCGAGCTCCAAGTGTTTATGGACTTGGGCGCAAGGGTCTTGACTTCGAACTGATTCTGAGCCGCTGAAACTTGGGCTCTTGGGGTTCAGATATAGGTCCGAGCGCTCCATCTGCTTTGCCATGGGGTGCCGGTTTCTCCTGCCTGTTTTGTTGTTCTCCTTAGTCTTGTAGTCCCTTGGGTCTTCTTTGTATCTTGTACACGGAATTTCTTTTTGAGCTCCCCGATGCATCTGAGTCTTCTTTGTATCTTGTAGGGATCTGTTTCCCATGTAACTTGTAATCCCAAGTTGTTGAATAAAAGATATCTGTTCCTTTATCCGTTTTGTACTTGTATAGATCTGATCTGCCTTCGAGCAGACTTGTTTGCGATTGACTACCGCTTCTGCCTTCAGAATTTTTCTTCTTCAGACGTCTTGAGTGTGATTGCGCCTTTAGATCTAGGCCTCTAGCTCTGTCTTTTCTCCATAGACTTGTGCCGAGTAGTTTTGTGGAGTCTTGCTCCTGCTCATCAGGGTTGTTCTTCTGATGAATCAGCTTGTCTTACTGTAGACCTGCTGAGAAAGGAAAGTAGAAAAGGAGTCTTTCCCCTGTGCGTTAGAGTTCTTTTTTTTCTCCTTACGCATTAGCCTTTGCTTTACTTGTGCAGGCTGTAGAAAGTTAGAGTCTTGCCCTGGCGTCTTCCGGGTTCTTTCCCTTGACGCTTGACTTGTCTTCTTTTCTTGAGACTTGTCATTTGGATTGCTCCTGGTTGCTAGGGTTGTTTCTTCGCTGCTTGTGATAGCGCGCCTTGTTCCTGGCTTGCTTGAAAAGATGGGGTTTCGCCCCTGTGTCTTCGGGTTCTTTCCTTCGACGCGTGACTTGTCTTCTGTCTTGAGACTTGTCGTAGATGTGGAGTCGTGCTCCGGAGTGCTAGGGTTGTTGCTTCCCTGCTGTAGTAGCTTGCCTCTGTCTTAGGCTTGCCTGGAGTGGTGGAGTCTTGCTCCTGCATCTTTGGTTTTCTGCCTTTGACGCGCGACTTGTCTTCTTTCTTGAGACTCGTCGTTGATGTGGAGTCGTGCTCCGTAGTGTTAGGGTTTTTCATTCCCCTGCTTGAAGTAGCGTGCCTCGTTCTTGGGCTTGCCATGAAGTGGTGGGGTCTTGCCCCTACGTCTTTGGGTTCTTTCCTTCGACGCACGACTTGTCTTCTTTCTTGAGACTTGTCGTATACGTGGAGTCATGCTCCTTAGTGCCCGAAGTTTATTCTGGGCTTCCAGCGTCGTCTTTGCTTTAGACTTGCTGTAGTTGGCTGGGGTCGTGCCCCGCTCTGCCAGGGTTGTATTCCTCTGGCTTGTGGCTTGTTGTCTTTTTTCTAAGACATGCCGTGATGGGTGGAGTCTTGCTCCTGGCCGTCTGGTTTTTTCCGTCAGGCCTCTAGCGTTTGTCTTTTTCAGACTTGCTAGTGAGTGTTGCTGGAGTCGTGCTCCGCGTAGAGTTGTTCTAACTCTGATTTTGCCGCTTTTGGGCAAGGGCTCTCCCATGCTGTCCTGTGGACTCTAGCATGATGTCCCTATATAGGGTTCTCAGTCCGGGCCCATTTAAGTGCACTACGGACTGAAGGTCAAGGTGGTTGGGTTTCTATTTCACAACACTACAAATCCACCTTGCCTGGTTTGGGCTGCTCTGCTTCTGAGAGACTTTATGTGAGACGATGGGTTCCTATTTCATAACAGTACACTGTTCACGCCCGATTCGAAAGGCCGCCCTCTGCCATAGGACATATTGGCTCTTTCTGGACCCTCGATGGCCTCTGCGACCTAAACGGGCCGATCCCCACGTCCTCTTTTCTTGAGTCGTAGTTCACGATCTGCCGCTAGGATTTAAGGTATGGACGCTATTCCAATGGACTTCGTGTGGTTCCACCCTTGTTTGGTGACCTCCGTTCTGGTGGTCGGGGTTGCCTTTTGTCGGTCGACTTCTCTCCTTGAAGTGCCGATTTGGGCTGTTTTTGTTCTTCTCCTCTTGGGAGGCATGCGGCTGCGCTCTTTTGAGTTCTTTTGTCTTGAACTACTAGAGTGCCGCACATTCTAGTACCTCTTGTGGGTCTAGAGTTTTTCTGAGGCCTCTTTTCTCCTTCTTCTTCGGAGAGTTGTTCATCATTGAGTGTTTTCTCTGTGGCCTTCAGATTTCTATGGATAGAACCTTCTGAGTTGGCTGATATGCCAGGAGTTTCTGATCTCTTCTCCTTCTGTGGTCATCAGCTTGTAGGTTCCTGGTCCCAGTACTCTTTTGACGATGAAGGGTCCTTCCCATGGACTGAGCAGTTTGTGCTTGCCTTCTGTCTTTTGATTTCTCTTGAGTACTTGATCTCCTGGGTGAAGGTTTCTTGGTCGTGTGCTCTTGTCATAGTGCCTTCTGAGTCCTTGCAGGTATCTTGCATTCTGAAGGATGGCGTCTTCTCTGACTTCTTCTGCACAGTCGATTTCGAGTCTTCTTGTCTGTTCTCCTTCTCCTTCTTCGAACTGCTCGATCCGTGGAGAGCTCCATATCAGATCTGCTGGTAGTACCGCTCCTGATCCGTATGTTAGGAAGAAGGGGGAGTAGCCTGTTGCTCTGCTAATTTGAGTTCTTAGGCCACAGACAACTTTAGGAATTTCCTCGATCCATTTTGCTCCGTAGTCTTTGAGTTCTTCATATAGTCTCAGCTTTAATCCGGCAAGGATGAGTCCATTGGCTCTTTCGACTTGTCCGTTCGCCTGCGGGTGTGCTACAGAGGCATAATCGATTTGTATGCCGCAGTCTCGTGCCCAATCTTCGAATTCTGCCGATGTGAAGGGTGATCCGAGGTCCGTGATGATCCCGCGGGCATCCCGAATCCGTGCATGATCTCTTGAATGAACTCGACCGCTTTGTTGGGCCGAAGGTGACCAATGGCTTGTATTCTATCCATTTGGTGAATTTGTCGATTGCTACGAAGATGTATTCGTATCCTCCTTTGGCTCTTTTAAGTGGTCCGACTTGATCTAGTCCCCAAATGAAAAAAGGCCATGATGGTGGTATGCGGTCGGGGTTGTGTGCGTATCGTGCGCCTGTCTTGCGAACATCCGGCAGCCTTTGCATCTTCGATGAGTTCTTCTCGCGTCTTTGAGAGTTGTTGGCGGTATATCCTGTTCTGAATGCTTTTCCCACGAGGGTTCTTGACGCTGCGTGGTTTCCACAGCATCCAGAGTGGATTTCTTTGAGGATTTCTTTTCCTTCTTCTGAGCTGATGCATTTGAGTAATACTCCGGATGATGCTGCTCTCTTGTATAGCTTGTCCCCGATGAGCACGTAGTTCTTGTTTCTTCTCAAGATTCTTGTTGCTTCTATCTTGTCTTGGGGTAGCGTCTTGTTTTTGATGAAGTTGATGATGTCCTCGATCCAGGGAGTGGTTCTGCGACCTGGAGATATTATCATCACTCCTGCTAGGGCTGATTGCTCCCAGTTGATTTGTTCTGGGTTCTCTTTGATTGAAGGCTTCGAAAGTTCCTCGACGAATACTCCTGGTGGGACTTGAGCTCTGTCAGATCCGAGTTTGGCTAGTATATCTGCAGCCACATTTGCGTCTCGGAGCACGTGTAGGATTTCCAGGCCTTGGAAGTTCTTTTTTTCCAATTTGCGTATTTCTCTCAAGCAAAGAGAGGCCCATGTTATCCTTGGTGCAGTCCCAGTCTTTGTTGACTTGGTTGATGACCACCGCGGAGTTGCCGTATACTTGAAGTCTTTTGATTCCCAGAGTCTTTGCTACTCTGAGGCCATGGATGAGTGCTTCATACTCTGCCTCATTGTTGGTAGCCTGCCACTTTATTTGTAGCACATATTTGAGTTGTCTTCCATCTAGAGATATGAAGAGAATCCCGACTCCTGCTCCCCCGAGCTTCAATGAACCATCGAAGTACATGCTCCAATGTTTCTTGATGTCATCGGGTATGGGTTGTTGGAGCTCCGTCCATTCTGCAATGAAGTCTGGAAGTGCTTGGGATTTGATTGCTCTTCGTGGGGTGAACTCTAGGTTTAGTGCTCCGAGTTCTACTGCCCATTTTGATATGCGTCCTGTTGAATCCTTGTTCCGCAGGATGTCTCCTAGTGGAGAATCTGTGCCCACTGTTATCTTGTGGCTGTCGAAGTAGTGCCGTAGCTTTCTTGATGTAATCAGTATGGAGTAGAGTAGTTTCGTACGTGAGGGTATCGAGCTTTGGACTCGAAAAGGACCTCGCTCACGTAATAGACCGCCTCTCCGGGTTTTGCTTCTTTGTTCGGGCTCTTCTCTTTCCACAATGATTGCTTTGAGCCGACTACCGTGTTGGTTGCCGCTATGTAGAGCATGAGATCTTCTTGATCTTTTGGAGGAGTTAGGACTGGTGCTGACGTTAGGTATTGTTTGAGCTCTTCAAATGCCTTGTCTGCCTCTTCAGTCCATTCGAACTTTCCCATGTTCTTGATCAATTTGAAAAAGGGGAGTCCTTTCTCTCCAAGCTTTGATATGAATCTGTTTAGTGCTGCCATGCACCCCGTGAGTTTTTGGACGTCTTTGACGTTTTAGGGTTGTCTCATCTCTGTGATGGCTTTGATCTGTTTGAAGCTGGCTTCTATGCCTCTGCTGCTGACCAAGAACCCGAGCAACTGTCCTGACGGTACTCCAAAAACACACTTTGTTGGATTGAGCTTCCACTTCCACTTCTTAAGGTTGTTGAAAGTCTCCTCCGTGTCTTGAATCGAGTATCGGCTCCCTTGTTTTCACCACTACGTCGTCTCACGTATGCTTCGGCGTTTCTGCCAATCTGCCCTTCCAAACAAGTCTGTATCGCTCTTTGATACGTAGCTCCGGCGTTCTTTAATCCGAATGACATTGTTTTGTAGCAGTAGGCACCGAAGGGGGTGATAAAAGAGGTCTTGCTCTGATCTTTCTTTTTGAGCGCTATCTGGTGGTAGCCTGAGTAGCAATCTAGGAATGATAGTGGGGCTGATCCTGATGCGCCATTCTGAGGTGTTCTTTTTCTGGACCAGAACCGGGTTGGCTAGCCAATCTGGATGCAAGATTTCCCTGATGAATCCTGCCGCGAGTAGTTTCGCGATCTCCTTCTTGATGGCTTCTTTCTTTTCTGGTGAGAATCTCCTCAGTCTTTGCTTGATGGGTTTGGATCCCATATTGATATCAATTCTGTGCTCGGCCAGCTCCCTTGGTACGCCGGGCATGTCTGCCGGTTTCCAGGCGAATATGTCTTTGTGTTGCCTTAGGAAGCTGGTGAGCGCGAGTTCCTATTTGGGAGATAGATGGGCGCTGATGATCGCCGTCTTGGAAGGGTCACCAGTCTTTAAGTCAATGTGCTTGACGTCGGCTTCTTCTGGGGGTACCAAGATTGCTTGTTTCTTGGCTGGTATCTCGAGTTCCTCTGGATTTGTTTCCTGTGCCATTTGGTGGATTTCTCTTTTCTCCAAGAGTATCCCAGTCTTGTTTGCTATCTCGATGGCTTGGACATCACACTCGAAAGCTTTCTTGAGGTCTCCCTTGATCGAGAGGATCCCAAATGGCGCCGGCATCTTTAGCAATAGATACGGGTACTGTGGAATAGCCATGAATTTTGCAATTGCTGGTCTTCCCATGATGGCATGATATGGTGACTCGAGATTTGCCACTTCAAACTTGATGTATTCTGTTCGGTAATTTGATGGCGTTCCGAAGGTGACTGGCAAGGTGATCTGTCCAATTGGTATTGCTGCTCGTCTAGGAACTATCCCGTAGAAAGGGGTGTTTGATGGAGCGATCAATCCTGAGAGGTCCAGTCCCATCTTGTCCAGTGTCTCTGAGAATATGATGTTCAGCCCTGCTCCTCCGTCGATCAGTACCTTGGTTACTGTTACTCCAGCTATGGTGGGTTCTATCACCAAGGGATATAGGCCGGCGTTGCCTACGCTTGTCCATTGGTCCTCCCTTGTGAACTGGATTGGGTATTGGGACCAATTAAGGTAGCGAGGTATTGCGAGCTCTACTGCCATGATCGATCGTAGTGCTAGCTTGTCTTGTCTTTTGCTCTTCGATCCGGGAACTCCAGAGAATATGACGTTCAGAGATCTTGTCGCTTTCTGGAAGTCTCCTGTTTTTTGTCCGTCATCGTTTTCTCCTTTGCCTTCTTGACTGTCCCTTTTCTGAGCTGAATCTCTTCCTTTATATCTCTCTTGGAAAGTTGTGCAGTCTCCGAGCGAGTGGTGACCTCCGGTATGGTAGACGCAAGGTAGATCTTCTAGCTTGATGCTATCTTTGCCATTGCCGTTGCTCTTACTGTTGTACTTCGGCTTGTAGGGCTTCTTTGGTTTCTCTACCAAAGCGACTGTGTTGTTTGGCCCTCTCTTCTTAAACTGCTGAGAGTTGTTCTGCTCTTTCTTCGGGCCTTCCGTGCTCTTTCTCTCTGGGAAACGATCACGGGTTCTTTCTTCGGCTCCGATCATCTTCTCAACAGTGATCTTGAATTGTTCGTTGGTCCTCGGGTTGTCCTTATAGAAATCCGAGAACTGCCACCTCTGAGAAATCCCATTGCCGAAGGCGTCCACCACTTCCCTTTCCGTGATGTCATGTACTTGGGATCTCATTTCGCCAAACCTTCGGTAGTAGTCTCTTAGGGATTCTCCTGGCTTTTGCTTGAGGCTCTTCAACTCGGCCTGTGTAATAGGATGGGTAATGATTCCTGCGAAGTTGTCGCAGAATATTTTCTGCAAGTCTTCCCAGTATCTTATTGAGCCCTCTTCGATCTTATCGAACCATTGGAGCGGTAGAGCTTCTAGAGCCATGGGAAAGAAAACGGCTTTTGCGTCATGATCTCCTCCAGCCAGCTCAATGGATTGTGAGTAGACTCTGAGCCATTGCTTGGGCTCTGTTTTCCCATCGTATTTCGAGTGGTTTGAAGGTTTGAACTTCGAGGGCAGTTTGATTTCCTGGAGTCTCTCTGCGAAACAAGGGAACCTGTCGTAGCCCCCTGTTGTCCTCCCTTCGGTTTGTCCTGACGGTCCTGTTCTCCTCGTCAGGGTTCTTGCGGGTCTATATGAGGACTCCGCGACTTCTTCTTGTCGGCTTTTGCCTTGGGGTTGGATCAGCCCTTGGGGGTCTCTGGCTGGCGCCATCCCTCCGGGGTCACCTTGAGTTTCTGGAGTTCTCCGGCGTGCCCAACCTCTCGAAGACATTAGACCGGCTTCTTGGTGCGTGAGAGTTGTTTGCCCTTGACTATGACCTGGCAGGATCTCTTTCTTGGATGGCTTTCTGAAGCGCTTCCTTGATGAGCCTCTCCTCGTTGTTCAGGTTTGAAGCAGTTTTTAGGCGGTTGGCCAACTCTTGCAACTTCTCGTGCGTTATCTGATGACCGTCTTCAGCTTCTCTTTCAGACTTCATCTTCTCATACTCGCGCAGGTCGGCTTGGTATTTTTTCCAGGCTTGTTTGCGCTTTCCTGCTCTGTCTCGGCGTCCTCCCTTCAGCTTGTTTCTTCTAAGCCTTGAATGACGTTGGTCCTCTCCTTCGTCTTCTTGGGTTCTTTTCGTCCACCGAGATGTTTGATAGGCCTTCGTCAGTGGATCTGATGTCAGGGGCATCTGGAGGGTTAAGCGGCATGCGGGCTCTTGCTACCACGAGTATTTCGTTGGCAGCGGTCGCCTTCGGACGCCACTCCTTCCGTCCAGGGAAGATCCGCTGCTTGTCATCCCTGTTCATCGTCGCTTCTTGACGTTTTGCCTTGTTGAGGGTTCTAGGCCAGTGGATGATGCATTCCTCTGGCGTCCTTGTTAGGATGAGCCCTTGTTGTGCACCCTTCAAAGGGATCTCCAGTCTCCTTTTGAAGGTTGTCTTGATGCGCCTCGTGTGCGCGAACGCTGCATTGCGTAGTCCCGTTGGGAATTGATAAGGTAACCTGGGTTCGTAACCAGACTTATCTTTGGTTTCGCCTTCTTTCTCCGAGTTGGGGTAGCCTTTCTTGAAAAAATTCATCTTCGAGTTGGCTTCGGTTCCCTTGTCTGAGTCGAAGTAGGAGTGCGGCTTCGAGTTGTCTTCGGAGTCCGTCTTGGAACCTTGGACGTCTTCCTCCACCGAGTTCGTTTCGGCTTTTGGTCCTACGACGTGGTCCTCCGAGTCGGTGTCGAGCTTGTTCTCCGTTTCTGAGGCGATGTCGACGAGTGTCAACTGCTCGAGCTTCTCGGCGAGTTTTGATTCTTCGATCTTGGTTTCCTCGATGTCGTAGCTTCGAGTCTTGCCGTCGTCGTCGATCTTGCAAGCCCATGATCCGAAGATGATCGTCCTTCTCGTCGACGAGTCCATGATCTCGTGGTCCGCCGAACTCTCGTGCTGAAATTCGACGAGAGCCCCTACCTGGCGCGCCAGCTGTCGTTGTTTTATGACCGAGAGCCCGCCACGGGGTGAACCGGGCGGTTTGTTCGGGCCTCGATGAACCCGGAGCCCGGCGGTGTGTTCTTGCAGCTTGACATGGAGAGCGGGGTTTTATATTTGGTTCGGGCCCTCGATCCTTGATCGAGTAAAGACCTTTACGTCCAGTCGGCGTGAGCCTGTTTTTTATTGATGGGGTCAACCGAGGATCGGTTGTAAGGTTTACAGCACTTGATGTGTTCAAGTTGCCTCCTCCTCTACGAGGTGCCCTTTGGCCGCCTTTTATAGTCCAAGGGGCCAAAGAGCTTACTACGGACCTAGTCGGATACAGAGAGGGTTGTCCGTAGAGGATCCGAACACCCAAACTCTTTACATGGTAATCTGACTAGGATTCTATCCTGATTACAACAGAAGTCCACCGTAGCTATGCTTCCATTGCCTTCTGTGAGTTGTTAGTGGCCGCAGGCTAGGATACAATCCTGCGAACAACTCTGTAGAGTCCTTAAGTGATCCCGTATCCACACTTCCTTGATGAGCCTCTCCTCGTCGTTCAGGTTTGAAGCAGTCTTTAGGCGGTTGATCAATTCTTGCAGCTTCTCGTGCGTTATCTGATGACCGTCTTCAGCTTCTCTTTCAGACTTCATCTTCTCGTATTCACGCGCAGGTCGGCTTGGTATTTGTTCCAGGCTTGTTTGCCCTTTCCTGCTCTGTCTCGGCGTCCTCCCTTCAACTTGTTTCTTCTTAGCCTTGAATGACGTTGGTCTTCTCCTTCGTCTTCTTGGGTTCTTTCGTCCGCCGAGATGTTCGATAGGCCTTCGTCAGTGGATCTGATGTCAGGGGCATCTGGAGGGTTAAGCGGCATGCGGGCTCTTGCTACCATTAGTATTTCGTTGGCAGCGGTTGCCTTCGGACGCCACTCCTTCCGTCCAGGGAAGATCCGCTATTTGTCATCCCTGTTCATCGTCGCTTCTTAACGTTCTGCCTTGTTGAGGGTTCTAGGCCAGTGGATGATGCATTCTTCTGGTGTCCTTGTTAGGATGAGCCCTTGTTGTGCACCCTTCAAAGGAATCTCCAGTCTCCTTTTGAAGGTTGTCTTGATGCGCCTCGTGTGCGCGAACGCTGCATTGCGTAGTCCCGTTGGGAATTGATAAGGTAACCTGGGTTCGTATCCAGACTTATCTTTGGTTTCGCCTCCTTTCTCCGAGTTGGGGTAGCCTTTCTTGAAAAAATTCTTCTTTGAGTCGGCTTCGGTCCCCTTGTCTAAGTCGAAGTAGGAGTGTGGCTTCGAGTTGTCTTCGGAGTCCGTCTTGGAACCTTGGACGTCTTCCTCCACCGAGTTCGTTTCGGCTTTTGGTCCCGCGACGTGGTTCTCCGAGTTGGTGTTGAGCCTGTTCTCCGTTTCTGAGGCGATGTCGGCGAGCGTCAACTGCTCGAGCTTCTCGGCGAGTTTTGATTCTTCGGTCTTGGTTTCCTCGATGTCGTAGCTTCGAGTCTTGCCGTCGTCGTCGATCTCGCAAGCCCATGATCCGAAGATGATCGTCTTTCTCGTCGACGAGCCCATGATCTCGTGGTCCGCCGAACTCTCGTGCTGAAATTCGATGAGAGCCCCTACCTGCCGCGCCCCGCCCCGTCGATTTTCTTACGACCGAGAGCCCGCCACGGGGTGAACTGGGCGGTTTGTTCGGGCCTCGATGAACCTGGAGCCCGGCGGTGTGTTGCGCAGTTGACATGGAGAGCGGGGTTTTTATACTGGTTCGGGCCCTCGATCCTTGATCGAGTAAAGACCTTTACGTCCAGTCGGCGTGAGCCTGTTTTTTATTGATGGGGTCAACCGAGGATTGGTTGTAAGGTTTACAGCACTTGATGTGTTCAAGTTGCCTCTTCCTCTACGAGGTGCTCTTTGGCCGCCTTTTATAGTCCAAGGAGCCAAAGAGCTTACTATGGACCTAGTCGGATACAGAGAGGGT
Organism: Hyparrhenia diplandra; assembly: GCA_015847255.1. Classification (NCBI taxonomy): domain Eukaryota; kingdom Viridiplantae; phylum Streptophyta; class Magnoliopsida; order Poales; family Poaceae; genus Hyparrhenia; species Hyparrhenia diplandra. Next base: position 110,553 of record JADLZK010007787.1, on the reverse strand, counting down.
CGTCCGTAGAGGATCCGAACACCCAAACTCCTTACAAGGTAATCTGACTAGGATTCTATCCTGATTACAACAGAAGTCCACCGTAGCTATGCTTCCATTGCCTTCTGTGAGTTGTTAGTGGCCGCAGGCTAGGATAGAATCCTGCGAACAACTCTGTAGAGTCCTTAGGTGATCCTGTATCCACACTACCCTAGGCTTTCATGATCCCACCTTCCACACTATGTGAGACTAAACCTCGCGGGCATTATTCTTTTTTTTCAGTCTCTTGTTGAAATGTTGGGGTGGCAAGAAGCTGCACACTGCACCTCAACTTTTGTTGGGGCAGGTAGCCCTCTCATGCTCTTCTTCCTATAGTCTTCCCCATATGTGGATGGCTCCGCCGGATGTGGCTAGAGGTAGTACGGGGTATACAAACTTCGATAGCTTTGGATCAAAATCAGATCAGCCTTCAATGTTCGGTCCCACACGCTTAGCATGTGCCTTTGTGCATTGTGTTGGTTGAAGATCTCGCCTGTTGCTGAGCTCTCGAGTGGACAAATCTTAAGTCACCAGCTTGATGATGTTTTGGGGAAGCCGTTTTATATGGCCAATTTTGTGCCCTTTTTTTTGAAAGAGAAAATAAAAGGAGACTAAGGGACTACATCCCTACCTTTCATTGAATTTAACAAAGGAGGGGTGTAGCATTCCTCAGTGCATTTTTTTTGTTTTTTTTACAAAATATTTTTTAAGGTATCGGCCATTGATAAGAGGCATTGGCCGAACGCCCGCATGATCAATCAATTGGTAGGCGCCTCCATCGTAGACTTGCTCTACAACATAGGGCCCTTCCCATTTTGGGTCAAATTTCCCTTTACTTTTGGACAGGATAATGGGTCGTTGAAGTGCTAGCACCAGGTCTCCCTTCTTGAAGACTCTTGGTCTTACAAGCTTCTCATATGCTCGTGACATGTTCCGGTGATAGAACTCGAGGTTCTGTAGCGCATCCAGGCGACGCTCTTCAAGTGCATCCAGCTCTTCGAATCTGAGGCGAATTTTCTCATCTTGCGTAAGCTCATCATGAATGCCGACTCGAAGTGCCGGGAGCTCCACCTCTAGTGGTAATACGGCTTCTGTGCCAAACACCAGTGAATACAGAGTTGACTGGGTAGGCGTTCGGATGGTGACACGATACGCCCACAAGGCTTCATACAAGCGGTCATGCCAATCTCGCTTGTGCTTTGCGACTGTCTTCTTCAAGATCTCACCAAGCGTTTTATTGAAGGCCTCTGCTAGGCCATTTGCTTGAGGGTAATAACCCGTGGAGCAGTTCCACTCAATCTTGTATTTGCTTGCAAATCTTGCTATCTTGGTGGATGTGAAGGCTTTTCCATTATCCGATGTTATTCGACGAGGTATGCCAAAACAATAAATGATGTGTCTCTCCATGAAGTTAATAACATTATCAGACTTAACTTCTCTCAATGGAATCGCTTTCACCCATCTTGAGAAATAATCAGTGGCCGCTAAGATGAAGCGATGGCCCCGTGAAGATGGCGGTTCGATCATGCCAATCACATCAATGCTCCCAAGCATCAAACGGCCATGAGGGTATGGTAGGATGAAGAGGGACCGGGGGCTGGTGCTTGAAATCCCCATGTATTTGGCACTCATGACACGACCGTGCTATTTTGATGCAATCAACCATCATTCCTGGCCAATAGCAACCCATGAGTTTGATGTTGTGGTACATCTTTGGCCCGCTTTGGTGTCCACCGCACACTCCAGAATGAACCTCTTTAAAGGCTTTATCAGCCTCTTCCCGAGAAAGGCATCGAAGGGGTAGTTGAGGGCCAAAGGAATGCCTGTATAACACTCTAGCTTTGAAGATGTAAGGCGGGATATGCCGTAGAAATTGGCGACGTTCGACAGGGTCATTTGGAAGTATCCCATGTTTGAAATAGTCGAGGAAGGGTTTGCGCCAATCTTGATGATGAACATGGGTTGTAGTCATGATGTTCACATCACCATTTTCTAGGATGAGGTCAAGTACTGCCGGGAGGAGCCATCTTTCTTCTATTTTTACATTTGCTTCCCCATCTGGAAGGGCCAGGGAAGCCGCAAGTTTGGCTAAAGCATCAGAAGATGCATTTCCACTTCGAGGGATATGGCTAATTTGAATATGCTCAAACTTGTCCATGAGCTTGCATGTAGCCGCATGGTATGCCTTTAGTTCAGGTTTACAAACCTCGTAGATGTCGTTCACTTGCCTCACGATGAGTTGAGAGTCCCCGTATGCATGTAGGACACGAATGTCCATAGAGAGGGCTAGCAGTAGCCCAAAGATGAGAGACTCATATTCTGCTTCATTGTTGGAGCATTCCTCTTTAAGCAAAGAGAATGAGTGGTGCATTGTATCTCCTCGAGGAGTTTTGAATACTATCCCCGCGCCTGCTCTTCTTTTCGGCGTCTTGTCAGGGCCTTGTTCGGTGTCGACCGCTCCATTGAAGTATAGCTCCTAAGAGGCCTCAACATCGACTTCTAACACTTCTTCATCTGGTAGGTCCCTTACCAATGGGGAGTCCTCTGGGACCGGATGTGCAACATGAAAATCTACCAAGGCTGTGCTTTCTAGTGTGTTGACACTTGGAAGGTGAAAGCCCTTTTTGTTTCTAGCAAAATAGGTGTATAAATTGCACAATGGTGAGTGCACACTAAGAAGGCATAAATGCGACACTAGAGGACCATTTGTATCATAAGGGAGCAGGGGCATGGTGATGCCCCCAGCATTGTTGATGTAGAAGGCGATGCCACGAAACCATTGCATTACAGGAGACAAGGGATGCATGATGACTCTCCCAATGTCGGTGATGTAGAAGTGATGCCAGAAACCATCAGCATATGTATAGGACTAGGGAGGCATGGTGATGCCCCCAATTTTGTTGATGTGGAAGGATAGTGGAACGCCTTCCCTATGTTTGTTGTTGAAGAAAGCTTCAGGTATGTTGGCTAACAAACCCGGGTACAAGCGGGCTCGATGTAGTAGCTCGATCCCATGAATGGTAGGGCACCATAACTCACGGTGGCATCAATAACCATCTCCATCACAAGAGAGGCAAAATTATCTTTCGAGCAAGTATGGTTTAGATGGCGGAAGTCCATGCACACTCAAGACTTGAATTTTCTTTTGTTATTGGCGCTATATCTGTGAGCCATCAGGGATATTGTACTTCTTTTATAAACCCATCAATAGTTGGCCACTATGTCATTTTGTGACCTTGGTCGGCAGCGACACATCAATTGTTTATTTATAGGGCGACATTGAGAATCTATCACCAACATATGCATGAGTGGCAACGATTGGGTCTAAACTGGTCTCATCTCCATGTAGGACCATGCAAATGGTGTTGCTTAAAAAAATTGACTATTCTTCATGTTCCTTAGGCATAAGGGTGGCGCTCATGAGGGTGGGCCATGGATCTTTAGCACTCCCAATGTTTATTTCAAACAACTCCATGATGATGTGTTGTACACCATCTTTTACATGTCAAGGGAAGGGATTACATTTTTCACTTCACCATGAGAAGCCACCATAGACATTTTTTTACTTCATAACAATTGTTGCTTATTTCTTGGGCAGGTGGTAAGTTGCCCTAGTTCTCAGCAACTTGCATCTAGTAGTGGGGTTGGAGCTTCTATCTATGACTTTGATAAAAGGAGCTAGTTGGGTTGAAGCTCCCAATAGCGGGGTGTGAGGTTCCATGTCCATGATTTGGATGAACCATCTAACTTTGACGGCTTCACAGGTGCATTTTAATAAGGAGCAAGATTTCCATGGGTGACTCTCATGTTGAATTCCTAGGGCTCAATATGAGGAGCTCCTTGGCTTGGATGATGGAACGCACGTTGTAATCAAGTACTTCATCCCCCTCAGGAATACTTTTGAATTGGTGTGGTGCACTCATGGTTTTAGATGAGGGATTAGATTTTCCTGCTTCATCTCTTCTTTTCAAGGCTACCTTCGGGATGCCCCCAGCTATACAAGGCATCTTTAGGTGCTTGCCCCCAGCTCTAGATGTGAAATAACCAATGTATTACACATATTTTTAGAATGGCGCCTTGGAAATGCCCCGATTGTTGGACTTATACAGGGTAACTTTAGGTGCTTGCCCCCCAGCTCTAGAGGCGAAAATAACAACCATGCTTCATCTTTTGAGGGCAACCTTGGAGATGCTCCCAGCACATGGGCATGAAGAAGGCCAGATATTTTGAGGGCATGGAGAAGTCGCTAGCTCTTAGCCACGTCAAGGCGAGGATAGCTGTCCCAGCTTCAGGATGAAAAAAAAAGTAGCAGCCTAGTCACATCAATGCCACCTTAAAGGGCCAGGTTAAACAAGCTTTAGCCCGAGGCGTGCTTCATGTTCTTCCACTATCGAAGTTATGTAATCTCCGAGGTTGCTTGTTGTGTTTCATTAACCTCGAAGGTTGCCCCCAATACTTGGGCAAAACTAGCCCACCGTGAGAAGTGTGTTTTCTCATAGAAAATAGTTGTCACCTTTGGACTACAAGACAAACTTGGGTAGCATGTACCGCCAACTTGGTCCCTGTCATGACATCGAGATCGTCGTTGGTTGACCCTTCCACATAAATGCCCACAATTGTTTGGCCAATGATGAATGCAAGTTTGTAGTCGCCACTCCACTTGCTTGAAGGGTACGTAGTGTTTCTCTTCATGTTGAGCATCTTTATAGGCATCTTATTTATCTCATACCACTCGCAATATTTGACTCATATGCGGGAATGGGATTGCCTTCTTCTTGATCTTTTGCATATGGTTCTAGCATGCTTATTAGCAAACGATGCAACCTTTTCATGAGCATTGGGAGAAGGGGCATCACCAAAACTGGTGTGATCATGTCACTCATTTGTTTGCATGTGATTTTTTTTATGTAGGTCACGAGGAGAGCAGCTTCTCATGTTGGTGACGCTAATTAGAGCTTCATGACATTTTAGGATGATTCTCCCATTCATGGCTGATCAATTAGAAGATATAGCTACAAACTTAGCCAGCCTTCCTCCATAACTCCATCTTGAGTGATGCAAGATTCCATTGGCATTGAGGCCTCGACATGACCTGTTGACGTGCAGCTTGACAAAAGCCTTGAGGGACTCTTGATCATAAATATGGTCCTCACACGTTTTGTCGCATCGGCATGTAGCTGGGCATATTTATTATGCCACAAGTGAAAATCAGGACAATTATAGAAGTCCCAAATTGCATCATACGAAGGCTCTAGGGCTGTCAAAATAGGACTTGCCCAAAAACGATAGCCCGCTCAAACTCTTGCACTTGTAATTTTCATCGGCACAACATAGAGATCTCAAGAAACAACAATTTTTTTTTGACCATCGAGCATAGCGAAGATGGGAGGAGAACTATGTCCCACCGGGCGTGCCATTTTGTTTCGCCAGAAAAATCGCTAAGGGCGGATCTCTCCGTGTTTCGTGGGTCGTACTACTTAGTACTATTAAGCGCGGGCGTGCCAGTATACATTCGTATACAAATAAAGTAAATGTGCAATAAAATACACAAGGGACAAAAGTTCGAGGAAATATCACTTTATTATTCATGAGAATTACAAAGTACAATTTCCCACTTTTACAAATATTTGCGCGCCGAGCCTCATCCGACAATTAGGGGATTGTGTGGCTTCTGGTTCATGGGGCCTTGGAAGGCCTCCAATTAATTACATCCGGGCATTAGGCCGCGGAATACCTCCGATTAAGCTATGCTGATGGTCATTGTTGTCATCTCTGAATAAACAAGAGTTGTCTCCCAAATATATGCATAAGCACAAATGAATAAAAAATGGTGGAATGCTAGAGCCTCGTCGGCCTCTAGCAAAGGTATCCGGCCTCGTCGTGCGGATCCCAAAATGAAGTCAAGTGTTCGGCCTCATCGGTCTCGAACAATGATTCCGGCCTCGTCGGTCGCGGAAAAACGTCCCAAATAGTCGTCGGTATCCGGGAGAGAAATTGACTTCATATGATCACCGGCCTTGACAAAGTGCGGAAACATGGTACGTGGTGATTGTGAGACTTGTGCTCATGACACGCTTAGGAGATTTCTCCTTCGTGTAAACATCTAAGATCATTGGCGTGATAACTCGCCAATTTGCATATGCTCGTGAACTCAAGCGCTTTCTCATGACTTAGAATATTTGCAGGTGTTGAAGTCGGGTTTCGGGCCTGTCGGAGCCGGTGGCTGTTGGCATTTCTTAGCGCAGTTACTAGAAACAGGTTTAGAACCCATCCCCGGCAACGGCGCCAGAAATGCTTGTTGGCATTTCTTAGCGCAATCACTAAGAATAGATATTATCCTTAATGATAACGTTAAGAGAACGTCAGGTGATAGATAAATTGAATATTGCAAGGGTCAACCCGCAGCGCCGCGAATCTATCATTGTAGCATTTCACCCGGGAGTATTCGGGTATCGTTCATTTATATTTTCCCATGGGAAGGCAGGTTTAGTTTTAATATGATGATGATAGCCCACAATGTATGTATGGATAGCCACTAATCATGTACTGGGGTAAGTGATAATAATATTGGAGATAGTGGTGACACACACACTTCTTGAGCACTAGAAGGAATAAATAGAAAATAACATTAAAGGGAAAATCTATGTTGAGTTGGCTATTCTAATATCGCCAATGCGTCAGACTATAGTCTACATATGTCATTCATGGTTCATAGCAGAGATGGGCTAAAGTGATGAGGAGATGCCCGCGGGCCGGTATCCGCCCAATGGGTGACACTTGATAGGACTCCAACCCAACACCCTGGACGTGGAGGAGTGCAAAGGACGGACAGAGTTGTCACACCTCCGCCGCCTACCTCACTACCGTGGGATGTCGGCATTTCCCAGATGATTCCCTATAGACCTAAGCACCATGCTTACATTTATAGAGAACTACCTAAACTCCACGCGGTACCCCGACCCTACGGATCGACAGGAAAGAGTAAAGGTAAACCCGAAGGTACACCAGACCATCATTCGAACTTAGTTCTACTACGTTCCAAGAATAAAATATGATTCAATTAGCCTAAAGTTATTCATGTTAATTATCACATTATACTAACTATATTCTAGTTGGCACAATATGAATATAACATGAGGATAACTATACTCTAGTTCATATGCATTGCGATATAAATAATGAGACTTGAATAAAGGAAAGAACTTCATAGTAAATTACCAAAAGATCCTTCCAAGGAGACAAGCCCTCCTTGAAGCTCCGCCTAACTCAAATACTAACACTAAACTAATGAAGGGGAGAGAGTGGTGCTCAAGGTGAGAATGTAACAATGTGATGTGTAGTGTGTTGTGTGTGTGTTGTGTGAGGAGTGCCTCTCTTTATATAGTGGAGAGGAGAAGGGAATGGAGGGCTCTCCTTGCTTCGAGCTTTTCTTGGCGGGAACGAAACTTTGCACTACATGCAACCGCCGCTTGAAGATCGCTCCAAACCGCCAGAGAAAGGGCGGGAACTTTGGCCGAAATAATGCGCCGATCACCGCCGCGTGGGCGGGCGCCCTGGGCTGGGCCTCCCGGCCCCGCCCTTCTCTCCCGTCGCCCGCTTTTGTCACTCATATGTTGGACCTATGGTGGTGCATGGGCCAAATTGTGCGCTGGGTTTGATCCTCTTTGATTGATCCACTCCTTGGCGTCTTTTATTCAATGCGCTTCCTAATTTATTTGGCGACTTTGTACCTGTTTCCACTTTTATACCTGCAAGACATAATTTCTACGAATACAAGTGGAACTAAGTTAGAAGTAAAGGTATATGTATCATAAGTTTGCCCCTTTCTCATGAATTGGGTATAAGTTGGCGGTATAATATACTCGATAATGACCGCCAACAAGGCTTTGCTTTGGCGAAATGGCCATTGTGACATGGGCCATCGATTGGCCAAGCATTACTAGTAGTTGAGTAAGTGTTAGTGACTCGGCTTAGAACATGTCGAGCTAGCTCATGGCTTGTGTGCATATATGATTTGCAAGTATTTTCATGGTAATGTGTAGACTATCTTCTTTTCCACAGTATACAAGCACGCCGGCGGCTACTAAAAAGCCCATCAACAGTTGCTTCTCCGAACGGTATGCTCATCTATAATCGACGGTTGGCTTGTCTTTGCGGAATGCATCACTTGTCTTCACAAGAAGTCATGGACAAGGACAAGCTGATCAAGAACAAGGACAAGAAGATCCGTGAGCGATGAAGAAAAGCGGCAAGGCCGTAGGGCCCGGTGGCTCGGCCTTTGTCTATTTTATAGTATGTATATATATATATGATGCGGACTACAAGCACCTCTTTTGGATATGTTTTGGATGTTCCCGAAAATGGTTGGTGCTGTAGTCTTAGGATCTGTGAGAAGTGAACTTGTCTCACTTGATGGTAGTCATAACTTTGGTGTTTAAAGCTTCTAGATGAAGCACTTACATTATGAACTTGGTCATTTAAAGTCTAGTATATAAAGCAACCGGGCTGCACTTATTAACTTAGTCGTTAGCTAGTCTTACGGATGAAGCACCTAGTGGTTGGTTCTGTTGGTGATGTTATGTAGTTTGCTCGATGGATGTAAGAACTTGGGCCGATGGATGATCATGGGGTTTGACTACTTAATGCATTAATTATATTATCTATAATCTGCCTTGTGTGTTATTTGAGTCTGTGTGATCTGTTATTTATACTACTGGTAAGTCATGAATTGCATTTCAAAATAGAGCATAGTTATGAATTACTTGCTGTCAAAATAAGAGCATCTGAGCTATCACAAGTGTTATAATGTTGACAAATGATGTGTGAATGTGTCATGAATTACCGGATGATGTATTTTATCTACAAAATGACGTTTGTTACGAGATGCCTCACCCGCCTCGTGAATATGTAACTTTTCATGAATTACAACAATTAAATGACAACAAATTACTGCTGTCAAAATGTTTACAAGACCACGGCGTAGTAGTGTTTATTTATTTGGAAATAAATGGCTGAGTTATACAAATATAATATGTAGTACTCTTCTAACAGAAAACGTCGAATGGTGCAGTGGTAAGCCACGTGCTGGTGTTAGGTGCCGTCAACGGTTCGAAACCCAGGGGCTGCACTATTTTTACCCAATATTTGCGAGATTTAGGGCGGCGGCATTGGCCAAGCCAATAGCTGGGCCGGCCTGCTCGTTTGGGCCGGTTTGCCTAAAAAAAATAGGCCTGGCACGCTTTCGGCATGATTTGTGGCAAGGCCTATTGCCTTAGGCAAGCTACGTTGTTGGGCCAAGTCAATAGCTGGGCCGGCTGCTCGTTTGGGCCGCTTTGCCTAAAAAAATAGCATCGTTTCTTGGGCCTTGCAGCTTCCGCTAAAATAAAAATTTGAAATTCCGGTAGCTCTGTTGGGCCTTGCTGGCTTGGGCCTGGTCGGGAGCGGCTGTGCGGGTCCACTGTGGTGGGCCAAGTTGCTGGTTTGGGCCGGTTTGCTTGAAAAAAAAAGTCCGGTAGCTCTGTTGGGCCTTCTTTGCTTCGCTAAAAAAAAAAAAGTGGGGCCGCTTGGGGCCGGCCGGCTGTGAGAGTGTGGGACCGTGTGGTGGGCCTGGTTGGGACCTGCTGTGTGGGACCGTTGTGGTGGGGCCCGGTCGGGACCCGCTGTGCGGGACCACTATGGTGGGGCCGGGTTGAGACCCACTGCGGTGGGGCCCACTTCGTCACATCGTCTAGGGTCGGACCCACACTTACATGTGGGACCCATGCGGGTGCTGAAGCATGGAAATTATATTTTGTGACGATCAATGTGATGTTTTGTGACCAAGCTTGCATTCATCATTGGTTAACCACCTGGTTAGATGCGCCATGGTCATCCGCGACGAAACAGGTTTACTTGTTTTGTGGCGCCTCGATCCTGTTTGTCATTATTTTTAGTGGCTTTGCACGGCCACTCGTGATCCGTGACGAAGACGCTAAATTGTCCATTGTAAACTACGATTCCATGACGAAATTTCTAATCGTCACGAGGAAATCGTCATAGAAGACCACATTCCTACAAGTGGACCTTGCAAGAATGTTATGAGAGGAGTTCTCAATCTTCTAAATCGGTACTACCATTGTCCAAAACAGAAATAGACCGATTTAAAAGAATTCTACTTTGTTGTCCCAAATTGTAAGTAACATCAGTTTGTCTAATTGGCTTTGGTCGAACTGAATTTTCACTAGAATTTGAAACAAGCAAACTTTCATGCATCGGCAAATGTTGCAAATGAAAATATTTATCGTTTACCTCAAAGCCGATTGCATTTTGAGCAAGCAAGTTTGCTCTTTGCATTTACTTCACATGCAAGTATCTAAAAGCACGATTAACACCATTAATCGGCCAAACTTGATTAACAAAGTAAGGCACGATTGAAAGTGCGCACATATATAATCGGCTCAAATATGATTGAGCATTAGCTACGATTTAAACATGCATAAATTCAATAGGTTAAATTTGATGAACAAATAAAAACCATGATTAAACATACATACATAATCGGCTAAGTTTGTCAATCATATATATACCTTCTTCTTGCCCCCCAGGCCTTAAGTTATCGGAATAAAATTCTCTAGGGGCTTCTTCAAATAGCACGATGGTTGTAAACATTCATCGGCTATTTTGCATGCTCAGGGCGATAACAAAGTATCGGCCATGTGAATTCACACACAAGAGTATGCATGACCGAAATAAAATATTTCGGTTCTTGATCATTGATAAACATAATAATTCGGCAACCCTCCATAATATAAAGACCCATACCAAGGATCAACATAAGAATATGAGGGATAACCATGCATACCATGAGGTGAATTCCACATATGCACAGGCAGAGAAAATGGATGATGCCATGACCAATGATTTTGATGATTTGATGCAAACCTCCAATTTGGTAATTGTGTCTTGAATCTTTTCCTTTTATTCTTTGTTTGTGATGCACCACGTCCTTGATCATCATCCTTTTGATCTTTAATGCTTCCTTTAGGGACCCATGCTAAGCCCCTTTCTTTTTAGCTTCTCTGCGCCAAGCTTCGCAATTCCTTTCTTTGCCACCTTGGTAAACCGATTGAGCATGTCGGTTTTGTCTTCGTTGTGGACAACACTAATTCTTTCTTAGTCTTAGGTACTTTTATCTTCTTTTGTTCAGATTTAGTATCTATAACATTAACAGAGGAATTTTCAATTTGTTTACCATCAATAGCCAGATTTTTTAGCAATGTAATCGGCTTTTCATTGGTAACATTCAGATCTGAAATTTCCTTTTTCCGTCCATCATACTTTACACGGTAAACTTGCTTTACCACCTTCCCTTTTGGCACAGCTCCAGGCCGATTTTTGTTAAATCGGTCTTTGTAAGATGATGACTCTTTCAAGTGTTTCGGAGCTACATATTCCACATGTTGCAGCCCAAAATATGATGGAACATTCACCTTCCTTTGCCAATGTTGTTTTTGAGGTTTATGCTTTGGAGGCAACTTTGATGCTTGGATTTTCTTTAATCGATTTGCTTCCCCTATCTTTGTATATTTAGCTAGAAGCTCCTCGAAGCTAAGCCTCGGTCTCCTATTTCCTTTTTCCTTGTCATGCTCTTTGCCTCCATTAGCTTTATGAGCATCCTCCTTTTCTTCATCTTGATGAACATGCTCCAAAGAATGACCTCCAGCCGATTCCCCTTGCTCAATGGAATCAATTGGCTTTTGGTGGAGATGGAGAGATTTTATTTGCCCCCCAGTGTCTTCTAATATTGGGGTAACACTGTCATCCTTCGAAACATCTTCAATTTGAAATTCAGGGACAACAATCTTGTCTTTGCTGGAGGATTCTCCATCTCTCTCTTGAATGTTGGAGCTTTGGTCTTCAAGTGACTCGGCTAGTAGTGCAAGCCGATTCAAAACCTGTTTGCCATCAAGCCCGATTGAATTTAATCGGTCCACTTGTTGAGCCTCACAAAATCTTAATCGGTCATTATCAATGTCCGATTGAATTTCATGATGAAACATACTGCATGTACGAATGTTATGATTAAATGAATTACACCACTTGCAATATGTAAACTCTTCCATGTTCTGAGTTGATGGCAAAGCATTGTGATCAATATGCCTAATAAATTTACTTTTCAGCAACATGTTAAAGACATAATCACAACAGATAGAGCCAAAGGTGAGCATTAAATTTGTAAGCCGATTTTCTTGTAGAATCGGCTTCAATGCTTGGCAAACGAAAAGATTAAATTTGACATTAAACCATTCAGCCACACCTTTACAATTATCTTCCATGCCAGATGTTATAGAATTAAATTTAAAGCAAACATCGGCATGAGCAATATTCTTCAATCTTAGCCCCGAATCATAAAAACCGAAGTAATTGCAAAACTTATATCTCATTCGGGACCAAGTATGAATTGAATTCAAAATAAGTAAAGCAGCCCACATATATGTATAATTCACATTAGGCATTGGGAAAAGCTTTAACTTTGACAAAACATTATCATCGGCCTTCCAATTGAAGACAACATGTAGGCCGATGCAATTTTGTACCTTAGTGACGAAAGATGTAGCAACCAAGGTTTTGCTCTCGATGATCTCACCGTTAGCAATACCTTTGAAAAGAGTTTGTGTGCTCTCTCCACAGCGCCACTAATTTTCTCCTCAGGCTCTTCTTGCATTTTGACACCCACCATAGTAGTGGCGAAACTTGCTAAAACGCCTGTGGAAAAATCTACAACAATAGGAATCGACTTAGCCGACTCGAAGTCGTCAATGCCGATTCATGCTCAATGGCAAAAGAACCTTAGCCAGGCTCGGTTGCCTATGAGGTCGGGCTTAGCCATTTCAAGTAAGGTAGTTGGCCTAGCCGACTTAGTTGGCTCTTTCTTATCGAAGCACGATTGGCTATGGCTCAATCGGCTACGAGGTAAGTATTGCTGCCCACTGTGAGTTTCATTAGCACACACCCTCTTTTGGTGAAGATCTTGACACATTAATGGGCGAGGAACCAATACTCCACCTTTATGTGTGTGCTGCACCTTTTGCTTATGAATGGCTCGACCGATTTGAGCAATCGGTTTTGCTGATTTTTTCTGTCTACTAGTTCTAAAAATTGATTCCAACAGTCCCTTTTGGACGATGACACTAGTGGTTGACCTCTTCTTATGAATGGGACTTTGAGCTTGCCCCCCAAGCCCAAAAGACTTGATGGTGATCTTGAGGCTTTCCCGATTGTCATTAGATCTTTCTAGCATCACCTCACGACCTGAACTTTGCCTTTTCTTCTTAGGCTCTCTAGGCTCACCGATTATGACATTTTTTCCAATAGCGGAATCGGCTTGCCCCGGTCGAATTAAGATAGCTGGATTATTTTTCTCTAAGATTTCAGCCATCGGATGTGTCTTTTGGCAAGGCAAAGATTGTGTATTTCCTAAACTGGTTTTATCGGTTTCAGGCGCTGAAGAAACCAATTTGGTTTGACTAAGGGAAACAATCGGTTTATCCGACTGACAAGTCAGTTTGACCGATTCAATGTGAGTTTCAGGAGTAGCATGTTTTTGATTTTTCTCACACTTTTCTGTAGTGAGACTTGCCTTTTGATAATCAATTAACCATCCAGCCTCAACCATTGTCCTAATTGTGATTGGCCTTTTCTCGGTGTGTCTCCCAAAGAATTCATAGAATAATTCCTCTAATCTAGACCATGACCAGGCAATCCATCTGGGTAAAGATGTGAACCATGCAAAGGCAATACCAGTAAGTGATAACGGAAAATTCCGTACTCTCATATAGTCTTCCTTGCCAGCAGAGCCCAATTGTGAGAGATATATATTAATATGCTCCACGACAGTCGTACCACTTTCTCCACAGAATAAATGAAAATTAGGTACCTGCCAACCACTAGGAGATCTCACATAATCATAACATAGTTCATAAGGTCTGTGGTATGCAGGCACCCTCCAATTAGAAGATCCAGGTGGATTTCTGGCATGACCTGACTGTTCATTGACCCAGTTTGCTTTGAGAAAGTCAAATAAGGCCGAATCATAATCAACATCTTCACTGTATCTTGTTGGATTTTTATTAATTCGGCTAGAATTAAATAAAACCGAATTATAAAAATCATCACTATCACAAGGCGCTGAAGGTTATCATTAATAGCCGAATCATGGGCATTAACACCTGCATAAGATGTTGATTCTGGAGAGCCAACTATTGAATCATTTATATAATCATGCATTGGCATGTCACTTTGTGAACTTATAGCCGATGAAGGTAAATGTGACATGTTGCTAGAAGAATTAGAACTCAAAGAACTTTCAGCAATCATCGACTCTTGACTATAACATGCATAATTATGATGTGGAAGAGTATTATCAAAAGTAGTAGCCGATAAAATATATCTAGTATTACTATCACTAGCAACATCAACATAAGGATTTATGGTACTTGCAAAATAATTATTGGAATCATGTAATATATTTGCACGTACCTTAGGTGTGGAGCACGGTGTAATGCTCTGATATCCATCCATATTATTTTATATATCGACCAAAGATGCTTCCAACGTTTGTAGTAGATGCAAAACGCAACAGAAGCAGCTGCCCTCCACGTGATGATGTAACTGACCAATGGTAATACGTGGCTGTAGCAGTTTCTGGATGCGTTGAAGCCTAGCGTTGCTTTGATCCAACACCTCTGTGATCCGATGCGTATTGCACCAGCCAAGAAATCACGGCAAACACAATCGGCCTCAGTAATCAATTCGTCGTTGGACCTACAGGATAAAAATAAGCTATCGGCCTAGAGGCCAGACACTATGGCGATCACGTCCAAGTGGATAAAATATAATTCTAGGGTTGAAAGATTCGGTTGCAAAGTAGAGCCGAAATAATCGTTCCCAGCGGAGTCGCCAAAAAGTATGTTGACACAAATTAGGTTTCGCGCCAACACACCACACAAGAGCTAGATCGCTCTACGTAGGGCAAGCCGAAATCAAAGATCGGCAAGCGCATAGGGATGTCCACACCTGGACCGTGTGCCTCCAACGATGAGCGCGATACGCAAGACACGTCGTCGGAGGAGCCTCGTTGGGAGCGCGATACGCAAGACACGCCGGCGAAGTCTCTTGAAACCTGAAACCGCACACGCCCGGGACGGACCCCGTGAGGGCGTGCAGCAGCTATGGGCTGCCCTAGCCGGCCTGACCGCTCTAGGGCTTGGTTGTCGTCGATCACCTGTTCATGGCAGCGGCAACGAAGAAGAAAAGAGGAAGGAGAAGGAGATTAGGGTTTGAGAGTTGTAGTATAACGATTTGTGATAGATGGGATCAAATCGGCCATGAACCCCTTCATTATATAGGGGAGAGTGGTCTTATCCTTTTAGGAAGGCGTCCTAGGACGTTTCCAAGCAATAAAACCGACCTAAACACGATTAGGAATCAAATCGGTTCGGAATCAGAGTTTTCCAACTCGCTGGAAAGTAGAGACAAAATTTGGATACCACGGATACATGTCGGGTCTTGTCCGTATCGCCTTGGGTCCAAAATTCATCCATCCGGACTCCAAAAAGGGCGATCCACATATGTTTTTCGATCAGCGCGACGAGAGGAACGCAATGGTGAAGTCCGTTACTGCTTTTGAGGAACTTTTTATTTGGACAAATTTGGATGTCAACAGGAGCAAATTTAACTTACACGGAGGGGGTAGCATATCGTTTCAAAATTTGAACCGGCCTCCTTCCGAGCGGTAAGGGCCAGGTGCCGAGATATTTTACGGTTTGATCTTATCTCTCCGTGATGCTTATCTCCTCCCGAAGCTTTCATCGAGGCGGTGCCGATCACCGAGGGCCGAATGCCGTGGCCCAAAGAAAAGTAATCGGAACCTTCTAGAACACTTCTTGGGCCGTCGGCCCAAGTACAAAGACGTACTTGCCTCAGCGACGTATATATGTGTAAGCTACGTGCGTGTGCAGAGAGATGTTTGAGCTAGGAAGCGCAAGCTTGCATGAGCCATGCATCCATAAGCCATCTCCTGGGGCCCATGATTAAGATTAGTGATCGCTAATGACGCCGCTTCTAATCTCAACAAGCTGAGAAAGCACAATTCGATGGGCCATTTATGCCTGGTACTAATCGATCATCAGGCAACTCATAATCTCATTTTAGCCCAAATATTTATATTGCCCACATTTCATAGGCATCATGTCATTGGCCAATTATTTTATAGGTATCATTTGAATCATGCAAAATAGGCTATTTAATATTGCAAAAATGCCAAAATTTCATCTTACACCCACATCACGCGCAATTCCATGACTCCGAGAAGACTTGGAGGACAATGTATCTTAGCTAGATATTTTGTTAGTTATTATTCGTAACTAGTTAGGACTCAATAAGCCCATGGTATAAATATAAGACCCCCGGCATCTGTAATAGGGACCAACCAACTTCAATACAAACAACCCGGCTCCGTGCCTTGGCTCCGGCCACCCTTCGAGTCCAGTCGTGTCGTCGATCTACTGCAAGAGGAATCATCGACCCGTCGACCTCTGTAAGTACCGGCAACCTTGCACCATGTCTAGTATCGTCAGGCGGATTTAGATTATTGCAAGAAGTCTTGTTCACGCTTAGTATCGTCAGGCGGATTTAAGCTATCAGGGGCAAGAGGGTTCTTTTGTCGATCACGAGCCATCCGGTGGGCTAAGATCTGGCTTAGAGCTAGTTATCGGCTTCATTGGATTCTGGCAAGATCTAATGAATTCATTAAGTTACCAAGTGTTTGCAATGTTCTTCGTTTATTTATTTAATTACGTTTGCACACACTTTTTGCCCAATCTAGATTGATGTGGCTCGGCTTTATCTTTTGTTAGATCTAGTTGTCATCAATGCTTCTAACGTTTATCATTAGTTTGCCATTAGATCTATCTAGTGCTGTCATAGCCGAGCTTAGATCAATCTAGGTTGTCACGTGTTGCGGGTTCGTATGCGTTTAGATCTTGACAGGACTGTGTCATCCGGTGGATACAGATCTTTGGGTTACTCAAGAACTAGTCATCCGGTGGACTAGAGGTCGGTTTAATCTGATAGGTTTTTACGTATGAGTTCCTTCTTCATGGACCCCGATTCGGCAAGCCTGCCGAACACGGTTACGCTTTCACGCATCATGGATGTCTTTAATGATGTTTATGATTTATCTTTATTTTATCTACCATGCTGTCAGTTGATTCGATCCATGCAATAGAGCTTTACGCTAGCACATCATAATGATCGACTTTTATCTGTTCAGACATGTCTTTTATGATCGTTCGGTTACTGTTATTGCACTGCATCTGTTTATTTGCTTGCCGAATGCACTCATTGTTCATTGACAGATAACTCTCATAGCTATGTGTCTTTACATCCGGCCTTAGAGCCATACATGCGGAACTGTCTTGGTCTCACCAGGCATGTTCCAGATCTCACGTTTACCTCCTTGTCAATTAACAGGTCAAATTGACTGGCACGCCTTCGATTCAAGACGCCCGGGCAGGGTAAAGCTAGCTATTCCGGCTTGTCAGTGTGCGCGGCAGCAAGGAGTAGGATCTTTGTGCCTACACACTTTTTGGCACGCCCAGTGGGACACGTCAAGATCAAACCAACATGCCTGAGGAAGCCGACAGGACCAACATTATTCAACTCCAGATGGGAGACCTTCCACCTGACATGGAGGCCACAGTGAGAGAGACGTGCTTAGCCTTCTCGCAAAAGTGCATGTCTTGTTTCTCCAAGCACAAGAAGGGCACAATCATCCAGAAGACGGAGCTCCCAAAGATTGTGATGCCCGGTGACAAAGGGTATGCTCATCAAGTATCTGATGAAGACTCGGGTGCAGAAAAGGGAGATGATGATGAACCAAGTCCTGATGAAATCCGTCGACTGGAGGAGATTGTTGCAAGCGCCGTTGGGAACGCCATAACTAATCACAATACGGTGTTCTTCAACACTTTTCGCGACATCATGAAGGCCAGCTTTGGACCCGAGATCGGTCAGCACATTGAGGCTCGGCTTGGTGAGCTTTCGGGGGCAAGATATGTTCATGTGCCAAAGCCACCACCAAAGAAAGGAGCTACACGTCAAGAATGCGGAGGAGAAAACAAAACACTAGAACTACCGTAAGGATCCGGAGGCAAAACGCACGGAGAAGCGGCGATTCGGTACACCCGGAAACCCTCTAGTATACAACACTTATTCAATAGCTCCAATGGCCAGTGGGTTGCAGAGAAATCCCTTTGGCCCTAGTTACACAGAGTTCGTTGACTACTCCACAATTCATGCTATGCCAAATCCTGGATATAAGCCACCGGGCCGGTCGACACAATCTTATGGACCACAAAATTCAAATATGGATATACTCCTAGCGAGGATGGCCGACATGATGCAAAGACCAATTTGGGATCAAGCCCAAGAATCGGCCTTATATGTATCGGTCACCCTATTCGATCGGGTATATAACAGGTGGCACTCCCCTCAAGATTGAAGCCTCCAACCGACTTAACCAAGTTCTCTGGACAAGATGACACCTCTACTACCGAACATGTCAGTCGGTATTTGATTTAGTTAGGAGAGCTTGCTAATGATGAAGCATGGAGAATCCGTTTCTTTCCATCATCTCTTACAGGGCCGGCTTTCACTTGGTTTGCTACGTTGCCGGCCAATTCTATTGGAACCTGGGCTGAGCTGGAAGATAAATTCCATTCATACTTTTACAGTGGTTCTAATGAAAAAGAACTCGTTGACTTGATGGGGTTGACGCAGAAATACAATGAGACACCGCAATAGTTCTTGCGCAGGTTCAGAGAGACAAAGAATTCATGCTATTCTTTGAACTTGCCAGACCATCAGTTGCCGGCTGTGGCTATTCGAGGCATGCATCCAGCCATTAGGGAGAAGCTAGTCGGCATGGAGTTTGATGACCTAGGAGCACTCTCAAGGCGTCTGTCACTCATGGCCAGTCAGTTTCAGAGCATCAAGAAGGATACTCGATTTCAGAAAGGGGGCAACGTATCTTATCAAACATACAATTGCTTTCTAGAAGAAATTGAAGATGAAGACGATGGCCAAGAAGAGATAACTGCTGCCGAGTTTGGTTGGGGTAAAGAGCCTATCCAGGTCAACCAGCGCTGGATGAAGACACTCAAGGGAGCCTATGACTTTGACGTCTCCAAATCGTAGAAGCTCTTTGAGTTCTTGGTGGGAGAGGGATGCATCAAGCTGCCAGATAATCACTCTATGAAGCGTCCAGAATGGGTCAAGACTGGCAGGTACTATGGTTTCTATGACATCATCACCCACAACATTACTGATTGCCGAATCTTCAAGCAGCAGATTCAGAGAGCAATACAGCAGGGTCTCCTCAAATTCAATAACAGTATGAAGGTGGACAAGGAACCCTTTCCTGCAAGTATGGTCGCTTTTGATTCATGCATGGTTTCTGCCAATGATCCTAAGGGTAAAGCCTCAATAAAAGTGCTGACTTCTGAAAGAGCAAAACAAAGCGGTTTGGTAGACCCTAGTCGGCAAGTATCTAGTGTGGAGCTCCAGCAGCAGCGTGTTCGGTTTCTAAATAGCCGAACAGAGAAAGGAGAGACCTCCAAACCAAGGGTAACATCCTGTATACTGCTGAACAAATGGCAAAGACAGCAAGAAAAGCAATATCGTAGAGATCAGCAATTTGCCAAGGAGCAGCAGAGATATGAAGAGGAGATGTACCATCGGGAGCAGGAGGAGTACATGAAAGAACGAGAGGAATCTCATTGGGATTGTCCTTTCTTTAGACATTGCTGGAATGAAGGCTTGAAGTTGCCTGCTAGGAATAATTGTCCTCGAATGCAAAGGAGCGCACCGGGTACAGGCAGGAGCAGCACGAGTCAACCGCCGTCCCATCCAAGAAAGACTGGGGGCACGTTTCCCAGAGGATGATCGGCGCCTAAAAAATAAAGACAGCACACCCCACGTTAGTAAAAGAATTGCAGATCAAGCGTGGGCTGATGTGGAGGATTCTGATGATGACATGAACTCTCATCAAGAGTATGTATGGCAAAAGGGACAGTGGTGCCCTCCTGGTTTAAGAAAAAGCCAAGAGAAGAGTCCAGCGTCTCAGGAACAAGGAGCTCAAGGAAGCAACAGCCGAACGCAAGCAGGTGTGGCACCCAAAGAAGAAAGCTCAAGAAACCAGTCATTCGGTAGAAGAGCATTCGGAAAGTGGGCTTTCGGCAGATGTTAGCATGGTATTCTACATCCCTATTGAGTTTGCAGCACCTACTGAACAAGCTACTGATGAATCAGAGGAGCAAGATGCTTATTCAGATGAAGAGGCCTATTCTAATTTCGATGACAGTGAAATAATAAATCTCTTGGCACAATTAACTTTGTCAAGACAAGCCGTGTTCGATAAGCCAGAGAGGAACGATCATCTGAAACCACTCTACTTAAAGGGATATTTCAATGAGAAGCCTCTAACTCGCATGTTTGTGGATGGAGGAGCTGCCATTAATCTTATGTCATATACAACATTCAGGAGACTAGGGATGAGTGACGAGGATTTGCTGGAAACAGACATCGAACTAAGGGATTTTGCTGGCAAGTTTTCAGATACCCATGGAGCTGTTCGTGTTAACTTGATGATCGGTTCAAAGACCTTGGTCACTATTTTCTTCGTAATCGATGGAGAAGGACCGTACAGCCTACTCCTCGGGAGAGATTGGATCCATGCTAATTGTTGTGTTCCATCCACTATGCATCAAATCCTTATCTAGTGGGATAACGGGGAAGTTGAGATAGTTCAAGCAGATGATTCTGATGACATTGCAGATGATGAATCATGAAAAGGAAAGCCAAAAGAAGATCCTGTTAATATTAATCATCAGGGTCAACAACCGATCCAAGCAGTCGGCATCTACAATGGTTTTTAATGGGTAACCCAATTGATGGTAACAAAGGGAAGCTTGGGCATGGTTTCAAATCAGCAGATAAGTTGGAAGAAATAGACATTGGTAACGGTGACAAACCAAGGCCAACTTATATCAGTGCTCAACTTGATCCAGATTTCAGAAAAGAACTAGTGGATCTACTCAAAGAATTCAAAGATTGTTTTGCTTGGGACTATTCAGAGATGCCTGGACTAGATCGCTCAATTGTTGAACATCGATTACCTATTAAGGAAGGGTTCCAACCTTATAAACAACACTATGTAAAAAAAGGCCTCTACAGTCGTGCGTTGAGGGCTTCTACAGTCGCGCGCGCGCGCGACTGCCCATTAGGGTCTCTAAATGTCTGACTTTACAGACTTGTCCGTAGCGAGCGTGTGCAACAGGCTTTAATACAAACGGGATTTCGTGCGTCGCAAACTTTCCGTCTGTAGTGCGTCCTTGTTACACACGCGCCGCGGAACGTCTGTGCCCTGGGGTTTTGCTCGACTGTGGTCTACAGTATCTACGCACATGATTGTCTAAGATGCGATCGTAGCTCGGAAACGCCACGCACCGCGGCATCGCGAATCGATTGTACCGCGACCAAAATTAGTGACGCACGAAGCCAGTATACGGCTATAACAGTTTGAATGTCCAGACGCGTACACAAGAAGGCGTGTGTGCCACTAACGCACACGACAGGCGCTTGTATGCATCGCGCTCCTCTAACTGTTATCCATTCACAGACACCCGATCACTATAAGGGTCTGTAAACCGTTATTCAAATACAGACCCGTGTGGAACGCAGCCGACTGTGATACCTTAGTACTTACAGACGCCTGTGGTACACGTGTCTGTGTCTCCTACAGAGCTACAGACGTAGTTAGACCGCTCGACTGTAACTACACTCCAGTTCACAGACGCTTGTTTTGTACTACCGTCTGTGCACCTTAATACACTTTCGTGACGCTTCAGTAGGTCGCTCGACCAGAACTCGTACATAGCTACTACAAATGCATGTTTACAACGATCGTCCGCAATGTGTTCCGTGTTACGCACGGGTTGTTCGCAAAACGTGTCGTCGAAGTAACACACGAGCTACGACGCGCTTTTAGTAAGCTCATCTGCGTTCCTTTCCAGCTATTACGTGACGTTCTTTTGTACCCACGCCTATGGGATTTAGTCGCTTTTACACGACGCCGTTTTGATTCTGCACAACCAGAACGTTACGTACTTTTCAAACGCTTGTTCGGTGTTTTGAGACGTTTCTTCGATTCACGCGACGGACATTTAGTATGAAACCTACAGGCCAAGATCGGCGGCTGTGGTCCGTACATAGATAATGCACCGTTTCAGCTATGCGGCGAAAATTGAAAATGGTAGACACCGCAAACACAAATAATACGATGCACAGTCCGATCACAAACAAATGGCGTAAGGCAGCGGCGGCATTGCAAATTCAAATGTATCTCGATTGTTCACACAAATGTACCCGGTTCTTCAGGGGCATGCCACGATTGTTCACAACACAAATAACACAGTTCACATGCATGTATCCAGCTTTGATCATCATGCGGCAAAGGGTAAACAATAACACGCTTCACATGCATGTAACCACCGATCGTCATGCGGCAAAGGGAAACAGAATCAACTCACGGTTTATGAAACGAAATGCTTGCCTTCGTGGCTGATGACATGTTCCATAAGAAACTCGGCCATCTTCTCTCTAATATCCTCCAAATTGATGGAATCTCCCGTCAAGTCAAAATCCTAATACAAAGAAAGGTAGGCGTAAGTGTTTGTGTACACATGGTCTATATTACCAAACAAAGGTAGGCACAAGATGGAGTTGCACTTCGAAGTTACCTCGTGATGATCCAAATGAACTTGTTTCATCGCAGCCATCAAGTGGTGCACCGTGTTGAACCCACATGTCTTGTTATCGGTTTGCAACAGTGCACCGCAATCATATGAAGAAATTCTGATAAATCTCAAAGGCCCAATATCTGTGTTCCCAATATCCGCAAACATATATTCTCAAAACAAAAAAAAAAAAAATCTGCAAACATACAAGAGATCCAAGTTTACCTCCTTTTAAGAGATGGGTTTAAGGTAGTGTTGGAGTCCAATAAAGTAGTTATGTCTAAGCATGGACAATTTATTGGTGAAAAGGCTATGGTTGTGGAGGTTTGTTTCCCTAAGTTTGGCGATTTTTGTAATAAGTCGATGAATCGATTTGTGACACAATTAATGATAAATTAATGATAATTCGGCGTTTGGCATTCTCGTTTTGTGTCATGTGAAGTTTGGTGTCACATCTATCTAGCTTGCGCTTAATTCTAGATGTGAATTTTGGTGAGCTTGCGCTTAATTCTAGATTTCACCATTACCAAAGGTTCTAAGTGTCATAATTGTGTGCAATCTAAGTAACCTCGAAAGCCTCACAAGGCAAAGGAGGAGAGGCTCTTGGCACCTCTAGAACTCATACATTCTGATCTATGTGAGATGAATGGTGTGTGGAAAGAGATATTTCATGACATTAATTGATGATGCTTCTACATTTTGCTATATTTACTTGCTGAAAACTAAAGATGAGGCATTATTAGACTACTTTAAAATCTTTAAAGGCTGAAGTTGAAAATTAACTAGAAAGAAAGAAAAATTAACCAACATGTCTTGTTATCACTTTATCGGTTTGCAACAGGCAATCGCAAACATATGAAACACATGCTAGAATTTATATATGATGAATAGTTCCCCTAAAATTCATATGAAGAAATTCCGATAAATCTCAAAGGCCCAATATCTCAAACATACAAGAGATCTGAAGTTTACCTTCTTTTTAAGAGATGAGTTTAAGGTAGTGTTGGAGTCCAATAAAGTAGTTATGTCTAAGCATGGACAATTTATTGGTGAAGGCTATGGTTGCGAGGGTTTGTTTCGCCTAAGTTTGGCGATTTTTGTAATAAGTCGCTGAATCAGATTTGTGACACAATTAATGATAATTCGAGTGTTTGACATTCTCGTTTCGTCATGTGAAGTTTGGTGTCACATCTTCTAGCTTGCGCTTAATTCTAGATGTGAATTTTGGTGAGCTTGCGCTTAATTCTAGATTTCACCATTACCAAAGGTTCTAAGTGTCATAATTGTGTGCAATCTAAGCAACCTCGAAAGCCTCACAAGGCAAAGGAGGAGAGGCTCTTGGCACCTCTAGAACTCATACATTCTGATCTATGTGAGATGAATGGTGTGTGGAAAGATATATTTCATGACATTAATTGATGATGCTTCTACATTTTGCTATATTTACTTGCTGAAAACTAAAGATCAGGCATTATTAGACTACTTTAAAATCTTTAAGGCTGAAGTTGAAAATTAACTAGAAAGAAAGAAAAATTAACCAACATGTCTTGTTATCACTTTATCGGTTTGCAAATGTGCACTTTGCAAACATATGAAACACATGCTAGAATTTATATATGATGAATAGTTCCCCTAAAATTCATATGAAGAAATTCTGATAAATCTCAAAGGCCCAATATCTGCAAACATACAGAGATCTGAAGTTTACCTTCTTTGAAGAGATGGGTTTAAGGTAGTGTTGGAGTCCAATAAAGTAGTTATGTCTAAGCATGGACAATTTATTGGTGAAGGCTATGGTTATGAGGTTTGTTTGTTTCGCCTAAGTTTGGCGATTTTTTGTAATAAGTCGGTGAATCAGATTTTTGACACAATTAATGATAATTCGAGTGTTTGGCATTCTCGTTTCTGTCATGTGAAGTTTGGTGTCACATCTTCTAGCTTGCAGTTAATTCTAGATGTGAATTTTGGTGAGCTTGCAGTTAATTCTAGATTTCACCATTACCAAAGGTTCTAAGTGTCATAATTGTGTGCAATCTAAGCAACCTCGAAAGCCTCACAAGGCAAAGGGAGGAGAGGCTCTTGGCACCTCTAGAACTCATACATTCTGATCTATGTGAGATGAATGGTGTGTGGAAAGAGATATTTCATGACATTAATTGATGATGCTTCTACATTTTGCTATATTTACTTGCTTTAAAAACTAAAGATGAGGCATTATTAGACTACTTTAAAATCTTTAAGGCTGAAGTTGAAAATTAACTAGAAAGAAAGAAAAATTAACCAACATGTCTTGTTATCACTTTATCGGTTTGCAACAGGCAATCGCAAACATATGAAACACATGCTAGAATTTATATATGATGAATAGTTCCCCTAAAATTCATATGAAGAAATTCTGATAAATCTCAAAGGCCCAATATCTGCAAACATATACAAAGATCTAAAGTTTACCTTCTTTTAAGAGATGGGTTTAAGGTAGTGTTGGAGTCCAATAAAGTAGTTATGTCTAAGCATGGACAATTTATTGGTGAAGGCTATGGTTATGGAGGTTTGTTTCGCCTAAGTTTGGCGATTTTTTGTAATAAGTCGCTGAATCGATTTGTGACACAATTAATGATAATTCGAGTGTTTGGCATTCTCGTTTTTGTCATGTGAAGTTTGGTGTCACATCTTCTAGCTTGCGTTAATTCTAGATGTGAATTTTGGTGAGCTTGCGCTAATTCTAGATTTCACCATTACCAAAGGTTCTAAGTGTCATAATTGTGTGCAATCTAAGCAACCTCAAAAGCCTCACAAGGCAAAGGAGAGAGGCTCTTGGCACCTCTAGAACTCATACATTCTGATCTATGTGAGATGAATGGTGTGTGGAAAGAGATATTTCATGTCATTAATTGATGATGCTTCTATTTTTTGCTATATTTACTTGCTGAAAACTAAAGATGAGGCATTATTAGACTACTTTAAAATCTTTAAGGCTGAAGTTGAAAATTAACTAGAAAGAAAGAAAAATTAACCAACATGTCTTGTTATCACTTTATCGGTTTGCAACAGTGCACTTTGCAAACATATGAAACACATGCTAGAATTTATATATGATGAATAGTTCCCCTAAAATTCATATGAAGAAATTCTCGATAAATCTCAAAGGCCCAATATCTCGCAAACATATATTCTCAAAAAAATCTCTGAAGTTTACCTTCTTTGAAGAGATGGGTTTAAGGTAGTGTTGGAGTCCAATAAAGTAGTTATGTCTAAGCATGGACAATTTATTGGTGAAGGCTATGGTTGCGGAGGTTTGTTTTTCGCCTAAGTTTGGCGATTTTTTTGTAATAAGTCGCTGAATCAGATTTGTGACACAATTAATGATAATTCGAGTGTTTGGCATTCTCGTTTTACGTGTCATGTGAAGTTTGGTGTCACATCTATCTAGCTTGCGCTAATTCTAGATGTGAATTTTGGTGAGCTTGCAGTTAATTCTAGATTTCACCATTACCAAAGGTTCTAAGTGTCATAATTGTGTGCAATCTAAGCAACCTCCAAAGCCTCACAAGGCAGAGGAGGAGAGGCTCTTGGCACCTCTAGAACTCATACATTCTGATCTATGTGAGATGAATGGTGTGTGGAAAGAGATATTTCATGTCATTAATTGATGATGCTTCTAGATTTTGCTATATTTACTTGCTGAAAACTAAAGATGAGGCATTATTAGACTACTTTAAAATCTTTAAGGCTGAAGTTGAAAATTAACTAGAAAGAAAGAAAAATTAACCAACATGTCTTGTTATCACTTTATCGGTTTGCAACAAAAAGCAATTGCAAACATATGAAACACATGCTAGAATTTATATATGATGAATAGTTCCCCTAAAATTCATATGAAGAAATTCGATAAATCTCAAAGGCCCAATATCGTGTTCCCAAAAAACATATATTCTCAAAAAAATATCCGAAAACATACCTTCTTTTAAGAGATGGGTTTAAGGTAGTGTTGGAGTCCAATAAAGTAGTTATGTCTAAGCATGGACAATTTATTGGTGAAGGCTATGGTTGCGGAGGTTTGTTTCGCCTAAGTTTGGCGATTTTTTGTAATAAGTCGTGAATCAGATTTGTGACACAAATTAATGATAATTCGAGTGTTTGGCATTCTCGTTTCTGTCATGTGAAGTTTGGTGTCACATCTATCTAGCTTGCAGTTAATTCTAGATGTGAATTTTGGTGAGCTTGCAGTTAATTCTAGATTTCACCATTACCAAAGGTTCTAAGTGTCATAATTGTGTGCAATCTAAGCAACCTCCAAAAGCCTCACAAGGCAAAGGGAGGAGAGGCTCTTGGCACCTCTAGAACTCATACATTCTGATCTATGTGAGATGAATGGTGTGTGGAAAGAGATATTTCATGTCATTAATTGATGATGCTTCTAGATTTTGCTATATTTACTTGCTGAAAACTAAAGATGAGGCATTATTAGACTACTTTAAAATCTTTAAGGCTGAAGTTGAAAATTAACTAGAAAGAAAGAAAAATTAACCAACATGTCTTGTTATCACTTTATCGGTTTGCAACAGTGCACTTTGCAAACATATGAAACACATGCTAGAATTTATATATGATGAATAGTTCCCCTAAAATTCATATGAAGAAATTCTAAATAAATCTCAAAGGCCCAATATCTGCAAACTCAAAAAAAAAAAAATCAAACATACAGTAGATCTGAAGTTTACCTTCTTTTAAGAGATGGGTTTAAGGTAGTGTTGGAGTCCAATAAAGTAGTTATGTCTAAGCATGGACAATTTATTGGTGAAGGCTATGGTTGCGGAGGTTTGTTTCGCCTAAGTTTGGCAGATTTTTGTAATAAGTCGATGAAATCGATTTGTGACACAATTAATGATAATTCGAAAGTGTTTGGCATTCTCGTTTGTGTCATGTGAAGTTTGGTGTCACATCTATCTAGCTTGCAGTTAATTCTAGATGTGAATTTTGGTGAGCTTGCAGTTAATTCTAGATTTCACCATTACCAAAGGTTCTAAGTGTCATAATTGTGTGCAATCTAAGCAACCTCCAAAGCCTCACAAGGCAGTGGAGGAGAGGCTCTTGGCACCTCTAGAACTCATACATTCTGATCTATGTGAGATGAATGGTGTGTGCAAAGAGATATTTCATGTCATTAATTGATGATGCTTCTAGATTTTGCTATATTTACTTGCTGAAAACTAAAGATGAGGCATTATTAGACTACTTTAAAATCTTTAAGGCTGAAGTTGAAAATTAACTAGAAAGAAAGAAAAATTAACCAACATGTCTTGTTATCACTTTATCAGTTTGCAACAGGCACTGCAAACATATGAAACACATGCTAGAATTTATATATGATGAATAGTTCCCCTAAAATTCATATGAAGAAATTCTGATAAATCTCAAAGGCCCAATATCTGTGTTCCCAATATCTGCAAACATATATTCTCAAAAAAAAATATCTGCAAACATACAAGTTTACCTTCTTTTATGAGATGGGTTTAAGGTAGTGTTGGAGTCCAATAAAGTAGTTATGTCTAAGCATGGACAATTTATTGGTGAAGGCTATGGTTGCGGAGGTTTGTTTCGCCTAAGTTTGGCAAATTTTTGTAATAAGTCAGTGAATCAGATTTGTGACACAATTAATGATAATTCGAGTGTTTGGCATTCTCGTTTGTGTCATGTGAAGTTTGGTGTCACATCTATCTAGCTTGCAGTTAATTCTAGATGTGAATTTTGGTGAGCTTGCAGTTAATTCTAGATTTCACCATTACCAAAGGTTCTAAGTGTCATAATTGTGTGCAATCTAAGCAACCTCCAAAGCCTCACAAGGCAGTGGAGGAGAGGCTCTTGGCACCTCTAGAACTCATACATTCTGATCTATGTGAGATGAATGGTGTGTGGAAAGAGATATTTCATGTCATTAATTGATGATGCTTCTAGATTTTGCTATATTTACTTGCTGAAAACTAAAGATGAGGCATTATTAGACTACTTTAAAATCTTTAAGGCTGAAGTTGAAAATTAACTAGAAAGAAAGAAAAATTAACCAACATGTCTTGTTATCACTTTATCAGTTTGCAACAGGCACTGCAAACATATGAAACACATGCTAGAATTTATATATGATGAATAGTTCCCCTAAAATTCATATGAAGAAATTCTGATAAATCTCAAAGGCCCAATATCTCAAAAAAAAATACAAACATCTGATGTAGATCTGAAGTTTACCTTCTTTTAAGAGATGGGTTTAAGGTAGTGTTGGAGTCCAATAAAGTAGTTATGTCTAAGCATGGACAATTTATTGGTGAAGGCTATGGTTGCGGAGGTTTGTTTCGCCTAAGTTTGGCGATTTTTTGTAATAAGTCGATGAATCGATTTTTGTGACACAATTAATGATAATTCGAGTGTTTGGCATTCTCGTTTGTGTCATGTGAAGTTTGGTGTCACATCTATCTAGCTTGCGCTTAATTCTAGATGTGAATTTTGGTGAGCTTGCGCTTAATTCTAGATTTCACCATTACCAAAGGTTCTAAGTGTCATAATTGTGTGCAATCTAAGCAACCTCGAAAGCCTCACAAGGCAAAGGGAGAGAGGCTCTTGGCACCTCTAGAACTCATACATTCTGATCTATGTGAGATGAATGGTGTGTGGAAAGAGATATTTCATGTCATTAATTGATGATGCTTCTAGATTTTGCTATATTTACTTGCTTTGAAAACTAAAGATGAGGCATTATTAGACTACTTTAAAATCTTTAAGGCTGAAGTTGAAAATTAACTAGAAAGAAAGAAAAATTAACCAACATGTCTTGTTATCACTTTATCGGTTTGCAACAAGCACTTTGCAAACATATGAAACACATGCTAGAATTTATATATGATGAATAGTTCCCCTAAAATTCATATGAAGAAATTCTGATAAATCTCAAAGGCCCAATATCTGCAAAATTCAAAAAAATATCTGCAAACATAGATCTCAAGTTTACCTTCTTTTAAGAGATGGGTTTAAGGTAGTGTTGGAGTCCAATAAAGTAGTTATGTCTAAGCATGGACAATTTATTGGTGAAGGCTATGGTTGCGGAGGTTTGTTTCGCCTAAGTTTGGCAGATTTTTTTGTAATAAGTCGGTGAATCGATTTGTGACACAATTAATGATAATTCGAGTGTTTGGCATTCTCGTTTTGTGTCATGTGAAGTTTGGTGTCACATCTATCTAGCTTGCGTTAATTCTAGATGTGAATTTTGGTGAGCTTGCAGTTAATTCTAGATTTCACCATTACCAAAGGTTCTAAGTGTCATAATTGTGTGCAATCTAAGCAACCTCAAAAGCCTCACAAGGCAAAGAGGAGAGGCTCTTGGCACCTCTAGAACTCATACATTCTGATCTATGTGAGATGAATGGTGTGTGGAAAGAGATATTTCATGTCATTAATTGATGATGCTTCTAGATTTTGCTATATTTACTTGCTGAAAACTAAAGATGAGGCATTATTAGACTACTTTAAAATCTTTAAGGCTGAAGTTGAAAATTAACTAGAAAGAAAGAAAAATTAACCAACATGTCTTGTTATCACTTTATCGGTTTGCAACAAATGTAATCGCAAAACATATGAAACACATGCTAGAATTTATATATGATGAATAGTTCCCCTAAAATTCATATGAAGAAGAAAATCTCAAAGGCCCAATCTCAAAGGCTCAATATCTGCAAACATATACAAGAGATCCAAGTTTACCTTCTTTTAAGAGATGGGTTTAAGGTAGTGTTGGAGTCCAATAAAGTAGTTATGTCTAAGCATGGACAATTTATTGGTGAAGGCTATGGTTGCGGAGGTTTGTTTCGCCTAAGTTTGGCAGATTTTTGTAATAAGTCAGTGAATCAGATTTGTGACACAATTAATGATAATTCGAGTGTTTGGCATTCTCGTTTCTGTCATGTGAAGTTTGGTGTCACATCTATCTAGCTTGCAGTTAATTCTAGATGTGAATTTTGGTGAGCTTGCAGTTAATTCTAGATTTCACCATTACCAAAGGTTCTAAGTGTCATAATTGTGTGCAATCTAAGCAACCTCCAAAGCCTCACAAGGCAGTGGAGGAGAGGCTCTTGGCACCTCTAGAACTCATACATTCTGATCTATGTGAGATGAATGGTGTGTGGAAAGAGATATTTCATGTCATTAATTGATGATGCTTCTAGATTTTGCTATATTTACTTGCTGAAAACTAAAGATGAGGCATTATTAGACTACTTTAAAATCTTTAAGGCTGAAGTTGAAAATTAACTAGAAAGAAAGAAAAATTAACCAACATGTCTTGTTATCACTTTATCGGTTTGCAACAGAGGACTTTGCAAACATATGAAACACATGCTAGAATTTATATATGATGAATAGTTCCCCTAAAATTCATATGAAGAAATTCTCAAAGGCCCAATCTCAAAGGCCCAATATCAATATCTGCAAAACATACAGAGATCTGAAGTTTACCTTCTTTTAAGAGATGGGTTTAAGGTAGTGTTGGAGTCCAATAAAGTAGTTATGTCTAAGCATGGACAATTTATTGGTGAAGGCTATGGTTTGCGGAGGTTTGTTTCGCCTAAGTTTGGCGAGATTTTTGTAATAAGTCGTGAATCAGATTTGTGACACAATTAATGATAATTCGAGTGTTTGGCATTCTCGTTTTCGTCATGTGAAGTTTGGTGTCACATCTATCTAGCTTGCGTTAATTCTAGATGTGAATTTTGGTGAGCTTGCGCTTAATTCTAGATTTCACCATTACCAAAGGTTCTAAGTGTCATAATTGTGTGCAATCTAAGCAACCTCGAAAGCCTCACAAGGCAGTGGAGGAGAGGCTCTTGGCACCTCTAGAACTCATACATTCTGATCTATGTGAGATGAATGGTGTGTGGAAAGAGATATTTCATGTCATTAATTGATGATGCTTCTAGATTTTGCTATATTTACTTGCTGAAAACTAAAGATGAGGCATTATTAGACTACTTTAAAATCTTTAAGGCTGAAGTTGAAAATTAACTAGAAAGAAAGAAAAATTAACCAACATGTCTTGTTATCACTTTATCAGTTTGCAACAGGCACTGCAAACATATGAAACACATGCTAGAATTTATATATGATGAATAGTTCCCCTAAAATTCATATGAAGAAATTCTGATAAATCTCAAAGGCCCAATATCCAATATGCAAACATACGGAAGATCTGAAGTTTACCTTCTTTTTAAGAGATGGGTTTAAGGTAGTGTTGGAGTCCAATAAAGTAGTTATGTCTAAGCATGGACAATTTATTGGTGAAGGCTATGGTTGCGGAGGTTTGTTTTGCCTAAGTTTGGCAGATTTTTGTAATAAGTCAGTGAATCAGATTTGTGACACAATTAATGATAATTCGAGTGTTTGGCATTCTCGTTTCTGTCATGTGAAGTTTGGTGTCACATCTATCTAGCTTGCAGTTAATTCTAGATGTGAATTTTGGTGAGCTTGCAGTTAATTCTAGATTTCACCATTACCAAAGGTTCTAAGTGTCATAATTGTGTGCAATCTAAGCAACCTCAAAAGCCTCACAAGGCAAAGGGAGGAGGAGAGGCTCTTGGCACCTCTAGAACTCATACATTCTGATCTCTGTGAGATGAATGGTGTGTGGAAAGAGATATTTCATGACATTAATTGATGATGCTTCTACATTTTGCTATATTTACTTGCTGAAAACTAAAGATCAGGCATTATTAGACTACTTTAAAATCTTTAAGGCTGAAGTTGAAAATTAACTAGAAAGAAAGAAAAATTAACCAACATGTCTTGTTATCACTTTATCAGTTTGCAACAGGCACTGCAAACATATGAAACACATGCTAGAATTTATATATGATGAATAGTTCCCCTAAAATTCATATGAAGAAATTCTCGATAAATCTCAAAGGCCCAATATCTGCATAAAAAATACAGAAACATACAGATCCGAAGTTTACCTTCTTTTAAGAGAGATGGGTTTAAGGTAGTGTTGGAGTCCAATAAAGTAGTTATGTCTAAGCATGGACAATTTATTGGTGAAGGCTATGGTTGCGGAGGTTTTTGTTTAAGCCCTAAGTTTGGCGATTTTTTGTAATAAGTCGGTGAATCGATTTGTGACACAATTAATGATAATTCGAGTGTTTGGCATTCTCGTTTGTGTCATGTGAAGTTTGGTGTCACATCTATCTAGCTTGCGTTAATTCTAGATGTGAATTTTGGTGAGCTTGCAGTTTAATTCTAGATTTCACCATTACCAAAGGTTCTAAGTGTCATAATTGTGTGCAATCTAAGCAACCTCGAAAGCCTCACAAGGCAAAGGAGGAGAGACTCTTGGCACCTCTAGAACTCATACATTCTGATCTATGTGAGATGAATGGTGTGTGGAAAGAGATATTTCATGACATTAATTGATGATGCTTCTACATTTTGCTATATTTACTTGCTGAAAAACTAAAGATGAGGCATTATTAGACTACTTTAAAATCTTTAAGGCTGAAGTTGAAAATTAACTAGAAAGAAAGAAAAATTAACCAACATGTCTTGTTATCACTTTATCGGTTTGCAACAAGCACTTTGCAAACATATGAAACACATGCTAGAATTTATATATGATGAATAGTTCCCCTAAAATTCATATGAAGAAATTCGATAAATCTCAAAGGCCCAATATCTGCAAACATATATATTCTCAAAAAAAAAATATCTGCAAACATACAAAGAGAAGTTTACCTTCTTTTAAGAGATGGGTTTAAGGTAGTGTTGGAGTCCAATAAAGTAGTTATGTCTAAGCATGGACAATTTATTGGTGAAGGCTATGGTTGCGGAGGTTTGTTTCGCCTAAGTTTGGCGATTTTTGTAATAAGTCGGTGAATCGATTTGTGACACAATTAATGATAATTCGAGTGTTTGGCATTCTCATTTTACGTCATGTGAAGTTTGGTGTCACATCTTCTAGCTTGCAGTTAATTCTAGATGTGAATTTTGGTGAGCTTGCAGTTAATTCTAGATTTCACCATTACCAAAGGTTCTAAGTGTCATAATTGTGTGCAATCTAAGCAACCTCAAAAGCCTCACAAGGCGTGGAGGAGAGGCTTTGGCACCTCTAGAACTCATACATTCTGATCTATGTGAGATGAATGGTGTGTGGAAAGAGATATTTCATGACATTAATTGATGATGCTTCTACATTTTGCTATATTTACTTGCTGAAAAATAAAGATGAGGCATTATTAGACTACTTTAAAATCTTTAAGGCTGAAGTTGAAAATTAACTAGAAAGAAAAACAAAAATTAACCAACATGTCTTGTTATCACTTTATCAGTTTGCAACAGGCACTGCAAACATATGAAACACATGCTAGAATTTATATATGATGAATAGTTCCCCTAAAATTCATATGAAGAAATTCTGATAAATCTCAAAGGCCCAATATCTGCCCAAATCATACATATATTCTCAAAAAAAAATATCTACAGATCATGAAGTTTACCTTCTTTGAAGAGATGGGTTTAAGGTAGTGTTGGAGTCCAATAAAGTAGTTATGTCTAAGCATGGACAATTTATTGGTGAAGGGCTGCTATGGTTGCGGAGGTTTGTTTCGCCTAAGTTTGGCGTGATTTTTGTAATAAGTCGAAATCAGATTTGTGACACAATTAATGATAATTCGAGTGTTTGGCATTCTCGTTTTACATCATGTGAAGTTTGGTGTCACATCTTCTAGCTTGCGTTAATTCTAGATGTGAATTTTGGTGAGCTTGCAGTTAATTCTAGATTTCACCATTACCAAAGGTTCTAAGTGTCATAATTGTGTGCAATCTAAGCAACCTCGAAAGCCTCACAAGGCAAAGGAGGAGAGGCTCTTGGCACCTCTAGAACTCATACATTCTGATCTATGTGAGATGAATGGTGTGTGGAAAGATATATTTCATGACATTAATTGATGATGCTTCTACATTTTGCTATATTTACTTGCTGAAAACTAAAGATCAGGCATTATTAGACTACTTTAAAATCTTTAAGGCTGAAGTTGAAAATTAACTAGAAAGAAAGAAAAATTAACCAACATGTCTTGTTATCACTTTATCGGTTTGCAACAAGCACTTTGCAAACATATGAAACACATGCTAGAATTTATATATGATGAATAGTTCCCCTAAAATTCATATGAAGAAATTCGATAAATCTCAAAGGCCCAATATCTTCCCAAACATATAAAATAGATCCAAGTTTACCTTCTTTTTTAAGAGATGGGTTTAAGGTAGTGTTGGAGTCCAATAAAGTAGTTATGTCTAAGCATGGACAATTTATTGGTGAAGGCTATGGTTGCGGAGGTTTGTTTCGCCTAAGTTTGGCGATTTTTTTGTAATAAGTCGGAATCAGATTTGTGACACAATTAATGATAATTCGAGTGTTTGGCATTCTCGTTTACGTCATGTGAAGTTTGGTGTCACATCTTCTAGCTTGCGTTAATTCTAGATGTGAATTTTGGTGAGCTTGCGCTTAATTCTAGATTTCACCATTACCAAAGGTTCTAAGTGTCATAATTGTGTGCAATCTAAGCAACCTCAAAAGCCTCACAAGGCAAAGGAGGAGAGACTCTTGGCACCTCTAGAACTCATACATTCTGATCTATGTGAGATGAATGGTGTGTGGAAAGAGATATTTCATGACATTAATTGATGATGCTTCTACATTTTGCTATATTTTACTTGCTGAAAACTAAAGATGAGGCATTATTAGACTACTTTAAAATCTTTAAGGCTGAAGTTGAAAATTAACTAGAAAGAAAGAAAAATTAACCAACATGTCTTGTTATCACTTTATCGGTTTGCAACAGTAATCTTTGCAAACATATGAAACACATGCTAGAATTTATATATGATGAATAGTTCCCCTAAAATTCATATGAAGAAATTACGATAAATCTCAAAGGCCCAATATCTGTTCCCAATATCAAACATATATTCTCAAAAATCTGAAGTTTACCTTCTTTGAAGAGATGGGTTTAAGGTAGTGTTGGAGTCCAATAAAGTAGTTATGTCTAAGCATGGACAATTTATTGGTGCAGGGCTGAAGGCTATGGTTGCGGAGGTTTGTTTTAAGCCTAAGTTTGGCGATTTTTTGTAATAAGTCGATGAATCAGATTTGTGACACAATTAATGATAATTCGAGTGTTTGGCATTCTCGTTTTACGTCATGTGAAGTTTGGTGTCACATCTTCTAGCTTGCAGTTAATTCTAGATGTGAATTTTGGTGAGCTTGCAGTTAATTCTAGATTTCACCATTACCAAAGGTTCTAAGTGTCATAATTGTGTGCAATCTAAGCAACCTCGAAAAGCCTCACAAGGCGTGGAGGAGACTCTTGGCACCTCTAGAACTCATACATTCTGATCTATGTGAGATGAATGGTGTGTGGAAAGAGATATTTCATGACATTAATTGATGATGCTTCTACATTTTGCTATATTTACTTGCTGAAAACTAAAGATCAGGCATTATTAGACTACTTTAAAATCTTTAAGGCTGAAGTTGAAAATTAACTAGAAAGAAAGAAAAATTAACCAACATGTCTTGTTATCACTTTATCGGTTTGCAACAGAGCACTTTGCAAAACATATGAAACACATGCTAGAATTTATATATGATGAATAGTTCCCCTAAAATTCATATGAAGAAATTACGATAAATCTCAAAGGCCCAATATCTGCAAACATACATATATTCTCAAAAAAATATCTGCAAGAGATCTGAAGTTTACCTTCTTTGAAGAGATGGGTTTAAGGTAGTGTTGGAGTCCAATAAAGTAGTTATGTCTAAGCATGGACAATTTATTGGTGAAGGCTATGGTTGCGGAGGTTTGTTTCGCCTAAGTTTGGCGATTTTTGTAATAAGTCGGTGAATCGATTTGTGACACAATTAATGATAATTCGAGTGTTTGGCATTCTCGTTTTACGTCATGTGAAGTTTGGTGTCACATCTTCTAGCTTGCAGTTAATTCTAGATGTGAATTTTGGTGAGCTTGCAGTTAATTCTAGATTTCACCATTACCAAAGGTTCTAAGTGTCATAATTGTGTGCAATCTAAGCAACCTCAAAAAGCCTCACAAGGCGTGGAGAGACTCTTGGCACCTCTAGAACTCATACATTCTGATCTATGTGAGATGAATGGTGTGTGGAAAGAGATATTTCATGACATTAATTGATGATGCTTCTACATTTTGCTATATTTACTTGCTTTGAAAACTAAAGATGAGGCATTATTAGACTACTTTAAAATCTTTAAGGCTGAAGTTGAAAATTAACTAGAAAGAAAGAAAAATTAACCAACATGTCTTGTTATCACTTTATCGGTTTTACAAACAGCACTTTGCAAACATATGAAACACATGCTAGAATTTATATATGATGAATAGTTCCCCTAAAATTCATATGAAGAAATTCTGATAAATCTCAAAGGCCCAATATCTGCAAACATACGAAACATAGATCTCAAGTTTACCTTCTTTGAAGAGATGGGTTTAAGGTAGTGTTGGAGTCGAATAAAGTAGTTATGTCTAAGCATGGACAATTTATTGGTGAAGGCTGCAGGCTATGGTTGCGGAGGTTTGTTTCGCCTAAGTTTGGCAGATTTTTGTAATAAGTCGATGAATCAGATTTGTGACACAATTAATGATAATTCGAGTGTTTTGGCATTCTCGTTTACGTCATGTGAAGTTTGGTGTCACATCTTCTAGCTTGCGTTAATTCTAGATGTGAATTTTGGTGAGCTTGCGCTTAATTCTAGATTTCACCATTACCAAAGGTTCTAAGTGTCATAATTGTGTGCAATCTAAGCAACCTCGAAAGCCTCACAAGGCGTGGAGGAGAGACTCTTGGCACCTCTAGAACTCATACATTCTGATCTATGTGAGATGAATGGTGTGTGGAAAGAGATATTTCATGACATTAATTGATGATGCTTCTACATTTTGCTATATTTACTTGCTTTGAAAACTAAAGATCGAGGCATTATTAGACTACTTTAAAATCTTTAAGGCTGAAGTTGAAAATTAACTAGAAAGAAAGAAAAATTAACCAACATGTCTTGTTATCGTTATCGGTTTACAACAGAGCACTTTGCAAACATATGAAACACATGCTTTGAATTTATATATGATGAATAGTTCCCCTAAAATTCATATGAAGAAATTCTGATAAATCTCAAAGGCCCAATATCTACAAACATACGAGATCCTGAAGTTTACCTTCTTTGAAGAGATGGGTTTAAGGTAGTGTTGGAGTCGAATAAAGTAGTTATGTCTAAGCATGGACAATTTATTGGTGAAGGGCTATGGTTGCGGAGGTTTGTTTAAGCTAAGTTTGGCGATTTTTTTGTAATAAGTCGGTGAATCGATTTGTGACACAATTAATGATAATTCGAGTGTTTGGCATTCTCGTTTTGTCATGTGAAGTTTGGTGTCACATCTTCTAGCTTGCGCTTAATTCTAGATGTGAATTTTGGTGAGCTTGCGCTTAATTCTAGATTTCACCATTACCAAAGGTTCTAAGTGTCATAATTGTGTGCAATCTAAGCAACCTCGAAAGCCTCACAAGGCAGTGGAGAGACTCTTGGCACCTCTAGAACTCATACATTCTGATCTATGTGAGATGAATGGTGTGTGGAAAGATATATTTCATGACATTAATTGATGATGCTTCTACATTTTGCTATATTTACTTCTTGAAAACTAAAGATGAGGCATTATTAGACTACTTTAAAATCTTTAAAAATTTGAAGTTGAAAATTAACTAGAAAGAAAGAAAAATTAACCAACATGTCTTGTTATCGTTTATCGGTTTTGCAACAAATGAGCACTTTGCAAACATATGAAACACATGCTAGAATTTATATATGATGAATAGTTCCCCTAAAATTCATATGAAGAAATTCTGATAAATCTCAAAGGCCCAATATCTGCAAACATACAGAGATCTGAAGTTTACCTTCTTTGAAGAGATGGGTTTAAGGTAGTGTTGGAGTCGAATAAAGTAGTTATGTCTAAGCATGGACAATTTATTGGTGCAGGGCTGCAGGCTATGGTTGCGGAGGTTTGTTTCGCCTAAGTTTGGCGATTTTTTTGTAATAAGTCGGTGAATCGATTTGTGACACAATTAATGATAATTCGAGTGTTTGGCATTCTCGTTTCTGTCATGTGAAGTTTGGTGTCACATCTTCTAGCTTGCAGTTAATTCTAGATGTGAATTTTGGTGAGCTTGCAGTTAATTCTAGATTTCACCATTACCAAAGGTTCTAAGTGTCATAATTGTGTGCAATCTAAGCAACCTCGAAAGCCTCACAAGGCAGTGGAGAGACTCTTGGCACCTCTAGAACTCATACATTCTGATCTATGTGAGATGAATGGTGTGTGGAAAGAGATATTTCATGACATTAATTGATGATGCTTCTACATTTTGCTATATTTACTTGCTGAAAACTAAAGATCAGGCATTATTAGACTACTTTAAAATCTTTAAGGCTGAAGTTGAAAATTAACTAGAAAGAAAGAAAAATTAACCAACATGTCTTGTTATCGTATCAGTTTGCAACAAGCACTGCAAACATATGAAACACATGCTGGAATTTATATATGATGAATAGTTCCCCTAAAATTCATATGAAGAAATTCTGATAAATCTCAAAGGCCCAATATCTGCAAACATACAGAGATCTGAAGTTTACCTTCTTTGAAGAGATGGGTTTAAGGTAGTGTTGGAGTCGAATAAAGTAGTTATGTCTAAGCATGGACAATTTATTGGTGCAGGGGCTGCGAGGCTATGGTTGCGGAGGTTTGTTTCGCCTAAGTTTGGCGATTTTTTTGTAATAAGTCGGTGAATCGATTTGTGACACAATTAATGATCATTCGAGTGTTTGGCATTCTCGTTTACGTCATGTGAAGTTTGGTGTCACATCTTCTAGCTTGCAGTTAATTCTAGATGTGAATTTTGGTGAGCTTGCAGTTAATTCTAGATTTCACCATTACCAAAGGTTCTAAGTGTCATAATTGTGTGCAATCTAAGCAACCTCGAAAGCCTCACAAGGCGGTGGATAGACTCTTGGCACCTCTAGAACTCATACATTCTGGATTATGTGAGATGAATGGTGTGTGGAAAGATATATTTCATGACATTAATTGATGATGCTTCTACATTTTGCTATATTTACTTGCTGAAAACTAAAGATCAGGCATTATTAGACTACTTTAAAATCTTTAAGGCTGAAGTTGAAAATTAACTAGAAAGAAAGAAAAATTAACCAACATGTCTTGTTATCGTATCAGTTTGCAACAGGCACTGCAAACATATGAAACACATGCTGGAATTTATATATGATGAATAGTTCCCCTAAAATTCATATGAAGAAATTCTGATAAATCTCAAAGGCCCAATATCTACAAACATACAGAGATCTAAAGTTTACCTTCTTTGAAGAGATGGGTTTAAGGTAGTGTTGGAGTCGAATAAAGTAGTTATGTCTAAGCATGGACAATTTATTGGTGCGGGGCTGCGAGGCTATGGTTGCGGAGGTTTGTTTCGCCTAAGTTTGGCGATTTTTTGTAATAAGTCGGTGAATCAGATTTGTGACACAATTAATGATAATTCGAGTGTTTGGCATTCTCGTTTTACGTCATGTGAAGTTTGGTGTCACATCTTCTAGCTTGCAGTTAATTCTAGATGTGAATTTTGGTGAGCTTGCAGATAATTCTAGATTTCACCATTACCAAAGGTTCTAAGTGTCATAATTGTGTGCAATCTAAGCAACCTCGAAAGCCTCACAAGGCAGTGGAGAGACTCTTGGCACCTCTAGAACTCATACATTCTGATCTATGTGAGATGAATGGTGTGTGGAAAGATATATTTCATGACATTAATTGATGATGCTTCTACATTTTGCTATATTTACTTGCTGAAAACTAAAGATCAGGCATTATTAGACTACTTTAAAATCTTTAAGGCTGAAGTTAAAAATTAACTAGAAAGAAAGAAAATTAACCAACATGTCTTGTTATCGTATCAGTTTGCAACAGGCACTGCAAACATATGAAACACATGCTGGAATTTATATATGATGAATAGTTCCCCTAAAATTCAAATGAAGAAATTCTGATAAATCTCAAAGGCCCAATATCTGCAAACATACAGAGATCTGAGGTTTACCTTCTTTGAAGAGATGGGTTTAAGGTAGTGTTGGAGTCGAATAAAGTAGTTATGTCTAAGCATGGACAATTTATTGGTGCAGGGCTGCAGGCTATGGTTGCGGAGGTTTGTTTCGCCTAAGTTTGGCACAGATTTTTGTAATAAGTCGGTGAATCAGATTTGTGACACAATTAATGATAATTCGAAAGTGTTTGGCATTCTCGTTTTACGTCATGTGAAGTTTGGTGTCACATCTTCTAGCTTGCGCTTAATTCTAGATGTGAATTTTGGTGAGCTTGCGAGTTAATTCTAGATTTCACCATTACCAAAGGTTCTAAGTGTCATAATTGTGTGCAATCTAAGCAACCTCAAAAGCCTCACAAAGGCGGTGGAGAGAGACTCTTGGCACCTCTAGAACTCATACATTCTGATCTATGTGAGATGAATGGTGTGTGGAAAGAGATATTTCATGACATTAAATGATGATGCTTCTACATTTTGCTATATTTACTTGCTGAAAACTAAAGATCGAGGCATTATTAGACTACTTTAAAATCTTTAAGGCTAAAGTTGAAAATTAACTAGAAAGAAAGAAAAATTAACCAACATGTCTTGTTATCGTATCGGTTTTTGCAACAGGCAATTTGCAAACATATGAAACATATGCTAGAATTTATATATGATGAATAGTTCCCCTAAAATTCATATGAAGAAATTCGATAAATCTCAAAGGCCCAATATCTGCAAACATACGAGAGATCTGAAGTTTACCTTCTTTGAAGAGATGGGTTTAAGGTAGTGTTGAGTCGAATAAAGTAGTTATGTCTAAGCATGGACAATTTATTGGTGCAGGGGCTGCAGGCTATGGTTGCGGAGGTTTGTTTCGCCTAAGTTTGGAAGATTTTTGTAATAAGTCGATGAATCAGATTTGTGACACAATTAATGATAATTCGAAAGTGTTTGGCATTCTCGTTTTACGTCATGTGAAGTTTGGTGTCACATCTTCTAGCTTGCATTAATTCTAGATGTGAATTTTGGTGAGCTTGCGAGTTAATTCTAGATTTCACCATTACCAAAGGTTCTAAGTGTCATAATTGTGTGCAATCTAAGCAACCTCGAAAAGCCTCACAAGGCAAAGTGGAGAGACTCTTGGCACCTCTAGAACTCATACATTATGATCTATGTGAGATGAATGGTGTGTGGAAAGATATATTTCATGACATTAATTGATGATGCTTCTACATTTTGCTATATTTACTTCTTTGAAAACTAAAGATCGGGGCATTATTAGACTACTTTAAAATCTTTAAGGCTGAAGTTGAAAATTAACTAGAAAGAAAGAAAAATTAACCAACATGTCTTGTTATCGTATCAGTTTGCAACAGGCACTGCAAACATATGAAACACATGCTGGAATTTATATATGATGAATAGTTCCCCTAAAATTCATATGAAGAAATTCTGATAAATCTCAAAGGCCCAATATCTGCAAACATACAGAGATCTGAAGTTTACCTTCTTTGAAGAGATGGGTTTAAGGTAGTGTTGGAGTCGAATAAAGTAGTTATGTCTAAGCATGGACAATTTATTGGTGCAGGGCTGCAGGCTATGGTTGCGGAGGTTTGTTTCGCCTAAGTTTGGCAGATTTTTGTAATAAGTCAGTGAATCAGATTTGTGACACAATTAATGATAATTCGAGTGTTTGGCATTCTCGTTTCTGTCATGTGAAGTTTGGTGTCACATCTTCTAGCTTGCAGTTAATTCTAGATGTGAATTTTGGTGAGCTTGCAGTTAATTCTAGATTTCACCATTACCAAAGGTTCTAAGTGTCATAATTGTGTGCAATCTAAGCAACCTCAAAAGCCTCACAAGGCAGTGGAGAGACTCTTGGCACCTCTAGAACTCATACATTCTGATCTATGTGAGATGAATGGTGTGTGGAAAGAGATATTTCATGACATTAATTGATGATGCTTCTACATTTTGCTATATTTACTTGCTGAAAACTAAAGATCAGGCATTATTAGACTACTTTAAAATCTTTAAGGCTGAAGTTGAAAATTAACTAGAAAGAAAGAAAAATTAACCAACATGTCTTGTTATCGTATCAGTTTGCAACAGGCACTGCAAACATATGAAACACATGCTAGAATTTATATATGATGAATAGTTCCCCTAAAATTCATATGAAGAAATTCTGATAAATCTCAAAGGCCCAATATCTGCAAACATACAACATAGATCCGAAGTTTACCTTCTTTGAAGAGATGGGTTTAAGGTAGTGTTGGAGTCGAATAAAGTAGTTATGTCTAAGCATGGACAATTTATTGGTGCGGGGCTGCGGGCTATGGTTGCGGAGGTTTGTTTTAAGCCAAAGTTTGGCGATTTTTTTGTAATAAGTCGGTGAATCAGATTTGTGACACAATTAATGATAATTCGAGTGTTTGGCATTCTCGTTTTACGTCATGTGAAGTTTGGTGTCACATCTTCTAGCTTGCGATTAATTCTAGATGTGAATTTTGGTGAGCTTGCGGTTAATTCTAGATTTCACCATTACCAAAGGTTCTAAGTGTCATAATTGTGTGCAATCTAAGCAACCTCGAAAGCCTCACAAGGCAGTGGAGGAGAGGCTCTTGGCACCTCTAGAACTCATACATTCTGATCTATATGAGATGAATGGTGTGTGCAAAGAGATATTTCATGTCATTAATTGATGATGCTTCTAGATTTTACTATATTTACTTGCTAAAAACTAAAGATGAGGCATTCATATGAAAAAATTCTGATAAATCTCAAAGGCCCAATATCTGTGTTCCCTACATTGTGCATTAGGTGATTCTGGAGAATCAGCTTCCAAATGTTAATGACAACGAAAACTCAATGGGACTTGAGTGTTATAAATGGAGGAACTAAGTGTTCCCTAGATAGCAGTAGTACTCGACAGAGCAGTCAGTGTTCTTGAGCTTGTGTATTCATCTATGAAGAAAATAAGCAGCAGAATTATCACCTTTCCTCACTTCCTGGCAACTGAAAAATTCTGGCGACATTGGATGACGCGTTGATGCCTGCTATTGGATGGAAATCACTGAAGTAGCTTTGTCGCCTGAACAGATTTGAAAACTTTAGTCACCTGGATATTAGGAAGGCCTTAATATACAATTTTGTAACAG
This sequence comes from Hyparrhenia diplandra, assembly GCA_015847255.1. Classification (NCBI taxonomy): domain Eukaryota; kingdom Viridiplantae; phylum Streptophyta; class Magnoliopsida; order Poales; family Poaceae; genus Hyparrhenia; species Hyparrhenia diplandra. The sequence goes on along the minus strand of JADLZK010007787.1, from coordinate 66,323 downwards.
GAACTAGGAAGTCTATGAGGACTACACAATCCACGAGAGGCACCGATTACAAAAAATTGCACTCTCCGTTAACAAAGAATATAGTTCACATGCATGTATCCAAATTTGGTCATCATGCGGCAAAGGGAAACATAAGAAACTCACGGTTTACTAAACAAAATACTTGCCTTCGGGCTGATGATCTGTTCCATAAGAAACTTGGCGATCTTCTCTCTAATATCCTCCAAATTGATCGAATTTCCTGACAAGTTAAATTCCTAATACAAAATAAGGTAGGCATAAGTGTTTGTTGTACACATGGTCTTTATTGCCAAACAAAGGTAGGCACAAGATGGAGCTGCACTTCGAAGTTACCTCGGGACAATCCAAATGAACTTGTTTCATCGCAACCATCATGTGGTGGGCCGTGCGAGAACCCACATGTCTTTTCATCGGTTTGCGGCGAGCACTTTGCAAACATATGAAAACACAATGGTGCGTTAGGAAACACTCACCGGTCTATTGCACTTTTCACCGCACCCGATATTTGACTTTAAGCGGAGCGCGAGAGTCAACCAAATAAGCCTTCCCGAATTTAGCAAGCAAATAGATGAAGAGGCATCCCGAATGAGTCCGAATAGAAGAAATTGTACTCACGGTGTCATGCAAAATAAGGATGGCCATATCCAATACATCTAGTGCCATGAGGTCAAACAAGTCGTCGAAACCCACATTGATCATAGCCTCTTCGTGCATGTGTCACGCCAAAAGGCCTCTTTCGAGGCGCGATGCAATAAACGCCACCGATTGCTGTTTGCGGCTTGCTTGCATGTACCACTCTTGAAGAGCGGCACAAGAAGGCCCCGCCTTATGAAGCTCTTCGGGTGATAGTATTGGAGATCCATCTTTGGTACTTAGGGTTGGCCTATGCGAACGAAGGGCATTCGAAGCCACTCGGTGAAATGGGGCGAGCCACTCTCGCATTCTCACCACCGACGGGGCTAGGGGTGTTGGCGGGCGGTGAACGATGTCCTCGTGATTCCATCTCAAGCTGCGACATCCGGTCCAGTACGCCGATTCCATCTCAACTGCAGCATCCGGTCCGTCTGCATCCGTGGCTAAGGCGTATCTGCTATCCAGACCACCTACAAGGCTACAGGTGTTGGCAGGCGTTGAACAATGTCCTTGCGATTTTATCGCCTCCAACTCAGCCTTGAGCTCATCTATTGCGGTACCGCAAGCTCGCTTAAAGTGCTTCGACCTTCGATCGCCTCCACGAGCTTCCTCTTTACGTACATGTCGGCGCACTCCAGCCAAGCCTTCCAACGAGGCGAACTAGACACCCCATACACATGCCCCCACCTTTGCGAGATGCCGGGGCGTGCGGAGCATATCTCTTTCCCTTACACCGGTGCCCTCGGAAGGGCGGGCTGCCTTCTCTAAAACCTTCTCTGGCAAGACCGAGCCCCCACATGCGTTCTATGGTGCCCGGGGCCTCTCGTGAGCTCATACCTTTCCCTTCCCTTCTATGCAACAAAAGCTGCCCAATCGTCAGACACCTATATCAAAAAAATAAGTTGCACAGAGAAGTCAACGGCTAGCACTCAAAAATTTAACAATAAGTAGGGTTCATATATCTCGAGAGGCACGAGATATCACAAAAAAATGTAGTTCGAGAACGGAGGAACATAAACAAACTATTGTTTAGCAACAGTTTCATTTAATATGCACATTTTTTAAGACAAGATAGTTGTAGTACTTTACAAAGCGGTCATTCATCTTCATCAGCAATTCAGCATGTAATTCATCTCAGTAAAGAAAATATGAAACTCAAAATATCCATGTGAGGATAAAATTATACGATTCAATTCTGTAATAGGCGGTTTATGAGGACTATACAAGCTGGCCGAGGCGAAGAACAAAAAATGTAGTTGAGGAATAGATGAATATAAACAAACGTAGTTCAAGAATGATCCATTTAATAGGCACGCTTTTGTAAGCCAAGATAGTAGTACTCTACAAAGCACTCGTGATTCTTGAGCACGCATATATATTCATCTATAAAGAAAAAAAAAGCCCGATAGTGCGGTTTTCGTGCGACAAAAACACACACGATATCAACATTGTAGCGGTCGGTGTCAAGTTTAGTATCTACAATTCGATATATCCCTCGAGGATAAAATTATACTAGGTGTAGGTGAATAAGGTTTTTGGGAAGCGTTCTTCGCGCGACTGCTCCCGATCTTCGTCACGGCTCGTCTACCTTCAAGGCCCGGAGGCGCTACATCTTGGTGTCTTCAACGTCAGCTTCGTCGAGCTCTACTGCCGCCGTTGATCGGCGGCGGCGACAAATGACTGAAGACCTCGGCCGCTTTCGGGAACCTCTCCATCACGCTGTCATCTACGTCTAGCAGGTATTACTCCCGAGATCTAATCTCAGTGTTAGTCATGTCCAATCTGTTCAATCTATCTGGTGTGCTAGTTGTGTTTACACCGTTGCTATGATCATGCTATGCTATATCTTTGTTGAATGTTGCTATGCTCGTGATATGATTTTGAGTCATGCAAGTTTCTTTGCACATGCTTATTGCTTAATCTAGTTGTTCGATTCGTCATGATTTATATTATGGATTTAATGCGGGGAAATTGCCTAATATCTTTCTTTTTTTTTACAACAAAAAACGTGGGGAAAAGAACCCCCACGGTGGCGGCCATTTTCATTAATTTTTAAATGAGGAAGAAATATAATTGCCTAATATCTTAACAATCAAAAAACTTTGAAGATTTTAAAGTTGTCGAATGCCCCATGTTTATACAAGACAATTCTGTAATAGGCGGGCTATGAGGACTAAACAAACCCGAGAGGCACAGATCGCAAAAAAATTTAGTTCGAGAATACATGAATATATAAACAAACCGTAGTTGAGTAACAGTCTATTTAATAGGTACATTTTTGTAAGCCAAGATAGTAGTAATCTCTGAGCACTCGTGTTTCTTAAGAGTAACAGATCCATTAAATAGGCACATTTTTGTAAGCCAAGATAGTAGTAGTACTCTGAAGATGCAGCGATCATTGTTCTTGAGCATGTATATTCATCTATAAAGAAAATATGCAGCGGTAGGCTGCGGTTTCTGTGACTAAAACACATAGGTAACAACATTACAATGCGGTCGGTGTCAAGTTCGGTACCTACAACTCGATATTTCTATCCGAGGATAAAATTATACTGATTCAATTACGTAATAGGCGTCTATGAGGACTAAACAAACCAAAGAGACACGGATCGCAAAAAATATGTAGTTGAGGAATAGAGAGGAATATAAACTGTAGTTTAGCAACATTCATTTAATAGGAACTTTTTATAAAGAAAATAAGCGGCCAGTGAAGTTACAGATTGCGGTTTCCTATGACAAAAACACACGTATAACAACATTATAGTTATAGTAGCGGTCGGGTGTATTGTTCAAGTATCTACAACTCTAGATATCCATCCGGGATAAAGGTACCACCTTCCCTCACTTACATTGTAGCAATCGGTTGTCGGGTTCGGTATCTAACAACTAAATATATCTATCTTAGGATAAAGTTATCACCTTCACTCGATTCTGAAAAGCGAAAAAAAATCGGCGACATCTGCGTACTCTCTATCTCTTCCCGCCCGATGGTCCGTGAAGAAAATAAGCGGCGATAGTTGCAGCTTCCTATGACAAAAAACACACGATAACAACATTATAGTAGCCGTCGGGCGTCAAGTTCAGATATATATACGACTCTATATATCAATCGAGCACAAAATTATCACCTTTCCTCGAGGCGACGAAAAAAAATTCAGGCGACAACGTGGTGCTCGCTATCTCTTCTTGCCCGATGATGCATTGATGGCTGCTGTTGGATGGAAATCACTGAAGCACCTTCGTCGCCTGAAAAATGGCGTACCCAGTGCCGTAGGCTCCCGCACTGCGCGGGATCTGGGGTAGGGTATTTTAGCGCTAAGCCTTACCCGCACCATGTGCAATATGCGGAGGCTAGGGCTTGAACCCGGGACCTTACGTTTATAGGCGGTAGAGCACTACCACCTTCGTTGCTGAATAGATTTCAAAATTTCGATCGCTGAAAATTAGCATGGCCTAATACTATACAGTTCAATTCTTAGGCGGTTTATGAGGACTACACAAACCGCGCGTCGGAGATGACGAAGTCGCGCGCAAGGCCTTCAGTGGAGGATGAAGCCGTCGTAGCCGGTAGCAGATTAACCCGGCAGATCGCGCGTCGGAGATGGATCGGAGATGGGTTGGACGGTGGTCACGCGCGGATGCACCGTCGGCTTGAAAACCTAGAATGGCGAGGGCAGTAGTTGGTTGCGGCGGTGGTGGTTGTCAACGGCGGCGGGGGCTGTATACCCTAGAATGGCCTGGTGAGGAGGCGGATGAGGGATTTTGAGTTTTGCGAATGCTCGGCGTCGGCGCGCAAATTTACTGAAAATTTTTGGCGTGCACAAGGAAAAGAGCGCTACTTCAGGCTGCAGTTGGGACACAGAGAAGGCGCGTGGTGGGACCGCTCTATCGGCATGGAAACTCGGGATGAGAGGTTTTGCGTTTTGCGAATGCTCGGCGCGCAATTTTGGTAAAATTTTCGGCGGGAACAAGGAAAGCGCCTGCATGGTGGGACCATCCTGTCAGTTTGGAAAACATACAAGCTACCAGGCGCGTCTCATAGTAATTATAAAATTGATGGTTTGTCTTTCTAAAATTCTATAAATCATGTCTATGAAGCTTGTATAACAACATTTTTTGAGCATCTATGGTTTTCAAAGACAACAAGTCATGAACATAAAACTTGTAGTATAGCTTCTTAAGATGTACATCTTTTATATTGGTCATTTCTTCATGCGACGTGTTGTTGCGCTAACATTGTTCACGAGATTATTCACGGTCTGTTTAGCAACAGGAGCGGCGGCTCCGGCTGGCTGCAGGGCGCAACTGTAGCGGCACTGTTCACATGAGCCGGTTTTCTCACTCCCTCCCTCTCTCGCTGCTGACAACCACCACTGTTCATAGGAGCCGGAGAAGCTTATTTTGGGCTCCTCCGGCTCCTGCGTGCTACAGTGGAGGAGCCGGAGCCAGCGCGAGCCCTGCCAAACAGGCCCTTACACAACTCTCAAAGTTTATGAAACTACAAAAAGAGATTTATAAGATTTGTGAACAATAATGTCACTTATGGGGAATCAAACCAAAATAAGAATTGTAGATCTTGCTAAGTTATTAAACTCTCAACTTAAAACTCTTTGATTATTGACTTTGTCTTAATACTGGGAAAAACTAGGTCTCAAATTCAAAAACCCTGAAAACTGAGATTTAAATTTTTAAGTGGCCTCAGATATACAAAGTTACAAACCACAAGCATACCGATTGTAGTTCTCAATTATCCATGACATTTTGTAGTTTACAAATTTTTTATTTGAGATCCATCTTGTCATGGAAAAACATGTGTAGTTTGAAACCATTTATATTTAGGTCAGTCTCAATGGGCCTGGGGTTTCATGTCATAGTTTCCAACACATTCAGATTTTAGAAACAATGTAGAAGAGATTAATGGGGATGAAACTCTCTGTACACCCATTAAACTCTTATATCATCACTCTCAATATTAATATGGTGCCACATTAGCCTAATTAATGCCCTTGTAGTCCAATGGTAGGACGGTCTAGTGGGTTGTTGCTACCCACCAGGGTTCAAATAATCCTAGTGCTCGCACCTTTTCTTGAGATTTTCCCGGATTTACCGACATTATGCATTAAGTGGTAGCGGCGTTCCCCCCGCCGACAACGAGGTGCCTATGGTGACTTCGAGAATCTCCAGATGTGTCGGCTGCCCAATCCTTCGGAGGTGCTCATAGGGGTAGGGATTGCGTACGTGCGTTCATAGGGGTGAGTGTGCGTGCGTATTGTGAGCGTCTGAGTTGCACTGTGTAATTTTTTTTAAAAAAAAAAACTCGTATGAAACTCAAATGAGACTAGACTTAAAGACGCGCACTAGGATAGGGCGTCTGCCCATTTCCTTCGCCGCGTTCCGCGCGCGGGTTTTATGTCCGACGATCGACCTCCCCGCCGAGCACCGGCCAGCGCTCATAAAATCCCACGTCTCCGTGCACCGGGCTACGCACCCGCATTGCTGCTGTTCACCCATTCCAGCAAAAAAACCCCGCCGGCCGAGTTTCCAGCAAAAAAACCCCACCGCGCTCAGAGTTTCCAGCAAAAAAGCCCCCACCACGCGCGCCGCGTCGCGCCATGGAGAACCTTCCGGAGCACTTGCTTGTGGAGCTTGCGATGCGCGTCGCCATGCACGCAGAGCATCCTATGGAGGACCTCTTCAATCTGCGGGCCACCTGTTCGCAGATGAAAGCGGCGTGCCGCGACCCCCTGGTGGGACGGAGCATCCGACTAGACCGGGTGCTGTCTCGGCGGGTCTACGGCTGGGGGCCGCTGTACTACTCGCGCGAGTATCGCGCGAGTCTCATCACCAAGCTTGCCAAGGTCGGCAACCCGGAGGCGTGCTTCAGAGCAGGCATGTCTGCCGTGTTCGTGGAAGGCCGCGACACCGTCTCGCCGCCTCTCGACAAGCTGAAACAAGCCGCCGACTCGGGGCATGCGCTGGCCCGGTACGTTCATGCCCTTCTGCTCTACAGGCGGAACGCCGCCGCCGCCGATGACGACCTTGCCCGAGAGGTGTTGCGGGAGATTGAGCACGACACGGCGGCGACGATGGCTGCACCCTGGAGGAGGACCGCGAACAGCCACGAGTACTTCTCAGAAACACTGAAAGTGCTGCACGACGACTCGGTGGTTGTAACACCCCGGTGTTACCGCGCAATTAACTTACTAAAATCCGTCATTAGCATCATGTTTATATGTTAATGCATATGTCGAAATGTGTAGAAATGTTTGGTGCAACTCAAATGATTAAAAGGAATTGATATTTCATGAAAGAATAAGACGTTTCTTTGTATGAGTATGTATATATGTACGCACACATACTATAGACACACATATACGTAACTTTGGTGCTAGAGCTGCTAGCTGGTAGATTAGTGCTTGATCGTTTAATCATTGCCTCCAAAGTCGTACGTGCTTGCATGCACGGCCGGTCCTTGTTTTGGCCCTGACCCTGGACGTCGTCGTCGTCTAGCTGCCACTGCCAATGTCTGCCGCTACTGCCTCTGCTCACACTGTGGCACGTTGCTCGTCGGGACGCACTTCGCCCCGCTGCCTTAGTCGTCATTTCATCTTAATGACACTAGCAACCATCCGCCTGCCGCCAAGGCAAACACCAGCCTTTGTCACGAGGCCGTGGTTGCTCGTCGTCGTGATCATCTCCCTGTAGTCGCTGTGTCTTGGCCCTGCCACTGCGGCGCCATCGCCTCGCCGTCGCGTCCGCCTGCACCCTGTCCGCTAGCTGCCGATACTTGTCGCTGCTGAGTGCACGAGGCCGTGCCGGCGTCGTCGCTTGCCATTTATGGCATTGCGGTCGCACAGGCCATGTCTATCCTGAACACGCACGTATGCCAGCTCTCTAGCGACCAGCCGCGTTGTGCCAATAACAGGAACGAGCTGATGGCCGACGAGTCCGCGCACCAGTTCTTCCAGGAAGGATCACTTCACTGCATCCCTGTGTGCCTGGGACCTCTACCGCTCCAGACCAAATCGCTTCAGTTGCCTCTCACGTACACAGCTCCACGTACAGGTGCAAAGTTTCTTCTTCCTACAAATGCACGCAGCCCAGGCATCCCAGTCCAGTCCCTCGCACCAAAGGGTAGCCATGGCAGTTGCTTAAGCAGCCAACCACGCCAAGCCTCTGTCGTTCATCGCCATCGGAGACTAGCAGACGCCGCGGTGTCCGCTGCTGAGCGCCGCCGTGCCGCTCGCTCGCACGACGCCTGCTCTGCTCGGGCTCGCGCGTGTCTCCGACTCAACCATCCTCTCTACACGAATCTCTGTAAGCTATAGTTGTTAATGCTTGTTCGTTATGCTAAGTAGCTGTTGTAGCTTGCCGAGTCACCGCGGCCGTCGTGCATGGCATCCGCGAGCACTTTCTCTGCTCGTACGTGAGTTTGGTTAGAGTACAGACATGCTGTTAGTTTCTTAGCTTTTGTACGTAATACGTGTTCCATATATAGTTTGCTTGTTGTAACGTTTGTAGCTTAAACTGAGCTATTTGATGTAGTAGCTAAATATCCATTTAATATTAATAGGAGTAAGAATAGGACACGTACGTGCTTGCACCTCGCTTGCTGGTAGTTTACTATCTTAGTCATTAGAGCTAGTTTAGTTGTTTATTGCATGTGATCCTATTTTAAGAGTTGTTGTTGCCGTATATTAAATCATTGCATCATCATCGCATACATGTAGTGAACGAGTTGGCGGAAGTCGTGACCGTGGGCGACCAGGAGTACGAAGAAGTCATCGAGGAGTACGAGGAGGAGATACTCGTGCCGCAGGAGTTTCCGGAGCCGCCCGTGACTGACTTTGTTGAGTTTGCGCCTGACCAAGGCAAGCCCCGGTGCATAACCCTTATTTTTGAATAATATGATATATATGTTTGCATTTACGTTTCAGGAGTTATATGAAATCCACATGCATAGATATATTGTCCTATGAGTCTTACTAGTACAGGATCGAGTAGTTGCCATGCTTAGGTTATTCGGTAGCGTGAGTAACCTGCTGTTACTCACAAAGTAGGTGAATATTACTACACTGATGATGAGATGGTGGAAAGGAAATGGTGACCGGGCAGGGAAGTGGTATGGGTTCTGGTGGGTGTAACAAGTTATGTCCCGCGGCCACGGGCTTAGCTTGGTTGCACTGTTTTTTCCTGTCCCGAGTCAATTAATTAGGACCGCTCGTTGCAATGGAATGGTGGTCAAGTCACGAGATCTTATTATCCCGTGCACATACTTGCTTATGGGAGCGGGAAGACTGTTTTCTTTTCATGTCGAGGTTTCCGGCTCTTTCCGTGCCGACCGAATGGAGGGGGGAAAGGTTGGAGGTCCAAGGACCATACTTGAGTCCGGGACTCGGGTAGTGGTGGCTCGGAGTCCAAGTTTGGGGGGGGGACCCGGAGCCTCGGCGAAACGAAGGGGTTGGTCTTTGCTTGCGCCGTATTTTTGTAGCGCAAGCGGGCGTGTGTTTTTCGGGGTACCCAAATTTGGGGATATTGGTTCGCGAATCGCCGCCGTGTCGGTACGACTTGACTGGTATCTGGCATCGTAGTAAGAAGAGGAATATGAAGGAAGGAATTAAGATGGTTCTGATTGCTCAACTCTTGCTTGAAAGTAGATCAGGTGCTTATCTAGAATGGTTAGATGATGAACTTAAAAGATGGCTAATAAATGAAAAGTAAGGATTTACTTTTAGTAATGCTTTTCTGCAAACAAATAAACTACAGACCATAAAGCCTATCATATCCCTTGAGAGTCGGAAATATATAAATTCCCTTCGGGTAAGTCTTGCGAGTACAATTGAGTAATCAGGGTTTATTTACCCTTGTTGCAGGTGGAGCAAAAGGAGCTAGTCTTGTGTGGAGGATTCTTCTGGTGGGCACAGATGGATCCTTGTATCTTCATCGTCGCTAGATGTTTATTTTATTTCCGCTGTTTATTTCCGCACTCTGAACTTTGGTATTGTAATAAATAATTTCTAAGACTTGGTATTGTATGGAATAAATTAAGTATTGTAAGCTTGTACTCATTATTGGATTCTGGATGTAAACGTGGATTGTTTCGAGTTCTCCCTTGCGGTGTGCTCGACAGAACTGTTTGAAATGACCCATTTGTTGAGTACTTAGTGTCTAGAGGAAGACAAGTGCTCTATAAATGTGTTAGTTTGGGCGGTTCTGCCACAGTGGTGCCCCCCTATGGAGAGAGGCGGCATCTTCGTCCTCCTCTTGCCCAACCGGTGCATCGCCAGGACGGGCATCGGTGTAGATGGGGAGACAGTACTACTGCGGTGCCCAGGCCGGGAAAACCAGGGATCGATATTGCCGCCGCCTTTGGGTGTACCGCAGCGGGGACCGTAGGATCCGCGGTGAGTGTAATATGTTACGCGCTTGCTGCGGGGTGGGCATAAGCGGGCTCGATGATGCTCACATATGCAATATATGTTCCGAGCAACTTGGTTGCCAAACTTGTAAGGTCGTGTTTAAATCCTGAAAATTGGCACTTTGTCCGATCGACATTTCAAAAGATCCGTCTCGCAATTTACATCTAAACTGTGTAATTATTAGTTATTTTGTTTACCGACATTTCATAATCCATGCATGCGTTGGTACATTTTAACCATTCAATTCAATGTGACGGGAATTTTGGGATTTGAAGCCAAATTCGGGTGATCTATAGCGCCGCTATTTTTTTCGTGGGTTGTGATATATATACTATTCGTCCATTCGATGGTGTTTTCCTTTTATTTTCTATAGAATTGAAAAATGAAATATTTTTTAAAAAAAACAAAAGGAAAGAGTCCTAACGGGCTAGATTGCCACTATGGCCATGCACGGGAGAATCGAGGACTAGGATCAACGAGCGGAGGGCGCTTGGCGCCTGCGCGGCAGAATTTAACTCACCCGCCCTGGCCCCTGTCCCAGGCGGGCGTATCTGCGTACTATCAGATATACGTATTCGATACCAACAAGGCAAATCAGGCAAGCATTCGGGGTAACGTAAAGTATATACGTCTGTACAGGTCCTCGTCCGGCTCCGGCCCAATCGGTGCCGCGCCGATCGAGAGAGACGGGCAGATCTCAACCGTCCGAGATAGGCCTAGATACACAGAGGAGACACGCACCCAAGGTGTACAGACGCGCTCTATTAAATGTCGTCGGTAATTGGCGCCGGTCATGTCGTCGTGAACGTCTGTTCCACCGCACGGGAACGCACCCGGCCACCCGTATTATTGCTACTCGCAACGGCGCCACCGCAGCCGCCGTTCACCTCCCACCTCCCGCCGCTCCGAGCTTCCAACAAAAAGCCCCCACTCAGCGCCGCCGCGCCGCGCCATGGAGAACCTTCCGAGCACTTGCTTGTGGAGCTTGCGATGCGCTGTCGCCATGCACGCAGCATCCTATGGAGGACCTCTTCAATCTGCGGGCCACCTGTTCGCGAGATGAAAGCGGCGTGCCGCGACCCCCTGGTGGGACGGAGCATCCGACTAGACCGGTGTCTTTGTCTCGGCGGGTCTACGGCCGGGGGCGGCTGTACTACTCGCGGTATCGCGCCAGTCTCATCACCAAGCTTGCCAAGGTCGGCAACCCGGAGGCGTGCTTCGAGGAGCGGCATGTCCGCCGTGTTCGTGGAAGGCCACGGCACCGTCTCGCCGCCTCTCTACAAGCTGAAACAAGCCACCGACTCGGGGCATGTGCTGGCCCGTGCGTTCACGCTCTTACGCTCTGGGGGCGGAACGCCGTCGCCGCCGATGACGACAGTGCCCGACACTACTACATAACAGAACTTCCATGGCGGGCTTTATACATTTTCTGTGGCGGGCTTTGTGCCCGCCATGGAGGTAGGGTCACGGAAAATCAAAAGAACCGTGGCGGTCATTTTGCCCGCCACCGTTAATAAAATAAAAAATAAAAAAAAAAAAAATCCAACCTGAAACCCTAACGGGCCCGGATGCGGGCCGCCGCTGCGCCGCCGCCGCTGGAGAGGAGGGCGCCGCCGCCGCCGCTTGGAGAGGAGGGTCGCCGCCGCCGCTGCTTGGAGAGGAGGGCCGCGGATCCCGCCCGCCTCGCTCCCGCGCCGGATCCACGACGGAGAGGCCGCGCGCCGGATCCACGACGGAGGAGGCGCGCTCCCCTTCCTCACGCCGGATCCACGTCGGGGAGGCGCGGCTGGAGGCCGGGATCCATGGCCCTCCTGTTCCTCACGCCGGATCCACGTCGGGAGGCGCGGCCGGAGGCCGGGATCCATGGCGCTCTGTTCCTCGCGCCGGATCCACGTCGGGGCGCTCGCGTAACGACCGCCGCCGCCGACGCCCGCGCCTCGACCACCGCCGTCACCGCTCCCTGCGCTGGACCGCCGTCGCCGCCCGTGCCTCCGCCGCGCCTCCCGCCGCGCCGCCCGCCTTGAGGAGTCGGGGAGGGGGAGGTGTCGGGGAGGGAGTCGGGGAGGAGAGAGTTGTGGGAGAGTGGGTGGGGAGAGAGTTGTGAGAGAGTGGGTGAGAGATGGGTGCTGAAACCCTAACTCGTCAATATATATGAGCCCGAGAGGATGGGTGGACATGGGCTTTTGGAAGTTGTTTTTGGGCCTCGGGACTTTGGATGACTGGACCTAATTAACCGTGGCGGGCTTTTTATAAAAACTGCCACGGTTAATCGATTTACCGTGGCGGGCTTTTTAACCGCCATGCAAAATAGAAATTAACCGCCACGGTTAATCATGATATTAACCGTGGCGGTTTCGAATGCCCGCCACGGAAAATAAAATTTAAACACCATGTAAAATCAATTTTGTAGTAGTGCGAGAGGTGTTGCGGGAGATCGAGCGCGACTCGGCGGCGACGCTGCCTCGACGCTGGACGAACGTGAACTGCCGCAAGCACTTCATGTAGGCACTGAAAGTGTTGCACGACGATTTGCTGCTGCCGTATCTAGTGTGGCGATGGCGAGATCGTCCCGCTACGGCCCAACCGGTGCCTCGCCAGGACGCGCGCCGCTGCGGTGGAGACAATTGCAGCACCCTGGCCGAATGGGGGCCAGGATTAGTATGGCCGCTGCGGTGGGTGTTCTGCAGCGAGGAGTGTAGGATCCGCCGCGAGTGTAGTATGTTCTTCCTTGCTGCAGCGTTGGTATAAGCAGGCCAGTCTATGATGATGCTCTCAGGCACTATATACTCTATGTGTGTGTTGTACATTTTGCTAGCTTAGCTCTAAGCTAGATGATCGAGATCGAACGACTTTTGCTACCTTTTGGTTGTGTGCTTGCAAGCATTGGTTGATGTTCGATAGATCCGTCCCTCGAGTTTGAGTACCATGCAGCGATGAACACCGGTTAGACATTTTAATTCGTTGTAGTCCATGTGTTATTTTGTTTTGTTGGTGTTTATGGGACGATGGTGTTTGTGATTAAATATCAAATGTGTTGTATTTCTCCAAATCATGTCTTTGCATGGATGTTTGATTGCGGCTGAAATGATGAGTGACTAGAGTGATGACAATGGTATATCCATGTTTGTGAGGTGTAAAATTTATTTGCGATTGGTATATTCATGTTTGTGAGGTGTAAAATTTATTTGCGATTCTCACCGCCCTCGGCGCCCACGCACGCCGCCAATGGACGCCAAGCGAGCACCTCGGCGTGGCCGCCTCGGCTGAACTCTCTCCCTTCTCTCTTACCCTAGCACCTCAAGACTCGTCGGCTTGACGGTTATGCTCGTTGCCGTTGACGTCGCCTTGAACGCCGCTCTTTGTGTCCGCCGCCCGGTTCACGCCGCCACAGTCTGAACCCGAAAAAGCACTTGTAGTACTTTTCGTTTGTTTGTGGTAAATATTATCCTACCATCGCTTGGGGTAACTAGGCTCGAAGATTAGTCTCTTGCAATGTACTCATCTAAATTGTGCAATTAGGTATTTTGTTTATTACCTACGTTTCATACTCAATGCATGCGTCTTTTGGTACATTTAATGATTTGATGTGATTGGAATTTTGAGACGCCGAGCCAAATTCGGGGTGATTTAAACACAGCCTAATAAGAATCTTGCTTAACTTTGTTTTGCCTAAAGGAATCTTGCACATTTTTCTACTCTATGACATGTGGAGCCCAAAAGAATTTCAAAACCTTTTGCTTTGAAATTATCTTGTAAAGGAAAACTAGGCCACAAATTAAAAAATGAAAATTGAAATTTAAGTGTTTTAATTGACCTCTTATAGACAACAAACTACCAATATAGTGATTGTAGTTCTCAAATATCCATGAAACTTTGTAGTTTACAACTTTTTGATTTGGGACATGTGTGTTCTTAGTTGTGATATATATACTATAATTAGGACAATCAACAAATAAAAATAGGCATCTCTAGCTATTCCATTCGAGGGTGTTTTCCTTTTATTTTCTCTTGAGAAAAAGAAATAATTTTTTAAAAGGAAGAGCCACGACGGGCTACATCTTGTCATTAACTATGGCCTGCCTCACCAAGCATGCACGGGAGAATCGAGGCGGACTAGAGCTGCACTAGTAGACTTTATAGTAGATGGCAAAATATTTGCCAAAGGCAGGCCCCACTGTTTGAATTAACTAAAAATGTTATAACTCACAAACCGAAATACCAATTTAAATTCGATTGCACCATTGAATTCCTTTCAATAAATCTTTCAAAACAAGAAATCATATGGTTATATTTCGATAAATTATAGGTGGGTCCCGATGGTAGTTGGTATTATAGAGTAAAGTAAAAAAAGAACAAAAAAGAGGGGGGAAAAGAAAAAAAAAAAAGAGAATAGGAGGGTGTATGTGTAGGGAGTTTGTTTATTAATTTTCTGGGAATTTTCTGTAGCTTGGAAAATGTTTTCGCTCCTCCGTGTACGATCTCGGGCTGCACGTGAGTACTAGCATTTACCTAGCGGCTGACGCGCGGTCTAGTCTTTGCGCAGTTGGGACTGGCCGGCTGTCTTTGTGAACCGATCTCATGGTCTCTTCTCCTCGTCTCTCGTATTCTATTGGACCATGTCCATGCTAGCAAGGAGAAGTGAGAGGTTTCAATGACAGGTGGGCCCTTGGGGAATATGGCGTGCAGCCATTTGCCACAGGCCCACAGCACGTGGCCTTGGATGCCTTCAACCGTCGGTCCACGCGTCCTGCCGTGTGTACTCGGTGTAGCCAGAGAGAGAAAAGAAAGGGAGAGAGAAAAGTGAAGAGCGAAGCAGAGGGGTGACGGGTGAGGGGAAGAGAGCAGCGACGGTGCTTTCCTTGTCGCAGAAGCGTCGGATTAATTATTGACGAGAGAGAGAAAATGGCCACCGGGCCGCCCCACAATTTAAAATACCTAAAAAATGTTTTAATTGAGAAACCAAAAATCTAAATTAGATTCTGATTACACCATTCAATTTGTTTCAATTAATTCTTCAAAACAAGATATCACATGGATATTAGATAAAATTACAAGTGGGCCCACACGATGGAAGTTGGGATAGAGTAGGACAAACTTATTTCAGGGCCAAATTCCTAATTCTCCCATAGTCCTATTACTACTATAAATAATGTTTGAAATTTCGAAATATAGCACACAAGTTTTATCGCCCTTTTTTATTAACCGTGGGACCATGGTGTGTCAGATCGAACACTCTCTGGTAGCCACCTCGGATTCCTTTATAGTGCTACTATGGGCGTTTTTCTCTCAGCCTCTCGTCTCTTCCTTCTCCCATACTACACCTCTTCTCATCTTGTACTAGTTAGTAGTACTCTTCTCACCTCTTCTCCGTCCCGACTTTCCAAACTCATCCTAACCAAACACAGGGGAGTACGGAGTCGTCCGACACAAAGCGACCGCCTCGCCTTCGCCTTCGTCTCCATCCTGGGCGGGTGGTGCTCTTTATCACATCCATGCAACTAGATATGGTTTTTCATGTGGTTTTGAAACAAAGAAATACATGAGTTTTTTTTTTTTTTTTTGTATGGTTGCGGATCTGGATCGAGTCCCTACCGTTCGGATCTCGACTTCATTGCTTGTTCGGTTTGGGTGGTTGAACCAACCCGCAATAGTGTTTTCCTCTCACGTAAAACCAGGCACCGGCACCCGGCCGATAACTAGCCAAAGATTTTTTTCTCACAACAAATCAAGCACCCGACCAACCAAAGACCGGCCGGTTTAACAAATCAGCACCGGCCAAGCCCGGCTTTTGAAGTCCCTACGCTCGATCTCTAGCTAGTGTTGGGTTGGGAAGGAGGCCAAGAAAATGTCACAAAAGAAGCACATCTTCTTGGGTAAACACCGCTGAGATCTCTAAAATGCATTTCCTTTTTTGAAGGTTTTTTAGTGGCTCTAAAAAGGTTTTGTTTTGTCTTTATATTTGTGTGATTCATGCTAGTCACAAAGACCTACGCGGGAGATTATAAAAAGGATGGGCGGGAGGTCGAAGAAAATGTGGCAAGAAAAACACATTTTCTTTGTGTTGTTTTTCCAATCCCTCCTTGCGCTTAAGTGTCCTCTCAAATGGATGTCTCTCTCTCCGAGGCACTTCTCTCTGCTGCCGCAGTGGCATGAAGGGCATCAACAATAATGTACTAGTAGTCATGAAGGGCATCAACCATTGTGGAGTTAGACCATAGCTATTGTCCATCCAAAAAACACCTCAAGCTTATGGTGCACCACAAGCAAATAAACAATGATTTCTCTCACATCTTCTCTTCCTTTTCTCTCACACATCTTATTCTTCTCTGCTTTTTACTGTACATGGGCCCATGCTTGTCGCTCCACCATTGTGGCTTTGGCTGTCCGTAGCTATTGCCCAAAAAAATGGATCCCACGCTTATGGTCAATTGTTGCATGCACATTGTGGTTGCCCGAATAGAAGCAGTAGCGGTTAGATAGGTCTCGAGCCTTAATTATGCGCATGGCTAGAGCTAAAGACCTACCCTGGAGATTATAATCCTGCCAAGGGCCGCAACCATCTCGCCGGTGCTGTTATCTCTACTCGAGTCTGGACAGGAGGAGGTTGCCTTCTAAATAGATGCTCCCTACTCGAATCTGTATCGATCCTGTATTGCTAATTTGTGCTAGTTTGTGCATTGTGGCTCAACAAACGAATTCAAATTGATTTGGTCCGTAAAGAGGCAAATTTTGGCCTTGTGTTGAAACAAATTTGGCATCGAACACTCCTACCTCATTCTTTCTCTCGATCGATCGAACAGAATGTGAAATGACTCCATACGTGACCCCTCGATGGACAAGTACACCTCGGGCATGTCATCATGATTACGATTCTACGGCACCCGTCTTTGGTGCGTATGACACCGCGAGGATGGACGAGAGAGAAAAATGGCCACCGGCGAGCCCCACAATTTTTTTGAGATTACACACAGTAGTACAACGCAGACGCTCAACACGCACACACACTCACCCCTATGAACACACGTACGCAAACCCTACCCCTATGAGCACCTACCTAAAAAATGTTTTAACTGACAAACCAAAAATCTAAATTAAATTCCGATTACACCATTAAATTTGTTTCAATTAATTCTTCAAAACAAGATATCACATGGATATATTTAGATAAAATTACAAGTGGGCCCACACGATGGAAGTTGGGATAGAGTCGGACAAACTTTTTTCGGGGCCAAATTCCTACTTCTTCTTTACCCATAGGCCATATAGTCCTATTACTACTCCAAACAATGTTTGAAATTTCGAAATACTACTAGCACACAAGTTACAGTCACCCCAAAAAAGTGCGAGACGAATCTTTTGAGCCTAGTTACTCTATAATAGGATAACAATACCAAATACAAACAAAAAGTGCTACAAAGAGTTTAACCCAAAATATTTCACCAACTAAACACACATTAACCGTGGGACCATGGTGTGTGCGCATCGAACACTCTACAGCTTTGCCACCTCGGATTCTATATGAGATCTTGTGGCAGGCCCCACTTTGCTTTGAACTTACTAAAAAATGTTATAACTCACAAACCAAAAACCAATTTAAATTCCGATTATTACACCATTGAATTCCTTTCAATAAATCTTTCAAAACTAGATGTCATAAGGTTATATTTCGATAAATTATAGGTGGGTCCCAATCGATGGTAGTTGGTATAGAGTAAAGTAAAAAAAAAATAATGAAGAATAGGAGGGTGTAACTGTATGTGTCGGGTATTGGGTGTACATATTTGTTTATTAATTTTCTCGGAATTTTTCGTAGCTTGGAAAATGTAGTTTTCGCTCCTCCGTGTGCGTTCTCGGGGCTGCGCGACGCGTAAAGATTTACCTAGCGGCCGACGCTGGGTCTAGTGTTTGCGCTTGGGACCGCCCGGCTGTCTTTGTGAACCGATCTCATGGTCTCTTCTCCTGTCTCTCAGTATTCTCTTGGACCATGTCCATGCTAGCAAGGAGAAGTGAGAGGTTTCAATGACAAAATTTTGGGGAAATATGGCGTGCGACCATTTGCCACGTGCCCACAAAGACGTGGCCTTGGATGCCTTCAACCGCCGGGTCCACGCTCGCCCCGCCCGTGTAGTGTAGCCGAGAGAAAAAGAGGGGTGAGGGGAAGAGAGCAGCGACGGTGAGAGAGAGAGAGAGAGAGAGTCGGAGAGAGAGAGAGAGAGAGGGAGAGAACGGGAAAAAAGAAAAAAAAAAAGAGAGAGAATAAGAGGGTGTGATAGTACGTACTTAGTAAATATTCTAACTTATACGTACTAGATTTCTCGTTCATACCCGTGTCAACACGTGGGGATATGACGCGTGAAGGACAAAGTTAAACGGGATTAAAACATATACCAAGGATTTCCTCAAATAAATTATTATATATATGTTTTATTGCACTACCGTAAGTTGTCACCGCCTAACATATCTAAATATTTCTATTCAATATTGGTTTAGCTTAGAGTTTAAAGTTTTAAACATAAGATTAAATAATCTTTTTGCGTATAATTTTAGTGATTACACAATTCAATACTTTAACAAAGATAATACCCTCTTTCTACCAGCTGCAACGCTGGGAATACCTCTAGTCTAGTTATTACTACTCTCCAACTAAGCGCCACACAAACTGCCGCTCACCTCCCACCTCCCCACCGCGCTCCGAGCACTTGCTTGTGGAGCTTGCGATGCACGCCGCCATGCACGCAAAGCATCCTATGGAGGACCTCTTCAATCTGCGGGCCACCGTTTGCAGATGAAAGCGTGCGTCTTGCGACCCACAATAGGACGGAGCATCCGGCTAGGCCAGTCTTGTCTCCCGCGGGTCTCGGCCCGGGGGGGGCCGCTGTACTACTCGTGCGGGTCTCATCGGCCGCTTGCCTAGATCGGCAACCCGGAGGCGTGCTCTGAGCGAGCATGTCTACCGTGTTCGTGGAAGGCTGCGACACCGTCGTCTGCGCTGTCGACAAAAAAGGAAACAAACCGCCGACTCGGGGCAAGCATAGCGGCCTGGTACGTTCACCCTCTTACGCCCGAGAGGTGTTGCGGGAGATCGGCGCGACTGGCGTCGACGCTGGACAAATGTGAACTACCGCAAGCACTTCATGCAGGGACCGGAACTGTTGCTGATTCGGCTCTTGCCGTAATAGTTTATTTATATTTTTTTGGAATTTTCTGAAGCTTGAAAATGTAGTTTTTCGTTCATGCATGTACGATTTCTGGGTGCACGTGGGATTTACCTAGGAGCTGATGCGCGGGACCGATCTTTGCGCTTGGGACCGGCCTCTTCCTTCACTTACTCCCTCCGGCCCCACCGAGTTTGTCACCCTGGTTTCCGTGCCATCTTATTCGATGTTTTGTCTTATTTTAAATTGTTTTAAGTGACGTTCTTCGAGTCCTCTCGGACGCATGATTTCCAACAAAAAAACCCCTCGTCGGTCCCCGTGTGCCAAAGCATGGTGTGAAGCCCGACTCTTCTCACGGGTCCTGTGGGCTCCCATGTCGTGGTGGGGGCCGGGGTTCGGGGTTTTCCGGGATCCGTGGGGGAAGATCTTCTTCTTAAAGAAATATGGGTGGGGACATCGTCCCCCGCCAGTCCCGTTTTTAAAATATCCATGAAACTTACTCCGTAGCTTACAACATTTTGATTTGAGATCATCTTGTCATGGGCGGTTTGAAAACATTTACTTACGCACTCGCACTACGGGGGATTTTCGCCGGCAGAGGCGAGCCGGGCCGCCGTGGCAACGTGAACGCTTCTCGTTCCTTGTCGTAGAAGCGTCGGATTAATTATACTAGACGAGAGAGAGAAAAAATGACCACCGACGGGCCCCACAATTTAAAATACCTAAAAATGTTTTAACCGAGAAACCAAATCTAAATTAAATTCGATTACTCTACTAAATTTGTTTCAATTAATTATTCAAAATAAGATATCACAAGGATATATTTAGATAAAATTACATGTGGGCCCACACGATGGTAGTTGGGATAGAGTAGGACAAACTTTTTCGAGGGGCCAAATTCCTAATTCTCTAAATAATGTTTGAAATTTTGAAATACTAGCACACAAGTTACAAATCGCCCTTTTACATTAACCGTGGGACCATGGTGTGCGATCGAACACTCTACAGATTTGCCACCTCGGATTCCTTTTATAGTGCTACTATGGGCGCGATTTTCTCTCAAGATCTCTCGTCTCTTCCTTCTCCCATACTACACCTCTTCTCATACCGTGTACATTCTCACCTCTTCTCCGTCCCGACTTTCCAAACTCATCTCAACCAGAGAGCGGTCCGACACAGGGGACTGCCTCGCCTTCGCCTTCGTCTCCATCCCGGGCAGGTGGTGCTCTTTATCACATCCATGCACCTAGATATGGGTTTTCATGTGGTTTTTGAAGCAGCAAATACAAAAGTTTTTGCTTTTTTGGTGGTTGCAGATCTGGGGTCCATCGCGGAAGCACATCTTCTTTTCTTTTTTGGGTGGTTGCAGATCTGGGGTCCGTCGCGGAAGCACATCTTCTTTTCTTTTTTGGTTGTTGCAGATCTGGGGTCCGTCGCGGAAGCACGTCTTCTTGGTAAGCACCGAAATCTAGATTGTATAGTGCATTATCCTTCCTTTCTTGAAGTGATTTCTGAATGGATCTAAAAAGTTTTAATGTTTGTCTTACATATCTGTGTGACTCATGCTACCTTCTACAACCACAGAGATCTACGCGGGAGATTATTAAAGGTTGGAGGAGGAGCGATGTGCAAAAAACCAATGTGAGCAAGCTTCATGTTGTTCTCCTCCTGATTGACACCACACCTCCGGCGCGTAGATAGATTACTTGCCATTGCGCATTGGTGTTTATCCCCGACCCAACCGTTTGAGAGCCCTAAAAACATAAAACTCAAGTTTTGCTTGTTTCTCTAGAACTTGCGAGAGAGACCCTTTGAGTGGACTTTGACGAGTGGGGCTCACGGCCGTAGGACTATAATCTCCGTGTAGGTCTCGAGCCCTAGTCATGGCCATGGCTAGCGCTTAAGACCTCGCTACTGAGATTATAATCCGGCCGTAAGCTCCTCGAGTGTGTCGTCGTCCCCTACTCGAAGTGCGGACCGGGGGACGCCCATATATGTCCGCCTTCGTAGCTTAGGTCTTGCTTCTTTTTTTTTTTTTTTTTTGTTCGCTTGCTCTTGTTGCTTCATCTTAGTTTCAAATTTTTGTTATGTCTCACGGAATTCTATTAAATCAGCCAAAATCAGCGCTAGCAAAACAACCTCGTTCTCCGTAATGTTGTTATATTATCAAAAAATGTTCAAATTTGGAATGCTCGGCTCTCCAAGAATCAGATCGAACCTGTATTGCTAGTTTGTGCATTGTGGCTCAACAAATGAATTCAAATTGATTTGTTCCGTAAAGAGGCAAATTTTGGCCTTGTGTTGAAACAAATTTGGCATCGAACAGTCACCTCCTTCTCTCTCTCTCGATCAAACAGGCATGTGAAATGACTCCATACGTGACCCACGATGTACAAGTACACCTACGTATACACAGCGTTCGTGCATGTCATCATCATGATTACGATTCTACGCACCCGTGCTTGAAAAACGGGTCTATAGGATGGTGCGTATGACACCGCGAGGATGGACCCGGACGACAAGTTTTTATATCTCCCAAAAAAGTTTTGACCAAAACCTTTTCCAACAATACTACGGGGACTCGCGGGCCGGCGGAGACGGAGAGGCGGCCGTGGCAACGTGAACGCTTCGTTCCTTGTCGCGAAAAGTCCGGATTAATTATAGACGAGAGAGAAATGGCCACCTTGGCGGGCCCCACAATTTGAAATACCTACAAAATGTTTTACACCAACCGAGAAACCAAAAATCTAAATTAAATTCGATTACACTACTAAATTTGTTTCAGTTAATTATTCAAAACAAGATATCACATGGATATATTTAGATAAAATTACAAGTGGGCCCACACGATGGTAGTTGGGATAGAGTAGGACAAACTTTTTCGGGGCCAATTCCTAATTCTCTAAATAATGTTTGAAATTTCGAAATACTAGCACACAAGTTACAAATCGCCCTTTTACATTAATCGTGGGACCATGGTGTCTCCGCATCGAACACTCTACAAGAGCCACCTCGGATTCCTTTATAGTGCTACTATGGGCATTTTTCTCTCAGCAGCCTCTCGTCACTTCCTTCTCCCACACTACACCTCTTCTCATACTTGTACTACTAGTTAGTAGTGCTCTTCTCACCTCTTCTCCGTCCCGAGTTTCCAAACTCATCTCAAGATTCTCAACCAAACCCGAGTACGAGCGATCCGACATTGTGGGGTCTCGCTTCGCCTTTCGCCTTCATCTCCGTCTCCGTCAGGCGGTGGTGCTCTTTATCACATCCATGCAGCTAGATATGGTTTTTCGTGTGGTTTTTGAAGCAGCAAATACAAAAGTTTTTCCTTTTTTTGGTGGTTGCAAATCTGGGGTCCGTCGCGGAAGCACATCTTCTTTTCTTGTTTTGGTGGTTGCAGATCTGGGTCCGTCGCGAAGCACATATTGGGTAAGCACCAAATCTAGATTGTAAAGTGCATTATCCTTCCTTTTTTTGAAGGGTTTTTTGAATGGCTATAAAAAGGTTTTGTTTTGTCTTGCATATCTGTGTGACTTTTTTTTCGCGATCGGGCCATTCACCCGTTTTTCATTAAGAGGAGGAAAACCAAATGCAAATACAAAGTAGGCCGGGATGCCGAGCAGACATCAGGCCCACATCCATATCTGTGTGACTCATGCTATCTACTAGCTTGTACAACATTGCTCAATTATTTTGTTGTCTTATACCTTCTCCCGATTCATCCTTGGTACAAACCCAAAGACCCACGCGGAAGATTATAAAAGGATAGGAGGCGTGAAAAGCACATCCTGGTTCATTTAGCGGGGGCTTAGCTTGAATCATAACCGTCTTCATGTTGCGCCAAAGATGGGAGGCGTGAAAAGCACATCCCGGTTCATTTAGCGAGGGGCTTTGCTTTGTGCAACTTCGTCTTCATGTTGCGCCTTGGCCGCCGCTCTGATCTGTGGGTGTTTTGGGCGGAGGCCGAAAAAAATGTCGCAAGAGAAGCACATCTTCTGTAGTGGGTGAGCATCGAAATCTAGATTGTAAAGTGCATTATCCTTCCTTTTTTGAAGGTTTTTTGAATGCCTCTAAAAAAGGTTTTGTTTTGTCTTGCATATCTGTGTGTCTCATGCTATAGCTTGTACAACATTGCTCAATAATTTTGTTGTCTTAAATACTTTTTTCCGATTGATCCTAGGTACAAACCCAAAGACCCACGCGGGAGATTATAAAAGGATGGGAGGCGTGAAAAGCACATCCTGGTTGGTGTGCTCCTATTCGAGATTGGCAACCACAACGGCGTGCTCTTTTTGATATTTGCAACCACCTCTGCCTTTGCCATCTGCGGCTCTGGGCCGGCCTCGGCTGCTTTTGCCTTCTTGGGCTCATCATTTAGCGGGGGCTACTCTTGAGTTGCACAACTTCGTCCTCATGTTGCGCCTTGGCCGCCGCAATTGCCCTGCTTTTGATGTGCAATGTCGCCTTCATCTTTGGGCCTTAGCCGCGCTCTCCTACTCATCTATACGCTGAGGAGTAATTTGAAGATAATAAATCTTGCGTTCTCTACCCAAGGTGTGGTGCGCTCCAAGTGAATAGTAGCAGTCTCTACCTTGACGTGCACATTAGGGATATGCATCCCATGATATGAGTATTGTTGATCTTTTGAGCATCCATTGTGTGTGACCAAGCATATTACGACCTATGTTGCTTGTAAACTCTGTGTCATGTACTGTACATTGTGGAGAGTTTACGATGGATGGAAGTTCTACTCATGTGTCAAATTTGATCGTGTGAACGTCTAGCTTGTCATATTTTTCTTTTGTCATATTTAAAAAATTGAGATGCTGACTCCATAAGACTAATGATACCGTGGCACTCATTTGCATCTTAATGGTGCGCTTTTATGGTTTATTGAAACCTTGCTGTCAAGATGACTGCTTGTGGTTTCGAACTGATTTCTTTGTGTACACAATACACATCCGTAGTGATTACTTTGGTTGTGTGAAGGCTAGTGTTGTCAATGCATTCTGCGTGTCTGGATTGACCTTTATCATGGCAATGAAGCAAGACTGGAATGGAAGGGTCATTCAGAAGGTTTTTTTTTTTTGGTGATCGATCTTATGCTGTCTTGGCTTAGTTTTGGTGATGATGTACTATCTAGCTAAGCTAGTATTAAAACTATGTGATGATCGATGCAAACTCGATAACTGCTTGCTCAATTTGATAAAATATATGATGCTAGTAGCTTGTTCGCACAAATTGTTGACCACACATACATATGCTTCGGACCCGTCTTTGGATACAGTGGATCGTGAAAATACGTATATATTATTATATTGAATTGAACTTGTTGCCCGTGGGACCATCTTGTTCGTAATGCATCCCAACTCCACTCGCTCTCTGCGTGGCGTGGGGACCGGACGATCAATACCGACGCTTTGTTGTGAATAGTTCACCGCTCGGGCCAACTTGGGCTGTGCATTCTTAGCCCGAGGCTCTTGGCCGCTTAAGAATCGACGACCTTAGCGGTCCGATCAAATCGGACGGCCACGTTTCGCCGATGTTGCAAAAATATCGCCGCCACCGCCGGCCGGTTTCTACCGCGAAAACCTAGTAATGTACTACTAGAGCTATCAAGAAAGAAAACGCCGCGCAACGCTTTCCGCAAATAGATAGATCCAAGATGAAGAAACCTAGGTTCGCCCGAAATGGCGAAGTCATCCGCCGATCCATCAAAACCAGCTTCAAACCCCGCCCGCTAGCTCCGATCTTATCGGCAACCTCCCCTGCACGACATTCTCACCGCCATCATCTCCCTCCTACCAAATTTAATGCGGCGCCAGGGCGCAAGTATTATCCACCGGTGGCGCCCCCTATGGCGGAACTCTCCGCTCAACCTCTCGCAACGGCGACATCAAGCTCATCAAGCGCAAGCGCCAGACCTATATTTGACGTTGTAATCGATCGTATCTCGGATCATCTCCAATCATTCGGTAATTTTCGCCGGTCGTGCTTTGGTTGTCAAAGCATAGACGACATCTATCCGATCTACAGTGTCCGCTTCAATCCCCTAAATCTAGGTAGCCTTGAGCATCTCGAGCTTTGGAACACATTCACATATTTGGTGCCGGAGCCGCCGCCCAATTTCTCGTTATCCTCCTCCCTTTGCTCTCTCACCATCGCGGATGATAGATCTCGACCTAGACTACACCATGAGTTCGCCAAGTTTCCCTCTTGATTTAGATAGTTTACATTTCGCCAATATGAAAGAGCTTTACCATCCAAATAAGCATGGCTATCGGGGACGTAATGCTCCATACGCTCCTCTCCAAATGCCCCATACTACGAGTTTGGTACCGGCCCGTAAATGTCGGACTTTCTTGCATCCGCATAACTAATTGTACACTTAGGTCGCTTGGTCTTTCCGACGAAGAATATTCCGAGTCCGATGAGCAAATTCGAAAAGAAGTGGTGATTGAGTTTGCTCCTCTTTTTAGAAAAGCTATTCATTGAACGCCACCATTACTCTCCCCCCGACTTACATTGAGCCCCGCCTCGCTACACGTCAAGATCCAAATGGCTCCAAAGCTTCAGTTCTTGGGGGCCCTCGAATTCGCCCTACGACATTTGAGTTTGGTATTTGTAAGGTGTGTAGTGTGTAAGTTCACCATGCCATTACTTGATTTATTTTATTATTTATACATTATGTCAATACGTATAACCAAAGTTTTGTTCTCAAGAGATGTCTTTACCTCTAGCATTCCCATATCCGATGGGAGCTATTAAAGTTTTGGTTGTGTGCATGCCATCTCCCGACATTAATGATGCCGTTAGTCTTCTCAATTGTTTCCCTGCCTCCAAAAGCTCTATGTGAAGGTAACTAACATTTGGATCAAAAATTTATATATGTACCTTTACATTCCACATTTAGTTTCTAGCTTATATTGCTTGATGAGATTTTTTTACACGCTCAAATGTAGCCGGTATTTCATGATATTTATGAATTGAATTGTTTATGTGTAATCCGAATTATGTCTCGAATAAATGTTCATTTAGTCAAATTGTGCAATCGTTGTCACTACGCTTTTGCAGGTGTTCAGCTCCGACATTTTTTGTTTGTTTCATTTGCGTGTCTCTTTGAAGGCCAGTCAAAAAGGGTGAAGCGAAATTATGCCCTTGATCATCTTGGTTGTCTTCAAAGCCACCTTAAGAAACTAGTAATCTTGTTAGATTACAAGGGCAGGAAGAGAGATGTGGAATTTGTCAACTTTTTATTCAAAGCGCCAAAGTTCGGAGAAAATAGAATTTTGGACAGGCGTGACAAATGCGATTTTGAATATTGGCAACGACAAAGAAGTTTAAACTAAAACTAATGTTCGGTGCTTCCAAGGACATAAAAAGTAGCATTTCGCCCTTGTGCCGGTCTCCACTTTGACCTTGTGCACATCGGGGATATGCATGATAGGAGTATTGTTGATCTTTATGAGCATGCGTTGTGTGTGACCGAGCATTATGACCAACATTTATTGTAAACTCTTTGTCAAGACGATGCCGCCGATCAAGACCTGAAGCCACTCTTGAAGACCAAGATGAAGCCGGTGTCATAAGAGATGATTCAGCTTTTGTCCTCAAGCGCCCGTGATCGGTTCTTTTGGCATTCGCCGAATGTCCGTAAGCATAGGAGGTGTGATGAGTACTGGTTGGGCTATGCTGCGTGCCTTCGTGCCGCAAAATAAGAAAACTTGTGCTGTGTTGCGTGCCTTCGAGCCGCATAGGAGGTTAAATTTGATTGTGTGAACGTCTACCTTGTCATCTTTTTCCTTTGTCATATTTTAAAAATTGGGATGCTGACTTCATAAGACTAATGACGTAACTTGTTTGTTTATCGGGGCACTCGCCGCACCGTTGATAGTGCACTTTTATGGTTTATTGAAACTTTGCATTCAAGATGCATGCTTGTGGTGTGGAACTGATTTCTTTTGTACACATCCGTAGTGATTACTTTGGTTGTGTGAAGGCTAGTGTTATCGATGCATTCTGTGTGTCTGGATTGAGCTTTATCATGGCAACGAATCAAGACTGGAATGGAAGGGTCATTTGGAAGTATTTTTTTTTGTTTCCCCACACTCCAGGACAAGCACTGCAAAACTGGAGGCTACCTATGCTGAATTGCAGATGCTTGTGGATTGGATTACAATGAAATGAAGCAAGGCAGAAAGCCTCGTCTTGTGAGTTTGTGGATGATGAGGAACAGATTTTGTTGGGCTATCCTTCCTGATGGAGGATGAATTTGGAGCCCAACAAAGCAGCCCAAAAACCAATGACAAGCCCAAAAGGTGCTTGTGCACCGCTGATCTCGGTTGGATTCAATGGTTGAGATTGCTTCTTGGGAAGCATGTATGGGGTAAGGAAAAAACCCTAGCGTCCATTCAACTGAGAAACTATGCCGCCTCCAGATGCCGTGACGACGTGCCAAGAAATTCTCGTTACAGATTTATGCGCACTTAACCAAGGTCAAGATATCAATCAAGTTGATGATGATTGGAGAACCGAGATTACCGAATATCTCAGAGATCCTTCAAAAAGAGTTTCCCGAAAGCTCAGGTATAAAGCCATCAAGTTTGTACTCCTTAATGATCAATTATATTACAAATCTTTGGATGGAGTGCTACTCAAATGCCTGAGTCAAGGAGAGGCCAAGAAAGTGACTTATGAGGTGCATGAAGGATTGTGCGGTGCACACCAATCGGCTCATCGTATGAAGTGGATAATCAGGAGAACGGGGTACTACTGGCCGACCATGCTTGAAGATTGCTTTGAGTATTACAAAGGCTGCCAAGATTGTCAGAGGTTTGGTTATATTCAAAGAGCTCCAGCGACAGCGTTAAATCCCATTGTTAAACCTTGGCCATTCAGAGGATGGGGTATAGATCTAATCGGCCAAATACACCCTCCATCAAGCAAAGGCCACAAGTTTGTACTATTGGCTACAGATTATTTTACTAAGTGGGTTGAAGCTATCCCGTTGAAGAAAGTCACGTCGGAGAATATGGTTGAATTTGTTAAAGAACATATCATCTACAGTTTTGGAATTCTTGAGACCATAACAACCGATCGTGGAGTCAATTTATTTCTCACCGAAGTTTTGTGATTTTGCCGAAGACATGGGAATCAAACTATATAATTCATCCCCTTATTATGCCCAAGCCAATGGTCAGGCCGAAGCCTCCAATAAAATCATGATCAAGATTATTCAAAAGAAGATCGAAGAAAAGCCTAGGAGATGGCATTTGGTGCTGAATGAAGCATTATGGGCTTACAGAATGGCATGTCATGGATCTACTAAGACGTCACCGTACGAGCTAGTGTATGGGCATCATGCAGTGTTGCCATGGGAAATGCAATCTGGATCCAAACGGGTTGAATTGCAAAAGGACTTAGCAAAGGAGGAATATAAAAATCTCATGATAGATGGGCTAGAAGATTTGCATCAAATTCGTCTGAAAGCACTAGAAAATATTGAGAAAAATAAGATGCGTGTTGCCAAGTATTATAATAAGAAAGTCAAAGTCAAGAAATTTGCCGAAGGAGATCTTGTCTGGAAAACGTTGTTACCGCTCGGAGTTAAGGATAGGGCATTCGGCAAATGGTCCCCAAATTGGGAAGGTCCTTTTCGAGTATTAAAATGTGTGCCCGGGAACGCATATATTCTGATATCGTTACAAGGGCAAGAATTCAAGTCAGCAATCAACGGGGGATTCTTAAAGAGATACTATCCTAGCGTTGAGATTGGAGCATAAGGAAATAAGGTATAAATCTCAATATAGTCGATGTTAGAATGCATCGCCTTTAGCAGAAAAATATTCCGGAAACAGGAAAATAGCCAACATATATGCGATATGTTGCCTTCAGAAGAAAATACGATCAAATTTAGCATTGGAGAGTCATACCATGATTTCATCAGAAAAGTAGATAAACCAATTGTCATGGCTAACAAGAGGCATGAATCTACAAGGGTCTTTTGTCATTAATGAAAAGTAGACATGACAGCTAGGCAAAGTTCTACGTTCTTCTAATCAAAGAGAGTGTCAAGGATGACTTTCAGATGACTAAGTGCATCATTCACTCTCTGTGCACGATAGGGTTCTGGTACTTCCTGTGCTTCGAGCACCTGTCTAGTTGCTTCAAGCAGGCGTCCGAAATTCCTTGCCACATCTGCAGGAAAGAACCGTTTTAGGGGAGTGAACTACGGAAGGAAAGATCTGTTAGTGAGATTTACCATTGCTAGTTCGCACATAGCGTTCTTGAGCTTCGTCAAGCCTATCATATTCCTCTTTCACATCTTCTATGTCTTCAATGGTCTGTTCATGTGTTTCCTGCTCTGCCCTGAGCGCTTCCTTTGCTGTAGCTAGCTGGCGGCGAAGCCTTGCGATCTCGGCATCACGGGGGCTTCAAATATTGGCAAGAAAAGAGTGGGATGGATTAAATTCAGCATAAAAGAGTCTCAATATATAGAAGGAAAAGAAACCTACTCCATTGCCAAAAACAGCTGAGTGCCTCAGATCTTGAAGAGAAGGGATGGAGATATGAAGCGAGATCTGAAGATCTACTTTTGGCTAGCAAGAACTACTTGTGCTTATAAGCAACAAAGCAGGTATAGAAGGGTCTATTTAATACTTAGCCTGAGAAGCGGAAGCAGATTGGTTTGCTGATTCACATTGGCGGAGATTTCGGTGACACAAGTCCCAAGAGGAGATGGAAAAGGTGATACCGTGTCACAAGAAAATTCCAGAAAGTGGGCCTTGATGATTTTAGCCCAGTTTAAAAGCCCGAACTCAGCAGAGCATAGTCAATTTCAGAGCAAAAGGCCTCTTTTACTCTAAAATTGAGGGGGCATATGTTAACACCAAAATTTGGTACAGCCCGAGTGACCGATGAACCGGCACACGATCGTTCGGCAAGGAGTCATTCGGCTAGTGAAGAAGCAAAATTATAAGCACCAGTAGCATTCGGAAGCCGCCAACAATCGGCTAAGGAGCCCGAGTCCAAGGGAGAGCTGAGCGAGAGATGGTTCGGCAAGCATAGGACGCCAAGGAAAATATCTGAAGACGAG
This sequence comes from Hyparrhenia diplandra, assembly GCA_015847255.1. Taxonomy (NCBI): domain Eukaryota; kingdom Viridiplantae; phylum Streptophyta; class Magnoliopsida; order Poales; family Poaceae; genus Hyparrhenia; species Hyparrhenia diplandra. The sequence continues at coordinate 35,997 of JADLZK010007787.1, read as the reverse complement.
GGCCCACATCACGCGCAATTCCATGACTTCGAGAAGACTTGGAGGACAATGTATCTTAGCTAGATATTTTGTTAGTTATTATTCGTAACTAGTTAGGACTCAATAAGCCCAGGGTATAAATATAAGACCCCCGGCATCTATAAAACTCTCTCAACCAAATCAATACAAACAACCCGGCTCCGTGCCTTGGCTTCGGCCACCCTTCGAGTCCAGTCGTGTCGTCGATCTACTGCAAGAGGAATCATCGACCCGTCGACCTCTGTAAGTACCGACAACCTTGCACCATGTCTAGTATCGTCCGGCGGATTTAGATTATTGCAAGAAGTCTTGTTCATGCTTAGTATCGCCGTGCGATTTAAGCTATCGGGGGCAAGAGGGTTCTTTTGTCGATCATGAGCCATCCGTGGGCTAAGATCCGCTTAGAGCTAGTTATCGGCTTCATTGGATTCTCGCAAGATCTAATGAATTCATTAAGTTACCAAGTGTTTGCAATGTTCTTCGCTTATTTATTTAATTACGTTTGCACACACTTTTGCCCAATCTAGATTGATGTGGCTCGGCTTTATCTTTTGTTAGATCTAGTTGTCATCAATGCTTCTAACGTTTATCATTAGTTTGCCATTAGATCTATCTATGCCGTCATAGCCGAGCTTAGATCAATCTAGGTTGTCACGTGTTGCGGTTCATATGCGTTTAGATCTTGACAGATCGTGTCATCCTAAGTGGATACGCATCTTTGGGTTACTCAAGAACTAGTCATCCGTGGACTAGAGGTCGGTTTAACTCGATAGGTTTTTACATATGAGTTCCTTCTTCATGGACCCCGATTCGGCAAGCCCGCCAACACGGTTACGCTTTCACGCATCATGGATGTCTTTAATGATGTTTATGATTTATCTTTATTTTATCTACCATGTCGTCGGGTTGATTCGATCCATGCAATAGAGCTTTACGCTAGCACATCATAATGATCGACTTTTTATCCTGCTCGCATGTGTCTTTTATGATCGCTCGCCATCGTTATTGCACCGCACTGCTTATTTGCTTGCCGAATGCACTCATTGTTCATCGACGATAGCTCTCATAGCTATGTGTCTTTACATCCCGCCTTAGAGCCATACATGCGAACTCGTCTTGGTCTCACCGTGCATGTTTCGGATCTCACGCTTACCTCCTTGTCAATTAACGTGTCAAATTGATCGGCACGCCTTTCGATTCAAGACGCCGGCGGGGTAAAGCTAGCTATTCCGGCTTGTCGATTGTGTTGCGGCGGCAAGGAGTAGGGTCTTTGTGCCTACAAAGCTAACATTGTATTCACTAAGCATTGATATTGCCATTTCAATCAAGGTTCTATTCTTCCTCTCAACTACACCATTGGATTGAGGAGTGTAGGTTGGTGAGAATTGATGTCCAATTCCAAGCTCATCACACAACTCTTCAATTCTTGTGTTCTTGAATTCACTTCCATTGTGTGGGGTACGCACCTGCCCCTCCGGCCTTTGCCACGTGAGTGGCGGGTAGAGAGGCGAGGGCTTTCCACAGGGGTAAGACAGGTGGCAACACGGATGACGTGGACAAGAGTGAGGATCCCCTTTTTTGATTGATAGGTCATAAAAGTTCCCATCAACCGTCCCTCCATACGTCCTGTCGGTCCGTATTTATAGGCGTCCGGTTGGTCATTACTGTAGTTACTTATTAGGACAGAGCACGCTTGGCACTTACGCCTAGGGCCCGCGCAGGGGCAAATCGGTACAAGCCTCATTGGGGGTAAGAGAGTAAAAACACTAGCCCTGACTCGCCCAGGCCTTCGTTAGGGTTTCCCTTCTTTCGGGGTCCTCCAGGGCTCTGCACCTCCCCGCGCTCGCGGAGGCGCCCTCCTTCCCCACCAAGCTGCCCCAGACTTTACGAGGCGCCGCACTTGCCCCGTCGCCCCGCGCTGCGCTGGGGTGTCGCGTCGCCATTGCCGCCCGCGCTGCTGGGGCGTCCGTCTTGCCTTTGCCATCCCCTCGCGCTGCGGCGTCGTCTTTGCCTTTGCCGCCCCGCTGCTGGGGTGTCACGTCGCTGCCTTTGCTCGCCCCCCCGCGCTGGGCGTGTCGGCCCTGTTTTTGCCGCCCGCGCCTGCGGGGTAGTCTTTCGCCTTTGCCGCCCCGCTGCGAAGTGTCGCCTTGCCATTGGGCCCGGGAGCTCTTGGGGTCCCTTGGCGAGGCCCCTCCCAATAGTAGCCCCTCGGGGTTTGCTTCGTGCTGCCCCAGCCGGAGCAACGAACTTTGAGAGGGGAGACCAGCGGACGGTCGTGGTGTTTGTGGTGTTAGCCTCGCCCGCCGACGCCCTAGTTCTTTCTTGGGCCGGTTTTGTTCTTTTGCCTTGACACGTGTTAGCTTCTGCTGTGGGGGGCGGTTGAGTTCTTGCGCTGAATCTGAGGCGTTGAATGCGAACCGTTGGTGTACGTGGCGGTGGATCCTGCCGCCCTCGGGTCCGTTCTTAGTGAGTCGCTTGGCCCCTATAAATAGGCGATTCCGGTGCCAGTGAAAATTTTGTGCTCTCACTTTTCACTCGGCCCTCTGCTTTCGTTAACCACTCGCGTTTGCTAGCTCCTGTGTGCTCTCGCGCCTGCGCTAGTTTGCGTTCCCTTGCGGGGTGTGAGTTTTTCCGAGAGCGATTTGCGGAGGTTCCTGCTAGCGCCTCCCTTAGCGATGACGTCGAAGGCTGCGGAGGTGGGAAGGGGCAAGGCTAAGGAGACCTCGCCGACACTTATGTTCCCTTTGAGCAAGACCACCGAGGTGACCTGAAGGAGTGCTGAGCTGGGCTACCTCAGTGGCGAAGGCCCGCCCCCACGGAGCGATCGCATCCCGAGCCTAATGACAACGAGGTGGTTGTCTTCGCGGAGTTTTTCGTGGCCGGACTCTGCTTTCCCGTCGCGGAGTTCGTGGTGGATCTGATGACCCGTCTCGGGCTCCGGTTTCATCAGCTGAACCCTGCCTGCTTCACCAAGCTGTCAATCTTCATCTGCGCTTGCCGCTCGCATGGCCTGGTGCCGGACGTCGACGCTTTCCTCTACAATCACCGTGTTCACCTCTGACCTCGCCCCACCGGGATCGCGGTGTGTGGGGGACGCGGCCAGCCTGCGCAGTACGCTGTCTACACCTTCGCGTACCGCGGGAGCCGCTCGCTGCCCGTGCAGGCGCAGAAGAGCAAGTGGTCCGCCGATTGGCTAGCCGGGTGGTTCTACTACGAGTTGCCGGAGGCCCCGGAGCTATGCGCGCAACCTCAGCGAGCCCCCCGAAGGGCAATGGGCGCAGACCAACACCGTGGCCGAGCAGCAGGCGATGCTGACGAATATGTCGCGCTACCTGACGGGGCGTGACTTGGTGAAAGAGTTTCTAGCGGCGAGGGTGGTGCCCCTGTCCGGCTCCCAGGTGTGGCCGGAGGTTGAGGACGTTGACAAGCTGCGGGGATTGGATCTGAAATCCCCGAAGGTGGACTTCGACGCTCTCTGGGACCACCAACATCCGGAGGGTCGCTCGCGCAGGATGCGGGCATGAGGCGGGTTCTCGTGGAGGTGGAGACCCGTACCGAGGAGCTGATCGGCAAGTGCGAGGATGCCGAGCTCAAGAAGATACGGATGGCCCTCGGGGCAAGGAAACGCCTGAAACAGGTGTTCGACCGGTTTGGGGTCCTCTACTCCGACTGGCCCTCGCTGGAGGAGGTTGACGCGCGCCCCGCACCGGCAAAGAAGAGGGCCGCTGATCCCGAGGGCCCCGCGCTACCCGGTGGGTGAGGCGGGGGGGCGGGGGTGAAGGCGGCGAGGTTGGACGTGGCGGCCGCCTCCGCCACGGGTCGCGGGGGCTCATCCGTAGCCGGGCGGCCTCGATTGCGGGGCCCCGCCGCCCTTATTCATGAGATCGCAGCCCACCTGAGCGAGGAAGACGACGGGCGGGATGGGTCGACCAAGGACCGGGTCCCCACCCCCGTTGCGCGGAGGCCTCCCGCGACCGAGGAGGAGGTGGTATCCCCGCAGGTGGTTGGGGATGCGCCGCCCGGTCGCAGCGCCACCACCGGTTGGAGGCGAGGTTCTCGCGGCCACGCGGCCGTGGCTGAGTTGGCGAACCGCTGTGGTTCCGTCGAGCGGAGATCTCGCGCCCGAGACCTTCGATGGCCCCTCTGCGGGGCTCCTCCGATCCTGCCCTTGGCAATGCGGCCGACCGTGCCCGATGCCACATCTTGGTGGGCGGCCGGAGATCGAGGGGGAGATCGCGGCGAGGGTCATGGTGGGAAACGCGGCCACGGACGCTCGCCGCGCCCCGCCTCCCTGGATTCGCGGAGGAGGTTGTTCGCTAATGCCGGTCCGACTTGTATACGGGCCCCGATATAGCGAGTGCTAGTTTGAATCCAACGAGGCGGAAAGGCGGTTCCTCGGTGAGGTTTACGAAGCGCCTGCGGGGATCCCTTTGAGGCCGAGCATCGGTCGCCATTCCGCTCCCCGCCGAGCTTGAGGAGGATATCGCGGTGAAGCCCGCAGAGATCCTTGTCCCGGCGCTGCCGCAGGGGCCGCGCGCCCGTGAGGCCAAGGATGATGCGGAGACTCTCCCGTAAGAGGGCCCGCGAGGTGGAGCGCGCCGGCGGAGGTGGCTCGGCTTGGCGAGGAGTTGAAGAAGCAAGCAGAGGCTTACGCCTCTCTGCAGGAGAAGTTCCAGAAGGCCCATGACGACGTGGTGGAGACCGCCTAGCGCAATGTTGATCTGGTCACCGAGGCGCGGGAGGCCAGGGAGAGGGAGGAGTCTCGCCTAAGAGGGTGACGGAGTTGAGGGTAGGCTATCCTCGCACGACGCAGGCTTGGCTTGCCGAAATGGGTTCTCCGTGGAAGGAGACCCTTGACAGCCGCTCGTGGATGCTGGGAGTAGTGGGTCGGCCCCGCCGCTCGCGGGTGGAGCCCTCCGCTATTGCGGAGTGGTCGAAGTCGCCGACATGGGTGTGACCCCGCTTGTTCACCACGCCGACTTCGGGATACGCTGGGGCGATGGCGCCGGGCATACTCTTCGCTTGAGGGGTGTACCCACCTCGACGAGCCCCGAAAGCTTAAGTTTCCGAAGAGGGAAGAGATGGAAGCCGTGGCGGCAGACGAGGACCTCCGTGCATTTGGTCGAGGTTCCCCGAAGAAGTTCTTCATGAACGCTGGGCATGACGCGGCCATGGAGGAGGCCCAGCCGCGACCGCACGGGTACAAAGTTCATCTCTTGGCGCTGTGGTCCTTGTCCCGGGTGCCGTTATGACTTGTTCTAAGAATGGAACTTTTCCCTTTTGTGGTTGATACAGACCGGCGCCGCCCCGCGCAATGGGGGGATGACGAGGGCCGCCACCGATGATGGGACCCCGGGTGGCGGCAGCCCCTGCGCTGCGCCGCCGGGTTGTTCATGATGGTGGAGCCGCCGATGATGGGGCTGCAAATGAGGTTGAAGATGGCGGCGCCCCGGGCGCATGGGGAGGTTTCTCGCAGATGGCTCGGCCCCTCTTCCCCGGCCGTGTAGACCCCGCTGTGAGTCTCAGAGTCTCGGGTTGTACGATGGCAATGTGTCCCGCTGTGGACTATTGTAAAGGAACCTTTAATATTTTTAACAAAGAGTGACTTCGTGTTGGGTGGTCCGCATGGTTGTGCCGTGAGTTTGCCGCTTTGTGCTCTTGTCTCGTTTTTTGTGCGGTGGGAGTGCTAACCCTTTGCTCGCCAGAGATTTCAAGGGCCTCGCCCGGTGTCAATGTCGCTCCCCGATGATGAACTACCAAGATATTTTTATCTCGGGAGACGTGGGTTCACGCGATGACCAAGTACCCGGGGTCACCTTCGGCCTTTTGGTGGGCGCCAAGACTCAAGATACGATGTGAAGAACCAGCCGGGGGCATTTTGGCGCATACGACCGACGGACCGCCGTGGGAGCGGCTATTGTTTAGGGCGGAGCCGCCCCCTGCTGAGTTGGACGAGGACCTTGGGGACGAGGAGGTCACGCTATCGCTACCGGGCGAGGTTGGTTTTGAGGTGGATCGAGAGGGTGCCGTGGTTGTGCCTGCCGGAGCCGGTGGAGCAGAGGGCCCGTGGACTTACGGAGGGTTTTTCGACGGAGAACCCTATCGGGGGCCACTTCCGCTTGTCGTGGCCCCGCCTTCTATGGGGACCGCTAGGTCCGGCCGGAGAGGTGGAAGCGGATGGTTGTTGGCTGGGTGGCGAGGTTTTGAGCGGTCCTCTTGAAGTCGAGGTGGTTGATGTGGTAGAGTTTATGGAGCGAGTGGCGGGATCCTTGCAGGGACGGCCGGGAGGAGTTTATTATGGAACCGGGCCGACGGATTTGTGGTTGAGTGGTTTTCTCGCTTGACCTACCCCCTTCTTGTGGTTATTGTGGACTTGATCCTCTCGTAGGCGGAGTTGTGGTGAGGTTGTTCCCCCTTTCGCGGGGTAGTTGTAAGGTGATTCCCTTTGGGGGTTGTTGTAAAATGATCCCCTTTTGCGGGGTTGTTGTAACCAGTCCCCCTTGCGGGTTGTTGTAACGCTGTCCCCTTCTTCTATTATTATTGTTACTTACACATTTTTATGAGGTTCGCTTCGTGGAGCGTTGGTTGCGCCGCGGCGACGCCCTCCCTTTTTTTAGCGAGGCTCGCCGACGTGCGGGTGTTAGTTGCGCAAATGACGCACCCCCCGCTTTTTAGCGAGGCTCGGGCCCGTGCTTATGGAGTGTTAGCTGCGCAGCCGACGCCCCCGCTTTTTTAGCGAGGCTCGGCTGCTTGCGGAGTGTTAGCTGCGCAAATGACGCCCCGCTTCTTTAGCGAGGCTCGCTGTGCTTGCGGAGTTTTACTTGCGCAAATGACACCCCCGGCTTTTTAGCGAGGCTCGCCGTGCTTTACGGAGTTTTAGCTGCGCAGCCGATGCCCCCCGCTTTTTTAGCGAGGCTCGGCTCGTGCTTTGGAGGTCTAGTTACGGTGGTTACTTTGGCGAGGACAAGACTACGCTTTTCCATTGCCCGGGGCCGAGGTACATGCTTTACGCCGCTGTGTATCGCCTATCCGGGCAATGCTTTCCTTGCTTATGGAGAGAGGAACCCACTAGCTAAGCTTCTCTACTAGATTGCCCAAGGTTACCCCCGGGTTTCTAGGTTAAGCAGGGTTGCCTGCTAGATGGCTTTTCCCGATGCGTCCTATTCCTACCTGAGTGGATGCGGGGTTTGACGCTTGCTGCGGGGGTCGGGGGTTCTCCAAGTTGGTCGATGTGGTGTCGAGGTGCAGGTTCGGAGAGTTGTGCTGAATGCCCTTCTTGTAGAGGCGAGTTGGACGGGGGTCCGCGCGCTGGCTCGCGGCCGCGGCGCTGGGTCTTCCGAGGACACGTGCTGCAGCTCTGCGTTGAGTGCGGGTTTTCGCATGGGTGGGTTCTCCGAGCACTGTTGCCGGAACTTTGATTCCTTTGGCGCCTTGCCGCTTGGGAGGATGTTACATTCTCCATTGCGTGTCCGCCCCGAGGATGGGGGTCATACGAGCGATGGATTCAAGTGCTCGGGCCGCTGTCCGTTCTCGTGGTTGTGTGCGGGGAGCCCTTGTTGCGCCGCTAGTTCCCGCCGCTTTTACATTTTCCATTGGGGTATCGAGGGTGTGATCGTGGCATGGACTGTTGGGAGGTTTGCGGCGGCTCGAACTGTAAGAGCGCGGGCTCGCTAGCTCTGGTGGCATTGTCTTGCTATCGTGCCTGCTCTTGGCTTGTGGGTTTTGTGGTGTGCTGCCGGTGTGGTGGTGGCGCTTGATTTATAGTGGTGCGGGGTTGTACGGGGGTAGATGGCTCTTTATTCGACTTGATGGGGTTTGGTGAAAAGACGCCCTTGGTCCGCGATGGTACTAAAGTGTCCGGCCCCTTTGTTGGTGAGGTTGCACCGCGGCCGCATGTGATGGTCTTTATGGCGGTGTCCATGGTGTTAGTACCGGGCGTGACTAGAAATTTTGGCGTTTTTGCGAGCCCTTGGCCTATTTTGCCAAGGCACATGTCTCTCTCTGCTTTTTGTACCTCCTCGCCCGCCCATCCTCGGGTCCGCGGCGGCGAGTTGCCAGTGCGAGCCCCCGCGCAGCTTTGCCGTGGTGTGCGCCGTTTGTACCGCCGCCAGCGCTCATACTGGGTCCGTGGCGGGTTGCGCCGCGAGCCCCCGGGCGTGTTTTGCCAGTGGTGCGCGCCTTTTTTTGTACCTCCTCCGCGCGGCCCATACGGTCCGTGGCGTGTTATGCTTTATGAGCCCTGCGTGTTTTGCCGTGGTGCGCGTTTTGTACTCCGCACGGCCCATACTGGGGTCCGTGGTGGTTGCGTTGGCGAGCCCTCGCGTGTTTTGCCAGGGTGCGCCGCTTTTTTTGTACCACAGGTCCCCACGGGTCCGCGGGCGGTTGCGTTTGGCAGCCCCCCGGCATGTTTTGCCAGTAGGTGCCGCTTTGTACCTCCGCGCCCCATACTCGAGGTCCGTGGTGGTGTTGCGCTTATGAAAGCCCCCGCGTGTTTTGCCAGGTGCGAAGTCTTTGTACCTCCGCGGCCCATACTCGGGGTCCGTGGCGGGTTGCGCTTTTGCGAGCCCCTCGGGGCGTGTTTTGCCGTGGTGCGAAGTCCCTTTTTGTACCTCCGCTGGGCCCATACCGGGTCCGTGGGCGGGTTGGCGCTTTTTGCGAGCCCCCCCCGTTTGTTTGGGCTGGCCCGGGTGAGGGTGGATGCTGCCGCCGGCCGCCCAATCATTCTTAGCCGGTGTTCGGCCGATGAGGGCGAGGGGTACCGCCGCCCTTTCGCATTTGCTTTGGCGCAGTGAAGCATAGACAAGCTTTTAAGGGAAAAGTCTGCATGTATTAATGAAAAATGGGTGTCGCCTGTTAAAAAACCTCACGCCCTTCGCGAGGAAAAAAGAGTGCAGCCCCTAAAGTTACATGATAGAGTCTTACAAAGACTTGTAAAAGAAAGAGAAATGAAAATAACAAAAGGAAAGCTTACGTACCGCGAACGCCGAGGTGGGGCGCCGCTATGGGTAGTACTTATGAGGTCGCCTATATTCCATGTATGAGGGAGGTCGCTTTCCTTCGAGGTCTTGAGGTGGTATGAGCCGGGTCTTGCCGACTTTGTGACGAGGAAGGGTCCCGACCATTTGGCGACAAACTTCCCCGCCATTTGAGCGCTTTTTGTTTCCGATGAGCGCAAAGTCGCCAACCGCAAGGCCGCGGGCCCCACCTTCTTGTCGCGCCATTTGCGTGTTTTCTTGTTGGTATGAGCGAGGTTGAGGACGGCCTCGATTGGCGACTTCGACGAGGTCACCGGGTGATCGTGGGGTTCTCTTCGCTGGCACGAGGGTTGTTCTTGGCGCAGCCATGCGCGTAGCTCTTTCCGCAAAGACGCCTCTTCACCCGAATAATAGCTTGAATGGAGTGAATTTTGTTGCTCGCACTCGAGGTGTTGTGAGACCGCACCACCGGGTATGAGATGGTCCGCCCAGGTGCCCCTTGGCTTGCCTTGGATTTTTGAGCTGATGCCCCGGAGTATAGTGTCGCCGGCCCCTCTCGACGAGGCCGTTGGACCGGGGTGCCTCGACGAAAAGCGAAGCATATCTTGGTTCCGACCGAGAGCGTAACTCGCTTTGAACGCCCTCAGCCAAATTGGGTGCCGTTGTCGATCGTAATCTCCCTTTGGGACCCCTGAAGCGGCATACGACCGTTGCCGTAAGAATTTTTGCAATCAACGCGAGGTTATTGTGGCGAGGGGCGGGCTTCGATCCATTTTGTGAAGTACTCAATGGCTACCACCGCATAGCGGAGGTTCCCTCGGCGCTACCGGCATTGGCCCAATGAGGTCAATCCCCCATCTTTGAGGGGCCAAGTCGGGCAGATTGGAGTGGTTGACGCCCGAAGGTTTGAGTGGTGGGTCGTTAGTTGACAACCTTCGCAGCCGCTTTACGAGGTTCTCGCCCCCCCTTAGGGCGTGGGCCAATAGAAGCCTTGCCTCGAACACTTTCCCCGACTAGTGCGCGGGGGCCGCTGTGTGAGCCGCAGACGCCCCCGCACCTCCGCGAGGATTAGCCTCCCCCTGGGAAGAGATGCATTTGAGCCATGGTGCCGTAATCGGCCTTGTATAGCCGCCGCCAATCATTCTCAGATCCCCTCACCTTCGCGGCTATCCTCTTCTTCCTCCCCTTTTGATTCGGTTCGGCGGCCTTTGATGTAGGCGATAATCGTGGCCCTCCACCCGCTTGTTATGGCGCTCACAAACTTGGTTTGATGGCGGGATCCTTCAACAAACCGGCTTTGTGAGGATCTCATAGAACACGCCCCGGGTAGCGGAGCTTTGTGCCGCCGCCGCCGCTAGCTCGTCCGCTCTCGCCGCTGTCCTTGCCCGCTTTGGTTTTTGTTGTGATGCCAAGAAAAAGCCTCGCTTTTATGGACCCTTAGGGAGGTACTTCTCGTAGCTCGATTCCCCGGCCTTGCAACTTTTCTCGACATGACCTCGACACCCACTTTGGAGTCCTGGCCCCGATGATGGCTCTTGTTGCCGTTAGGGCCCGAGCTTGTTCAGTGGCCGTGATGACCGCCTCAGATTCTCGCAATGTTGTTGGTGCATGGGAATTCTAACCTTGCCGCGTAGCGGAGCTTCACCCCGCATGGTGAGATGAGGATGGCCGCGATCCCCGCCTCCCGCGAGCCCCGTGCTCCATCGCGTATGTCGGCCCATATTGGGTCCAACTTCGCAGCCGTTGTGCACGCCGGGGTCCAATCCGCCACGGTCCGTCCGCGAGGGATTGGGACTTGATTGCCGCTCGCCCACGAACTTGATCGCGGACGCCAAATTAAGGCCCACCGGCTATCCTTCCTACCGACTCGGGTTTCAAGATGTTCTCCAACGGGAAGCGTGAGGGCACCGTGATCTCATGTGACCGAAGTAGTGTTTGAGTTTTCTTGCAGCCATGATCACGGGCGTTAGCTACCATCTCTAGCCCGTAGTTGGCTTTGGGCCCTCGAGAACCTCCTCGACACATAGTAGATGGGGAGCCGCCGTGCATTTGATGTTGATCGCTGACTTCCTTGGCGAGGATCGCGCTTAATCGCGTATGGGGAGGCCGCCACATAAAGCAGGTGTAGGCACAAAGATCCTACTCCTTGCTGCCGCGCACACTGACAAGCCGGAATAGCTAGCTTTGCCCCGCCGCCGCCTTGAATCGAAGGCGCGCGCCAATTTGACATGTTAATTGACAAGGAGGTAAACGTGAGATCCGAACATGCCCGGTGAGACCAAGATAGTTCCATATGTATGGCTCTAAGGCCAGATGTATAGACACATAGCTATGAGAGCTATTTGTCGATGAATGATGAGTGCTAAGCAAATAGACAGATGCAGTGCAATAACAGTAACCGAATGATCATAAAAGACATGTCTGAGCAAGTAAAATCGATCATTATGGTGTCCTAGCATAAAGCTCTATTACATGGATCGAAATAACTGACAGCATGGTAGATAAAAGAAAGATAAATCATAAACATCGTTAAAGACATCTATGATACATGAAAGCATAACCGTGTCCAGCAGGCTTGCCGAATCGGGTCCATGAAGAAGGAACTCATACGTAAAAACCTATCGATTAAACCGACCTCTAGTCCACCTGGATGACTAGCTCCCGAAAGTAACCCAAATATCTCAGATCCACCGGATGACACAGTCCTGTCAAGATCTAAACACATACGAACCCGCAACACGTGACAACCTAGATTGATCTAAGCTCGGCTATGAAAGCACAGATAGATCTAATGACAAGCTAATGATGACCGTTAAAAGAGCTGATGACAATTAGATCTAACAAAAGATAAAACCGAGCCACATCAATCTAGACTGGGCAAAAAGTGTGTGCAAACATAATTAAATAAATAAACGAAGAGCATTGCAAACACTTGGTAACTTAATGAATTCATTAGATCTTGCCAAAATCTAATGAAGCCGATAACTAGCTCTAAGCCGGATCTTAGCCCACCGGATGGCTCATGATCGACAAAAGAACCCTCTTGCCCCCGATAGCTTAAATCCGCCTGACGATACTAAGCGTGAACAAGACTTCTTGCAATAATCTAAATCCGCCTAACGATACTAGACGTGGTGCAAGGTTGCCGGTACTTACAGAGGTCGACGGGTCGATGATTCCTCTTGCAAGAGATCGACGACACGACCGACTCGGCGGGTGGCCTGAGCCAAGGCACGGAGCCGAGTTGTTTGTATTGATTTGGTTGAGAGAGTTTTACAGATGCCGGGGGTCTTATATTTATACCCTGGGCTTATTGAGTCCTAACTAGTTACAAATAATAACTAACAAAATATCTAGCTAAGATACATTGTCCTCCAAGTCTTCTCGGAGTCGTGGAATTGTGCGTGGTGTGGGCCCTCGTTCTTGGATTTTCTTCTTGTCGCCCCACGCTTGCCGAACCATCTCACGCCAAATTGCCTTGACTAAGGCCCCTCACCGAACGACAACGCTCTCCCAATTGCTACAAATAAGTAGCCGCCGCTCTCGCTAGCCGAATGACCTCTTACCGAATGGGCGTGTGCCGCCACGGCCATCCAGTGCTCTACCAAATTTTGGTGTTAACATATGCCCCCTCAATTTTAGAGTAAAAGAGGCCTTTTGCTGTAAAATTGACCAATCTGCCCTTTCTTTGCTCAAAGCTATATTGTTCCGCAGTTCATCGCCTAAGTGTTCCCTTCCAGAAAACATGAAACCCTAGTTTGCCGCCAGATCTTAGTTCAACCTGCTTCATGGATCCCCACAGCCTGGTTCTGGAGGTAATTTCATATTCCCTTTATTAATTTCAGCATCGATTTCAATTCCAACTCCGCTCCTCTTATATATGCGCTGCTTTCCCCTTAAAAAGAGAATGAAGACCAAATCCCGATTTTGACCGAGGCCAATCCGAATATTTACTTCTTGGGCCCCAAAGGCGACTCGACCCAATTGAATTTATTGAGAAGGAGAGTCGAGGATCTCTTTCAAATTTGGCGCTTCCCCAAGAGACAATGGAAGAAGACATTCAAGACTTGCCATTCCCCCAATCGCCGGATGGCGCACTGTATAGGCGATCTCCCTACCAAATCCGTAAGTGAGAACTGGGATACACAAGACATATCTCAATGCCTGAACTGCCTCTATCCAATACTCCAAAGAATGAGGATTTACCGATGGCAAAGAGCCATTTCGGTCAAATGCTACCAATTTTTCATCTTTGGTCGCGCCCAATGATCGGCCACTCGGGCCGATGTCTTCATGATGACAGCCCGAACATTACCGAAGAGGTACACCCTTTGAAATACCAAGACGGCAAAGAATCAAACAAATTATCAAGACTACCGACCCTTGGTCGAAACACATTGAATCTTATATGAAGAGTGGCCCAATTGCCGATAAGGAATACAAAGCCTTTTTGAACTTCTCGGGTCGTGGTGCTTTTGTGTTTTGTGGCAAGTCCAATGAGCCTCGTGGCCGATCATATAGTCATGGTCAAGATCTAGTAGCCAACAAAATAATTGCTCTTGGTAAGTATCTTTTAGGTGCAACTTACCACATGCTACACCGTGATTACCACAATGTATGTTTGAGAGGAAAGGAATCTCTTGTGTGAATGGTCCTTGGTGGCTAATCCGTATGTGGTTACAATTGTATATGCACAAATTGGTTAGAGTGGATTTAAATACTCGCTTTCCCTTCTCTGTTAATTATGCCAAGACCTAAGAAGCCACATCCAAGGCCTGCCAGACTTATGGAGAAGCTGCAAATGCCATTACGATTAACAAGAACATTGGCCAGCTCTTCAAAATATTCTACAAAGGCTTTGAAGAAATCCTCTGGTTTCCCTATAAAGAGTGTGAAGATCTCACTTTTCCCAGTAAATTCAACTATGACTTGGGTTGCAGTGACAGCTTATCAACAAGGATCTTTAATGCAACCATCAAACCATGCATCTTGCCGGCAGAATTTCATAATGGAAGGCTAGTGAAGCCTACCTATGAGTTTTACAACCCAAATATGGCAGCAAGACAGATACGATGTGGCCAATTGCTTCCACGGTTATTCTTCTCAAAAGTTATCAAACCAAGGGAAACTGTGACTGAACATTTGCAAGCTGAAAAGATTTTTGGTCTAGGAAAATATCTTCCGTATACGCACTGATCCTTTTTTATGCCGATTGACATTGCTCATCCTTTGTTTCAATCTTGGTGGAAAGAGTTGCACTCTCACATCTTTAATGCACCGATTCATCCTTTTTGCCAAGCACTCTTGCCGTAATTTGCCAATCGACAAAGGAGGTAGTTATTTCCTTCCAATTCCTTTCTTCCCCGCTTCTCTTCTCGCTTTCCGAAATTTGATCTTCTTAACAGATATTGAGCCAACTCCTCCTTCAAGAAAGATCAAATATTACTTCGCCTATCCCTCGCCTCGCTTTAGGCAATGAGGGACTGGCCATGAAGCCGCTTTATGAACACACACATGGTTTTTCTTGAAGAAAAACCGATGGACATGAAGAAAAGAAAGGCTTCTACTCAACCGCAAGCAAATTCTGGCCTTCCAAGAAGAAAAGATCCTCAAGGACTAAACAAGTTTCCAAGGTACGCTATCCCTCACATATCATGATGATTGTTTTCCTCTCTGCCTCTCATTCTTCTTTAACTCAGATTGGCTCGTGTACACTCGCCAATTGCAAGACAAAGATTCTTGCCGAAAAACCCCGAGGTCCGTGAAACCCATGACAAGATTGGTAATTACAAATATCTTCACTTTTCTCGATCATAAATGTCAAACCGAGTACTTTGACCCTTCTTCCGCCTTCTCACACGTATAAAATTATTGCCGATTTGACAGAAAAAATCCCTTGAAGGCAGGTCCAACTCTTTGAGAAAACCCATTCTCGTGGAAGGAATCGTAATACCGAACCGTCCAATTCCAACCACGAGGAATCGAGTTTTCTCGCCGGGTGCCTCTTCTCGAGATGATGGAGCTCTATCGTGGAATCAAATTAATTCTTCTCGCCATCTCCAATCCACGTGAGTTCATCTTCTCAAGAAAGTGGTCCAATGGTGACAAAACCCCTCCCCGCTATCAACACGAATGAGCTTTCTTCTGCCTCCACCTGCTTTTCAACACGTGGATCGTGTTTTCCTCCTTTCATGAATATATAGTTCCCGAGAAAACCTGTAATGTACTCCTAATGTTTCTCTTTTCTTTTCCTTTAGAACGAGAATGAACCAACACCAAGCATGACTTTCTTCTTAAGGGACACACTTGAGCAAGGAGAAGAAGCCACATCTCAGCAGAGCCTCTCTGAAGATAACAAGGCAAGGCTTAAGGAGATCCTCTCTCTCCTTGATGGGGATATAAGTGCCTTGGTTCAAAATGCTTCCTTTAATAAAGGAATTGGCTGAACTCTTTTGACCAAGAAATTCCAATTCCTTTGAAATCAACTATGAATCGTATTCTTCATCTGGATCAATACATTGCTGCTGTCAGGCTGGCTAACGAGCATTCTACTCTAAAATCATCTATGTTGTCTGCTATGGAGATCACAAAGAAGAATACCGTTGAGCTGCATCATAGGTTCAAATCTGAAAAAGAGCTTCTGAACCAACTACAGCCTGAACTGGACAGTGAAGAAAAGAAAAAACTTCTGCTTGAGGAACAACTGGCAGCCCTGACCAAGTCAATTGAAGAAAAGAAGAAAAAGATAGCTGGTCTTCCAGAATCCTTGAGTTCAGTTAAGGCATCGATCAAGAAGAATCATGAAGAACACCAAAGATGTAAGGCCAAAGTTTCCAACTTGGCAATCTTAGAAGAAGATGATCGTAAGGCCTTAACCGGCAAGCTCTCTCAAGCCTTAGTTGTTTCGACAAGAAAGCTTTTCTCGAGCATGTAATCTTTGTTGAAACTTTCCCGTGTGTTACCCTAGGATCCCAAACACCGAATTGACATTTGTAATCGACGTTGTACGGTTATCCTTATGCTCTTCCCCGAACGTATGCATTCGGCAATGTCTCTCAGAGCAGCATTTCAAGCTCGCTGACGGTAAATCAATCGACATATTTTTCCCCGGCAACTTACTACCATAAAGGAGTAAAATTAAACCTTTTATACTCATATGCATTTATCACTAATAAATTCCACTTGTAGTGTCTTGTATTTTATTTTGCAGATTTATAATAAAAAGCAAGTGGAAAAATCGACCAAAGTACGCCTTCCGAAAGCGCATTATTGCAAAACTCAAGCCCGTGAGCAAATCGACCCAAAACACACCGCCGCCGAGCAAAGCCCGCCCACAACTTTTCAGTATTAAAGACGACACCCCACCGAGACCCGGGCAAAGCCGAGCCTGGGGGGTGCGCTACAAGACCATCCGGTGCGCCGCAGCATCTCCCCGAGGCGGCCGCCCAAATCGAGGAGGCGGTTTCGTGCACCTTCCAAACGGGTTTCCCGCCTCTTAGTTGGTCGGTTTGCACACATTAGAAGGTTTACTGTGTCGGTTTTGGTGCAAATTAGCACTTAGGCCCCTCCTCCAAATGTATAAGTAGGCTCCCTCTCTCCCTCTCTCAACACACACCACTTGGAGTCTAGCAAACCAAAGAAATTCTCTCTACCACCTCTACTTCTCTCTCTTCTTCTACTTCTTCTTCTTCTTCTTCTTCTTTTTCTTCTTTCTTCTTCTTCTTCTTCTTTCTTTTCTTTTTTTTTTAGTTTTTGGTTAGCACTTGGAGTAGAAGAGCTACAAGGAGGGCTTGTCTCCTAGAAGAGAGTGCTTTGGTAATACATCTACTCTATGGAGCATTCTTCTATTTGCAAGTCTTATATCTATGTTCTTGGCCTAACTTATGAACTAGAGTGTAGTCTTTGTTCATGTTCTTGTGTTGGTATATGAACTAGCATATAGTTTACATATCATAATCTTGACATGTTCATTACAGCTCATCATCGATCATCATATGCCTAACTTGATTAGAGGTGGGATATCGGTTCGTTGTACCTTCGGGTTTGCTCTTGTTCTAGTCCGGCCCATTCGACAAGTGGGGATCCCGGGGGACAAGAGTAGTGCTTTCGATATGCGGGCATGGTGCCCGGTATTACGACACCCGCGATATGAGGGCATGCCACGTTGAGGGGGTAGGCGGCTTGGTCGTGATGTGCCTTGACCGCCCCTTGAAATCCCCCACGCTCGTATGTTCTCAGAGGGAGTTCGTAAACGCTTCCTATCGGGCCGTATGGTAAATCCGTAAGTCTCCCCATTATCCTAGACCTAACCATGACTAAATCAGTTTGCATATGATCCTAACTATTCATTTGTATGGCTATGACTAGATACATTAGAATTACTCCATTAGATTATTCATTTATTCTTTATCTATTTTTCTTTATCCTTTTGTCGGTGGATTCTTAAGTGTGTGTCACACTATCCAAAACCGTTATTGCTTACCCCCGCTATGAACAATTTGGTCTAAGCAAACACATGTTCCTCTATTCGATGCCATGCTAATTTATTAATCACATGCCTTCCTTTGGGAAAATATAAATAACGATACCCTCAATACTTCCGTGAAATGCTACAATGATAGATCCGCGGCGCTATGGATGATTATCTAAGATGGCAAGATCTATCCCATTGACAATCTCATTTTAGATCACCGACACGGTGGTTTACTTGGGAATGTCACGGCGCATTTCGACGCTTTTATTGGGGATGGGTTTTATACCAAGCTTTCCTTTGATTGCGTTAAGAAATGTCAACAAGCATTTCTCGGCGCCGCTGTCGGGAAGGCATTGTGAAAAAAATATATATAAATAGTCGGGCTATGAATATGAACTGTCGGGCGCGGCTACCATTTGCTCATACAGCTAATCTTTTATGTTTTCTTGTTGTGGATGAAAAACAGATAGTGTATGTCGTTTTTCTCCCCGCGCCGAAAACTTCATCTCCGATCCGTAGGCACTCCTAAGGAAGAATCGGTCTCGTGCCGCTTCTTCTTCACCGAACCCCGACAGCCAAAACCGACATCCCCGCACCAACCGTAACTCAAGCTATGGTTTGTGAAGTCGCCGCGCGATTTCTCAACTCCCGCCGCCACCAACGCGCCCACCGGGCCGACAAAGAATGTGGCGACAAAAACTTCGAAGCCAGACCGGGTCGATCACCATGGTGCCAGCCCATTCTATGGATCGCCTAGTGAGGACGCCGAACGCTCATCTCCAAAGACTTCCTTGAGCCGCGGCGATACTATCATCATCAAAGATGTCGCAGCGCAGACGCCATCAGTTCGCCTCGCTTCCCTTCTCCCTCGTGGGGAAGGCGAAACAAAGGGTTCTACAAGGACAAGGAAGTCGCCAAGATGCGGCCAAGTGCTCCGTGGCGTTCCTCGCTAAGTTCTTTCCCATGGGCAAAACCAATGCCCCGAGGGGAAGAATCGCCAATTTCCAAAGAAACTCAATGGAACCCATTCCCGAGGCGTGGGAAAGGCCGCAGAGTACATTCTAGCATGCCCACACCACGGGATGGAAAGTCGGGCCGGGTGCTCCGTAACTTCTACAATGGTCTAATGGCCATATCAAAGGGGCACCTCGACGCCGCCGGTGGCGCATTCCTATCGCTACCATCGTGCAACAGCCCCGATTGATAAAATGGTGGCAAACCCGAGCCGGGCGAAGACAGAGCCCCGCCAAAAACACAAAAAGGCTTGCATACCGTGAAGGAGGCGGATATGCTTGCCGCAAAAATGGATCTTCAAATAAGAAACCGGAGGAGCGTGAAATCGACTTACTACATAGCGCCCCCAGCCCACGCCACGCACGCCACATGACCCGTGAGACATGTGGTGAAGTTGGCCACCGTGGGATAATCGCCCCGAGACCCGCGAAGAAGCCGCCATCATCAACAATAGCAACGGTATCGCCAACCTCGCCAGGGGTCGAACAACCAGTCCAGCCACCATTCCAAGGCAACCAGGGATACAACTCCAACTACAACCCCGGGTCACCGCCATTGAAGGACCTGCACCGGGCCAGCAAAATTAACGAAAATCTCACCAAAAGATGAGCCACCAAGACAAGATCCCGAAGGTGTGAATAATAAGCTCAAGGGTTGACATCACCGTGAAGAATCGCTTGAGCTTCAACAAGATGATAGAAACACACCGCCCGTGATTGTCGCCATGCCGCTAATCCACTCGAAGGATCCTAGGGCAACCTCGAGGTCCCACACGAAGTTGGTTAACATGATATCTCCGAGGCCGCCAACCCAAAGGAATTAAAGAAGATCCCCGTGAGCTCGCCATTCATTGCCAAGAAGGACGATCCCGACGCCCCACCATCGAGTGGCCCTCAAGGAGATACGTATACATGGAGGGCCAACAGATTTGACTTTGACGACAACTCCGACGATATGCCTCCACCAGTCCCAGCCTTGCAGCCACCACAAGGGGTGGAGGCTATCGGTATCCAAAAGAAAGACTGACGTCAAGACTAGGAACATTGAGCACACACTCAATACCCATGTGCAAAACACCGCATAATGGCAAAGCAGAATCGGGAACAAAGAGAGTCGGGAGAGATGGGACCAATTGAGTCCAACATGGCTACTCGCAGCAGCACGCGAGGAAGCATTCTCGAGGTACCAAGGCTTCGACCCCGATCAATAGGCCTCCGATAGCTTGGGGAGGACCCCACATGTATCATTGCATTGCATATTTATTTCCATCAATTTTTATTTTATTTTTAGCATGTTTACATTTCAAAGAACCTTGCATTCGAAAAAAAAAATCCAAAAAATAGAATAAGTAGTTCTTCTTGTGCCTTAATGCTTATATATATGAGCTATAAAAATGTTTAGTCTTAATCCCTTATTGAAATGATGAATAGTTGCTCTGCCTTATGCTTTGCCTCGTGCCTAGTTCATAATTTGAAGTTCTCTAAAGTTTGGATTTAGCGGTTAATTCTAAAACTCATCCCGAAAGACCCGATTCATGTGGGTTGCATATGCTCTATCTAGTCTAAGTTGTTGCCAAATATGATATGGTACAAATGGATTTGCTATGACTTCGCCCAAAAAGAGAAACTTGACGTCCCGAGAATCTATACTTTGAAAAGAGAAATGTTTTGGGCTATGCTAACAAAAAAAGAGAGATGAAAAATGGACAAGTGTCCGAGGGCGAGAAGAGCCCACATCTCTAAAAAAAAAGAAAGAGAAAAGAAAAAAAAAGAGAGGAAATAAAAGACAAAGTCTAGGGCGAGCAGAGCCCACCTCTCCAAAAAATATATATATAGCAATAAAGCCCATGCTTTCAAAAAAAAAAAAATATTATCTAAATAAAATCCCTGATAAAAAGTTGATCAAAAGGATGAATGATAAGCACCTCTCGTTATAACCGCTCTATCTCGCAACCGCCCCAAGGCTTTGAGAAAAGCCGAGAGCCCCGCTATGATGAAAGGTAATAAAGGGTGGGAAAAAGATGTGCCATTTTATTCAAACTCTAGTAGAAAATCTTATTATAACCCCGCACTTGTAAAACGTAATCGGCATAGTAGCAACTCCCCGATCAACAACCAAGTATTTATCTCTTTTGCTCGAGGACGCGCAAAGGGTAAGCTTGGGGAGTTTGGTGACGGTAAATCAACGACATATTTTTCCCCGCCAACTTACTACCATAAAGGGAGTAAAATTAAACCTTTTATACTCATGCATTTATCACTAATAAATTCCACTTGTAGTGTCTTGTATTTTATTTTGCAGATTTATAATAAAAGCAAGTGGAAAATCGACCAAAGTACGCCTTCCGGAAAGCGCATTATTGCAAAACTCAAGCTCAGAGCAAATCGACCCAAAAACATCAAATCTGGCCGAGCAAAGCCCGCCCACAACTTTTCGTGGCGAAAGACGACACCCCACCGAGACCGGGCCAAAGCCGAGCCTGGGGGGCGCGCGCAAGACCATCCGGTGCGCCGCACCCTCCCCCGAGGCGGCTTTCGCCCACCGAGGAGGCGGGTTCGTGCACCTTCCAAACGGGGTTTCCCCCTTAGTTGGTCGGTTTGCACACATTAGGAAGGTTTACTGTGTCGGTTTTGGTGTAAATTAGCACTTAGGCCCCTCCTCCAAATGTATAAGTAGGCTCCCTCTCTCCCTCTCTCAACACACACCACTTGGAGTCTAGCAAACCAAAGAAATTCTCTCTCTCTACCACCTCTACTTCTCTCTCTTCTTCTACTTCTTCCTTCCTTCTTCTTCTTCTTCTTCTTTCTTTCTTCTTCTTTTTAGTTTTTGGTTAGCACTTGGAGTAGAAGAGCTACAAGGAGGGCTTGTCTCCTAGAAGAGAGTGCTTTGGTAATACATCTACTCTATGGAGCATTCTTCTATTTGCAAGTCTTATATCTATGTTCTTGGCCTAACTTATGAACTAGAGTGTAGTCTTGTTCATGTTCTTGTGTTGGTATATGAACTAGCATATAGTTTACATATCATAATCTTGACATGTTCATTACAGCTCATCATCGATCATCATATGCCTAACTTGATTAGAGGTGGGATATCGGTTCGTTGTACCTTCGGTTTGCTTGCTTGTTCTAGTCCGGCCCATTCGACAAGTGGGGATCCCGGGGACAAGAGTAGTGCTCTAATATGCGGCATGGTGCCCTGGGTATTACGACACCTCGCGATATGAGGGCATGCCACGGGTTGAGGGGGTAGGCGGCTTGGTCGTGACAAGCCTTGACCGCCCCTTGAAATCCCCCCCACGCTCGTATGTTCTCGTAGGAGTTCAGA
Organism: Hyparrhenia diplandra; assembly: GCA_015847255.1. NCBI lineage: Eukaryota > Viridiplantae > Streptophyta > Magnoliopsida > Poales > Poaceae > Hyparrhenia > Hyparrhenia diplandra. The sequence continues at coordinate 14,190 of JADLZK010007787.1, read as the reverse complement.
ACGCTTCCTATCGGGCCGTATGGTAAACCGTAAGTCTCCCCATTATCCTAGACCTAACCATGACTAAAATCAGCTTGCATATGATCCTAACTATTCATTTGTATGGCTATGACTAGATACATTAGAATTACTCCATTAGATTATTCATTTATTCTTTTATCTATTTTTCTTTATCCTTTTGTCGGTGGATTCTTAAGTGTGTGTCACACTATCCAAAACCGTTATTGCTTACCCCCGCTATGAACAATTTGGTCTAAGCAAACACATGTTCCTCTATTCGCATGCCATGCTAATTTATTAATCACATGCCTTCCTTTTAGGGAAAATATAAATAATGATACCCTCGAATACTTCCGTGAAATGCTACAATGATAGATCCGTGCGCTTGCGGATGAATATCTAAGATGGCAAGATCTATCCCATTGACAATCTCATTTTAGATCACCGACATGGTGGTTTACTTGGGAATGTCACGGGCGCATTTCTCGACGCTTTTATTGGGGATGGGTTTTATACCGCTTTCCTTTGATTGCGCTTAAGAAATGTCAACAAGCTCCCGGAGAATTTTCCGCTTGAATATTAATGTATTATTATATTTTTGCACTAAAGGTGACATAACAATATTTATGCCTATATTCCTCCAATCTTATGGAGTATTTTTTCTCGCTAAAGGCGATGATGTACACATCGGCTATTTCTTACTAATAAAACAAATCTCTTTCGCTCTAATCCATCGAATCATATGTGTCGGCTAACTATATTTGCAATGATTGATTCCCTTAAGAGCCGACACGCAAACTTTCTTTCAAAAGTTGCCGTGAGAGCCGACGATCTCAATCGGCCGTTGATCTTTGTAACGAGTAATCGACAGACCTTCTTCCCAATCTTTGCCCGAGAAGCACTCCACGCCTTCATATTCCTAGAATGATGGCTCCGTTGTCGCAACGCTTTACCGAATCATCGGCTTGCACTATCTCGACATCATCACCGCTCCAATCGATGAGAACTTGATGCATGGTGGATGGAACACAACAATAGCATGAATCCAATCTCTTCCAAGTAACAAGTCAGTAGGATCCCTTACCGTCGACCACAAAGAAGGTGGTAATCAAGGTCTTTGAGCCGATCATCAACTCAACGTGAATAGCTCCATGAGTATCCGGCGGATGTCCAAAGAAAGTCTCCGAAAGTACGATGTCTGCCTTGAGCAAATCCTCCTTAGTCATCCCCAAATTTCCTAAAAGTTGTATATGGCATGATGTTGATTGCAGCCCCCCATCCACGAACATATGAGTCGAGGCTTTCCATTAACATATCCCTTTAAATAGAGAGGCTTCAGATGATTGTGCTTCCTAGGTCTGTCAAATATAGCCCCGCCTTGATAGAGCCAACTATCCTAGGAGATCAATCATTTCTTTGTCGTCGAAATCGAATAGGCCTCTTCATCCGAATAAGCATCTTGTTCCTCCGGGTTCATCAAGAGCTTGCTCAAGAGGTGCCGCAAACTCAATAGGGATATAGAATATCATGCTAACATCCGCCGAAAGCCCACTTGCCAAACGCCTCCTCTACCGAATGATTGGTTTCCTCGAGCTTTCTTTCTTTGGGCGCTACACCCGCTATGCTCGGGTCGTTGTTTCCTTGAGCTCCTTGTTCCCGAGACACCGGACTCTTCTCTTTTTGGCTTTTCCTTAAGCCGAGGGCACCACCGTCCCCTTTTGCCATACATACTCTTGATGAGAGTCCTTGTCATCATCGTAATCTTCCACATTAGCCCACGCTTGATCTCGCAATTTTTACTAATGTGGGGTGTGCTATCTTTATTTTTAGGCACCGATCATCCTCTCGGGAAACATGCCCCCGCCTTTCTTGGATGGGACGGCGGTTGACTCGCGGCCCGCCCTCTGTACCCATGGTACCGCTTTCACCGCATTCGTGATAATTATTCCTAGCAGTGCAACTTCAAGCCTTCATTCCAAAGAATGTCTAAAGAAAGGACAATCCCAATGAGACTCCTCTTGTTCTTTCAAGTACTCCTCTTGCTCCCGATGGTACATCTCTTCTTCATATATCTCGCCGCTCCTTGGCAAATTGTCGATCTCTACGTATTGCTTCTCTTGCTATCTTTGCCATTTGTTCAAAGAATATACAAGATGTTACTCTTGGCTTGAGGTCTCTCCTTTCTCTGCTCGGCTATTTGAAACCGAACACGCCGCCGCCGAGCTCCACACTAGATACTTGCCGACTAGGATCTACCGAACCGCTTTGTTTCGCTATCTCGTAAGTCGCAGACCTTTATTGGGGCCTTTCCTTTAGGACCACACAAGGCGTAAAACCATGCATGAATCAAAAGCAATCATATTTGTAGGAAAGGGTTCCTTGTCCACCTTCATACTATTATTGAATTTGAGGAGACCCCGTCAGATTGCTCTCCTCAATCGCCGCTTGAAGATTCGCAATCGCAATGTTGTGAGTGATCATGTCATGGAAACCACAAGCACGCCGCCTTGACCCAACTGACGCTTCCTAGAGTGATTCTCCATAGTTTGATGCGCCCTTCTTTAACTAAGAACTCAAAGAGTTTCTCCGACTTGAGACGCCAAAGTCATAAGCCCCTTGAGTGTCTTCATCCAACGCCGGTTGACCTGATAGGCTCTTTACCCCAAGCAAACTCGGGTAGCAGAAGCTATATCCTCCTCGCCATCGCCTTCATCTTCAATTTCTTCTAGAAAGCAGCTTGTATGTTTGATAAGATACGCTGCCCCCTTTCCTCAAATCGAGTATCCTTCTTGATGCTCAAACCGACCGCCATGAGTGACAGTGCGCCTTGAGAGTGCTCCTAGGTCATCAAACTCCATGCCGGCTAGCTTGTCCCTAATGGCTCGGATGCATGCCTCGAATAGCCACAAATGCAACCGATAGTCCGCAAGTTCAAAGAATAGCATGAATTCTTTTGTCTCTCCGAACAAGCGCAAGAACTTTGTGGTGTCTCATTGTACTTCGTGTCAACCCCATCAAGTCAATGAGCTCTTTCTCATTAGAACCACCGTAAAAAGTACGAATGGAATTTGTCTTCCAAATTTCAGCCCAAAGTTCCAATAGAATTTGCCTAAGAACGGGGTAAACCAAGTGAAAGCCGGCCCCGTAAGAGATGATGGAAAGAAACGAATTCTCCATGCTTCATCATTGGCAAGCTCTCCTAATCGAATCAAATACCGACCGACATGTTCGGTAGTAGAGGTATCATCTTGTCCGCAGAACTTGGTCAAATCGGTTGGAGGCTTCAATCTTGAGGGGAGTGCCACCCCTCGTTATACCAAATCCGATAAGGTGACCGATACACATAGGGCCGATTCTTGGGCTTGATCCCAAATTGGTGCTGCATCATGTCGCCATCCTCGCTAGGAGTATATCCATATTTGAGTTTTGTGGTCCATAAGATTGCCCCCGACCGTCCAAACCGCTTATACCCGTGATTTGGCATAGCATGAACCGTGGAATAGTCAATGAACTCAGGAAAACTGTGGCCAAAGGGGATTTCTCTCGCAACCCACCGCCATTGGAGCTATTGAATAAGTGTTGTATACCGGAGGGTTTCCAGTGTACCGACGCCGCTCCGCATTCTCGCTCCCCGATCCTCCGTTGTTCCGTGTTTTGTTTTCTCCTCCGCATTCTTGACGTGTAGATCCTTTCTTTGGTGGTGGCTTTGGCACATGAACATATCTTGCCCCCTCGAAAGCTCACCAAGGCGAGCCTCAATATGATGATCAATCTCGGGTCCAAAGCCGGCCTTCATGATGTCACGAAAAGTGTTGAAGAATGCCGTGTTGTGATTAGTCATGGCGCTCCCAACAAAGACTTGCAACAATTTCCTCCAAATAACGGATTTGTTCAGAGTTGGTTCCTCATCATCTCCCTTATCCGCCCCTCGAGTCTTCATCGATACTTGCCGAAAGCATATCCCTTGTCACCGGCATCAAAATCTTTTTGAGATCCGTCTTCTCAATGATTGTGTCGCTCTTGTGTTTGGAGAAACAAGTCATGCACTTTTGCGTGAAGGCCGCGCATTATATATCTCTCACCAGAAGCCTCCGTGTCGTGGGAGGTCTCCCATCCGAGTTGAATGATGTTGCTCTTGTCGACTTCGCCGCATCGTGATCCGATCTTGACGTGTCCCACCGGCGTGCCAAAAAAGTGTGTAGGCACAAAGATCCTACTCCTGCCGCCGCAAGACACCGACAAGCCCGGAATAGCTAGCTTTACCCCCGCCCTCGCCTTGAATCGAAGGCGTGCTACCAATTTGACCTGTTAATTGACAAGGAGGTAACGTGAGATCCGAACATGCCCGTGAGACCAAGACAGCTTCCATATGTATGGCTCTAAGGCCGATGTATAGACACATAGCTATGAGAGCTATTTGTCGATGAATGATGAGTGCATTCGGTAAGCAAATAGACAGATGCAATGCAATAACAGTAACTGAATGATCATAAAAGACATGTCTGAGCAAGTAAAATCGATCATTATGGTGTCCTAGCATAAAGCTCTATTACATGGATCGAAATAACCGACAAAGATGGTAGATAAAAGAAAGATAAATCATAAACATCGTTAAAGACATCTATGATACATGAAAGCATAACTGTCCCAAGCAGTTTGCCGAATCGGGTCCATGAAGAAGGAACTCATACGTAAAAACCTATCAAATTAAACCGACCTCTAGTCCACCGATGACTAGCTCCCGAGTAACCCAAAGATCTCAGATTCACCGGATGACACAGCCCCCGTCAAGATCTAAACGCATACGAACCCGCAACACGTGACAACCTAGATTGATCTAAGCTCAGCCTATGAAAGCACAAATAGATCTAATGACAAGCTAATGATGACCGTTAAAAGAGCTGATGACAATTAGATCTAACAAAAGATAAAACCGAGCCACGTCAATCTAGATCGGGCAAAAAGTGTGTGCAAACATAATTAAATAAATAAACGAAGAGCATTGCAAACACCGGGTAATCTTAATGAATTCATTAGATCTTGCCAAAATCTAATGAAGCCGATAACTAGCTCTAAGCCGCATCTTAGCCCACCGGATGGCTCATGATCGACAAAAGAACCCTCTTGCCCCCCCTCGATAGCTTAAATCCGCCGACGATACTAAGCGTGAACAAGACTTCTTGCAATAATCTAAATCCGCCCGACGATACTAGACATGGTGCAAGGTTGCCGGTACTTTACAGAGGTCGACGGGTCGATGATTCCTCTTGCAGTAGATCGACGACACGACTGGACTCGAAGGGTGGCCGAAGCCAAGGCACGGAGCCGGGTTGTTTGTATTGATTTGGTTGAGAGAGTTTTATAGATGCCGGGGTCTTATATTTATACCCTCGGGCTTATTGAGTCCTAACTAGTTACGAATAATAACTAACAAAATATCTAGCTAAGATACATTGTCCTCCAAGTCTTCTGAGTCGTGGAATTGTGCATGGTGTGGGCCCTCGTTTGGATTTTCTTCTTGTCGCCCCATGCTTGCCGAACCATCTCACGCCAGCTCTATCTTGACTAAGGCCCTCACCGAATGACAAATGCCTCCCGATTGCTACAAAGTTGTTGTAGCCGCTTTCTCCGCTAGCCGAATGACCTCTTACCGATCGGGCGTGTGCCGCTTACCTGGCCATCCAGCTCTACCAAATTTTGGTGTTAATAAAGAGGCCCTCGCCGGGTTCCGTGTTGCGAGGGTTGTCGTTGAGGAGGTAGTGCTTGAGGTCGCCGCCGGCTCGCCGCCGCATCGTCCCCGCTGAAAGGTTCCGATGCTCTCGTGATCCGAAGAAAGGTGCTTCCGCCTCAAGGACCTCGAGATGAATTTGCTTAGGGAAGCCATGCGCGCCCGGCGAGGCGCAGCCGATTTCTTGTTTATCGGGGGTTCCATCTTAGTGATAGCTTGAATCTTGGTTGGGTTTGCTTCGATGCCTCTTGCGAGACTAGGTGTTGGTAAAAGTTATCCTACGTAATTATTTATAAATTTGTATAGTCTCGCAAGCAAATGTAAACGATGAGCACTTCACCTGTGGGGTTTAAATATCGAATCCACAGGAGAATGGTGTGGGAATACCGAGGCAAAAACTAATCCCTAAGATAATAGGAAGGAACAGAGTTCGTGATAAAAGGTGAGAAGAATTCTATGGTCAGTCTAGTTTATACTCTTGTAAGGCTTATAAATATTCCTTAATGGGGATCGTACTCAAGAGAAGGTAAGGGCAAAAACTTACTAACTCCCAAAGACTTAGATCCTACGTATCCTATCTATGGAAGTGGAATACAAAGGACTCAATGGTACCGGCCACTACCAAGATCTACCACTCTCCCAAGCAGTAGGAGCAATTATGAGTTATCTAGTATAAACACCACGCCTACACTAGGGGTAACAACTTCAATTCAAGAGCGACAAGAATCAAAGTACTCTAATGAGTCATAAACCGAAAGAAATATAAATAAGTGAACTTACTCAACTATAAGGTTGATCCATCAAAGAAGTCTCAAGATCAAGTGCAATGAAGCCTTTGATCCCGTGAGGTACAAGCGTAGAGAGTCACCGATGCATCCGGTACTTCTCCTTACTTCTCCTCAACTCTACTTCTTATCTCTCAAGAACAGATCTAGAACTCTAATCAAGTTCTTTGATCTATCTCTCAACTTTCTACTAATCTCTCAACTTGATCTAGCTCTTTCTAATTAGAGAGGTATGGCTCTAGCTATGATCGAGCCGAGTATGATGAATAATGATTTTCATGCCTAAGGCCGTAGGTAGGACCCTCCTTATATAGTCCCCGCGATGAATGCCGGCCCTTGGATCAAACCGACTTCAACAACGGCGAGATACAACCACAAGGTCGGGCAGAACCGACATAAGAGGGAGAGGCCGATAGGGGGACCCACCGGGCGGCCGCTGCCAGGGGGCTCGGCGGGGCGCCAGCCGGTGGCCCCCTCCCCGTCCGGCCTTTTCCCGTGTCTTCCGGGTGTCTTCTAGAATGTTTTAGTTCACTTTTCGGATCGAATGTCTTCTCCGGTAAATCTTTTTATTATATGGGGGTTTTCTCTCACTTCCCGGCATTTTCCTCGTTAAGTCCCCGAAAAGATATAAATCACCAAAACTCGTGGAACTTTATCAAGATAACACCTATTCTATGCATTCTATTCTTTTTATATCCTTATTATATATTTAATTGACACATAAAAACATAGCTTAAGAGGTGTCAACAAGCTCCCCACACTTAGACTTTTACTCGCCTCGATAAAAGGATGGTTATAACAAAACAAAGAAGACAAGCAAGCAAGCATAGAATGGAAATTATAGTTACTCATTTTATTTTATTACTCTTATTCTACCAAGAACTTTAAGTAATTGAGAAACAAGACAGCTTGATATCGTGAGTACTCTATTCCTTCAATCAATTCAACTGAGTTTTTGCAATGATTTTTTTGAAAAGAAAACATAGCTTACTTTTCTTTCTTCTCGTGATACTCTCAAATCACTCAAAAAAAATATATATGTAGTATTTTTGGATCCTCACAAAGATATGTAAATAAAATATATACTTCTAATAAAGTCAGATCCGGGGTTTCGTAGGTTGGATAAAATATAGCATATTTACTTTGCATGTATCTCGCAATATCAAAGATTGTAATCAAGGAAAAACATTCTCTAAGATCAAGATGTGCATTTGTGTATGCTAATTCTACTATGCTCTTCTTTTATTTCTCTCTTTTAAAATAAATATTTTTTGCAAACAAGATCACGGGCTATCTTTATTTTTTCTTTTCTTTTTTAGAGAGGTGGACTCTCGCTGGCCCTTTACTTTTGTCTATTATTTCCTCTCTTATAAAGATGTGGATTCTATCGACCCTGACACTTGTCCATTATTCATCTTTATTTTTAGAGATGTGGGCTCTTCTCGCCTCTCGAAAACTTGTTCATTTTTCATCTCTTTTAAGGAGGTAGGCTCTTTTCGCGCCTCGTAGGACTTTTGTCCATTTTTCATCTCCCTTTTTCTTTTTTTTTTCTTTTTCTTTTTCTTTTTTTTTTAAGGTTATTTTTTGCATAGCCCATGTCTTGCTGTACAAAAATTATTTATTATTTTTAGAGAGATCAACAACTGAGCATATAAATAAATAAAAACAAGTGTACGTGTTTTCTTGATCTTAAGACAAGTTTCTCAACTTGAGTCACAAAACCCGACAAAGCTCAACACAAAGCAAATAACTTACCGCTGGTTTAGTATAGTATGGCTGTAATAGGATATAATATTGATCACAGAGATAAAGCAAAGCTATTAATTTTAATATTTTGAAATGAATTTCTCCAGCGTAAAAGATATCAAGAATTAAGCTCTCATCAAACTTCTATCTCAAATTTCACAACAACTTAAACAAAGTGGATCTTGTAGCAACTTATTCTTTCATCAAAAATTTATTCTAATTATGTAAAAGCATTATGTAGACTTATTTCTAGAGCAAAGCATATCAATTTATTTTATTCTTTTTATTTATTTAGCAAAACAAAGAAGAGCTTCGAAACTACCAGTAACGTAAACCGAAACACGAATTAAAGCAAAGATCGTAGATCAAACCGAGGGGTGAAGAAATCTGAAGACGAGGGAGGAGGTGGCCCGGCGGTCGCTAGTGATGTCCCCTCGCGGCCGCCCGAGCTTTGCTGCCTCGGGGCTCGATTTTCGTCGTGTTGATCATCGCTCGTTGTTGTTGTTTTGCTTCACTTTTCAGGTTCAGCCATTGTTCTTGTTGTTCGCATTGCATTGCCCCCACACTTGTCTTTTGATTATCCTTTATTCAAAAACATGGTGGAGACAAGAAAAACATATACAAAATATAGGAAATAATAATTGAGAAAATCAAATTAAAACTTATGATAAATAAGAGCACTTTCTTTATTCATTTAACATAATAAAGACTCAAAACAAACTTGACTCAAACTCTAATTTAATTCAAAGTAAAAACCGACTAGATAGATAACTAGATAACCGACTCAACTAGTGCTCTTATAGACTTGAGCGTTTTTTACATATCTTTAGCACACTTATTCCAAATGCGCCAAGGTTGCCTAACTTCTCAAGAATCAAGGTATTCTTCTTCTCCGTAACATCCAAATGCTCCCTGAGACATAGCTAAGCTCCCTTCTTGCCGCCATCAAGTTCTGAGTGAGCAAATCGTCCATGGATAAAAGTTGGAGTTGAGGGCGGTGAATCGACCTTAACTAGTGGCTTGGGCATGTATGGAACTATAGCCTTTGAATTATACAAATTTGTAGCCGCTTTAACCGGGTCATAAACCACCATGCGAGTCTCATTGTTCTTCATGTTGAGAATAAGAGGTTTTAGTCTTTCGGTCTTGAGGAGAATGAGATTAGATGAGATGAGATAATCGTATAGGACTTGTTTATATAGGTAAGATGTATAGGATAGGGGTTAGGCTCACAAGATGGTCCTATTAAATAACCTGCACGTACGCCATTACAACAAAGCTTGGTTCTAGAATATTCCCGAAAAAGAATGAGGAAGAGGGGGAATATGGGGTCGGCGGTCGCCAGCCCAATGGGCCGTCCGCCGCCAAGTTCTTCGCACCGCGTTTGCCCCTTTTTTCAGAGCCTATTATCTCTATTCTAATTGTAATACTTATATTTTTGGCCCATAAAAACAAATTCTACAAAAAATCAATTATCTTGAGATGGATAAATCATAAAGCCTATTTCATCTAATTCATTTAATTTATTTATTTCATCGCTTATCAAAGTTCATAGAAAATTTTAAGACGTTGGCCATTTACCTTGAATAACTTACCTTCGAGTCTTGAAGAGTGATTGCTCCATGTGATGATGAATTTACTACCTTGAAAGGTCCTTCCCATTTGTTCAAGTTTTCCATGCCCGAATAATTTTACCCTGAAATTAAAGAGTAATACCTAATCTCCCGGAGTGAAAGTCTTTATCTTTATCTTCTTGTCATGCCATCTCTTGGTTCTTTCTTTATAAATCTTGGCATTATGATGTTTTCTCTCCATTCCTCCAATTCTCGATAATTGCATCTTTCTTTGAATTCCCGAGGCATCGAGATTCATATTCCATCTCTAAATTGCCTAGTGAGCTTTGAATTCAAGCTCTACGCTGTGCAAATGACAGTCTTTCCATAAACAAGTTGATAAGGTGTCATTCCAATTGGTGTCTTGTACGCGTCCCGTATGCCCATAGTGCTTCGAAGTCTATCCTTCCATTTAGTTCCCATCTCTTCTACTGCCTTCAGAAAAATATTCTTGATCTGCTTATTTGAAGTCTCTCGCTTGACCACTTGTTTGAGGGTGGTAAGTCAGAGCAATATTGTGACGAACTCCATGCTTTAATAAATAATGTCGAATCTTCTCTCAATGAAGTGGCTTCCTCCGTCACTAATTACCATTCGAGGTACTCCAAACCTTGGAAATATAATCTCTTCAAACATCTTGATTAAACTTTTACTATCTCGTATTCTTGCATGGTATAGCTTCTACCCATTTTGAAACATAATCCATCGCACTAGGATATATTCATAGGTTCCGATTTTGGAAATGGTCCCATGTAATCAATTCCCTGCACATCAAAAGAGCTCGACCGAGATTGGTTGTTAGAGGCATAGCATCTCTTGCGCTTTATATTTCGTGCCTCCGACAAGCTCCACATCTTCGGATAAAATCTTTTGTGTCTTGATACATGGTTGGCCGTAAAAATCCTGCTTGCCAAATCTTTTGCATGTGTTCTGAATGCCCCATAATGACCTCCATATGGTGATGAGTGACATCTTTCAATAATTTGTAATCCTTCTTCGTTGGCACACATCTTCTCGAGTAGTCCATCAAAGACACACTCGAAGAGGTATGGATCATCCCATAAGTGGTGATGACTTTCATAAATAACCTTCTTCTTATCCGCCCTTCACTATGTAAAAAGGCTAATAATCGCTAGTGAGCCCGTGAGACGCCACTAATAACGAGCGCTCAGATAGACATTACGACGCTGGCCGGGCGACCGCCGGGCATTAGGGCGTCGATGGCCCCACAGACCAATACGCTACGGGTAATAGGAGGTCATTACACACGCCAAGTTTAATTGTGTCGCTGCTCGCTTTCTTAATCCGCACGCTGCTTCTTTGTTCGCACGACGCTGCCGTGGCTATGGCGACGCTTTTTGAAACCGAAAGTGTCTGCACCAACGTATCTCGCCACGCCGCTTTCATCACAGCGATTTCTTCGAGACCGACGACCAGGACGCAACCCCTAATTTAGACGCTGCTTTTGCTTACGTATTACCTTTTCGGCGCCGCCGTCCTGCACCGCACGAGTCCTATAGACGCCTGCGGATTCACGTGACCAAGGCGGGTCGATACCCGTCCGTGTTGCTTGACACCGCACGACGCTGCGCCGCGATACCGACGCTTGAACAAGACAAGGGTCTGAATGAACGCCACGCGAAATTAAAGTCGCTGCGGTTTATTTTCGTGACGAGTTGTGTTATCGTGTATGCACATGTTGCAACCACTACCGACGCCACGCTTATTTTCGTGACGAGTTGCGCTAGGAGGTGTCCGCATGTCGCAACCACTACCGACGCCGCTTATTTTCGTGACGAAGTTGCGTTATCAGTGTCCGCAGACATGTCGCAACCACTACCGACGCGCGGCTTATTTCAGACGAGGCGCGCTAGGAGGTGTCTGTACATGTCGCAACCACTACCGACGCCGCTTATTTTCGGGACGAGTTGTGTTATCAGTGTCAGACATGGCGCAACCACTACCGACGCGCTTATTTTCGCACGAAGGCGTTAGAGGTGTCCGCACATGTCGCAAACCACTACCGACGCTACGCTTATTTCGTACGAGCTGTGTTATCAAGTGTCCGTACATGGCGCAACCACTCACCGACGCTGCGGCAGTTTCTCGCACGAGATGTGTTAGCGTGTGTCCGTACGCTTGCTTTGTATTGCGACACACGATCAAGAAAATCACGCCCGCTGGGTGCGCGGCGTCGTATTTGTCTCGAGTCTTACAACCGCCCTCGTCCTACTAGAGACGATGGATGTTGACACGCCGGCCTGTACCAGGAGACTTAATTTACCGGGCCTCGTGATCCGGCGAACGGGCCTCCGCTCGCCTCCCCGCAGGCTTCCGCCTACCTTGGGCCCGACTTTGGACTCCGACATGTTAGCCCGCTTCTTGTGGTACAACGAAGCCGGCCATTTTCCCACGCGTAAGTAATAACACGCCGGGACATATTCCCTTATATATATAATATAATATATAATGCGCTGCCACACACTTCAACACCGTCTCTCTCTCGGTGGTGGCGCACACCGCAGGGGTGCGGGGGTACGAGGAGCGCGACGCACAGACGGCAGCTATATACTGATGATTGATTTGCCACGCCGCTGCTAGTATATCAGATGGATCGCCTCCTTACGTCCGTGTACTACCGGAACCCGCGCGCACGCGACGAGGCTCCAAGTTGGAAGTTGTTCCTCCTGCTGATGCAAATACCGGAGGATCTTCTCGCCGAAAGGTGTCCCTCCTCAAGATGCAGAATAGAAGCACGTCGTCACGGCATTTGGAGGCGGCATAGCTTCCTCGCCTGAATGGAGGCTAGGTTTTTTTCCTTACCCCATACATGCTTCCCAAGAAGCAATCTCAACCGCTGAATCCAACCGAGATCAACGGTGCACAAGCACCGGCGCCGCTGTTTAGGCTTGTTGGGCTCCAAATTCATCCTCCATGTCAAAGGATAGCCCAACAAAATCTATTCCTAATCATGCACAAACTCACAAAGACGGGGCTTTCTCTCGCTTGCTTCACCGCAAATTCAAAGATAGGTAGCCTCCGCTTTGGCAAAGGCTTGTCCCTCGAGTGTGGGAAAAAAACCCTTCCGAATGACCCCTTCCATTCCAAATTTTTGCTTCATTGCCATGATAAAGCTCAATCCGCACATGCGTAATGTATTGACAACACTAGCCTTCACACAACCAAAGTAATCGCACGGATGTACACAAAGAAATCGGGCCTCAAACCACAAGCAAATATCCCCGACAAAGAAAGTTTCAATAAACTATAAAACAAGCACTATCAACCGCGCGGCAAAAAGTGCCACAAGAAACAAACAAGCTCACATTAGTCTTATGAAGTCAAGATCTCAATTTTTAAAATATGATAAAAAAAGATGACAAGCTAGACGCTCATGAGTAGAAGTTCCATCCATTGTAAACTCTAGACAATGTACAAAAATACTACACAAAGAGTTTACAAAAATGTTGGTCGAATGCTCGGTCACACACAACGCATGCTCATAAGATCAACAATACTTTTATGTCCCGACGCGCACAATGTCAAGGTAGAGCCCGCCACAAGGCAAAATGTTACTTTTTATGTCCTTGGAAGCCCCGGCCTCTTAGTTTCAAGCCAGCTTTGTCGCTCATCCACATATTCGAATCAGATTTTGCATGCTCATTCCGAAATTCTATTTTCTCTAGAACTTTAGTTGATATACAAAGACATCATCCTACCGATATACAAAGATTATTAGCTTTCAAACCAAGTGTGGAATAATAGAACTGCCGAAAGAGGGCTCAAATAAAAATAAAAACTTCGAATGGCCCTTCCATTCCATCTTGCTTCATGCCCATCATAATAAAAGCTCAATGCAAACGGTAGAATGCATTGACAACACTAGCGCTCACACAACCAAAGTAATCACTTACACTTGTATATTAATGGAATGGCAGCACTTACACTAGGTGGATACATCATGGGGAACCATTGAGGTTATACTATATGAAAATGAGGGGCCTTGTTCATTAAATCCGCATCTAGTATCAATGATGATCTTTACGTGAGTGTGGATGAAGAAGGCCATGATGATGGAATTTATGATATGGTGCACGAGGAATTGTATACACAAGATGAAGGTAAAAAAGAAAAGGTCTATGTTTGCAATTATATTGAAGAGATGAAGTAAAGAACTCAAAGACTATAAGGGTGGCATTCCACCGACGAGGACGAAGTTTTTCCTCCAAGTTTTCGCCCGCTTTTCTCTCCGAAAAATAGAGTAGCCAATAAGATACTGACTATGACAGTGGAGTCAGCTAAACCATTACTTCCTAGC